>CM056498.1:807744-1200902 GCA_029783415.1 Anisodus acutangulus | reverse complement strand
GTAGCTCTACCGACATACCTTTGGGGATATGCTATACAAACCTCAATATATGTTTTGAACAGGGTTCCTTCCAAGTCAGTAGAAAAGACACCCTATGAGATATGGTGTGGCAAGAAGACAACTCTTAAACATATGAGACCCTGGAGGTGCCCTGCATATGTTAAGAAGATGCTCACTGACAAGTTGGAATCCAAAAGTGAGAAATGTTACTCCGTGGGGTATCCAAAGGAAACTAAGGGATACTACTTCTATCTTTCTGGAGAATGTAAGGTCATTGTTTCCATGAACGCAACTTTCTTTGAAGAAGAATATGTCTACAAGGAACATAGTTGCACAGAGATAGAACTTGAAGAAATTCAACAACTGCAAGATAACATAAATGTTGAATCCTTGCTGAATGACCAAGGCAAGAATTCAGTGGGAGTATTTGGAGAATATCATGTACTTCAAGTACGCACTTCGGCCAGTGGGAGTGTTACGAGGAACAATGCAGAAATGTAAGATCCTCATACACAGCCTTTGGGAGTAGATGCAATGGTTGCACCTCCTCTCATTCAGGAAATACATGAAAATGATATTCCTGAAAGCTCTCAAGTTAGTGGATTATCCAACACACAAGAACCTTCTCACATTCAGAACATACCAAGCACTGAACTGCAAAACAATCAACTCCGTAGGTCCACTAGGACTCATCGTCCTCCTGAAAAACTAAATCTACTTGTGAAAACACAGTGAGATAGATATTCCCGATAACGATGAGCCTACAACCTATAGCGAAGCAATGTTGGATATTGATTCGAAGAGATGGCAAGAAGCAATGAAATCCGAGATGGAATCTATGTACATCAATCAAGTGTGGAACTTGGTTAATTTGCCAACTGGGGTTAAGCCCATATGATGCAAATGGGTCTTCAAAAAGAAGATCGATGCATTTGAAAATGTACAGACTTATAAAGCAAGGTTGGTGGATAAATGTTATAATAAACCGCGTCGATTATGATGAAACATTTTCACTTGTTGCTAAGATTAAGTCCATTCGAATTTTGCTTGCAATAGTTGCATATTATGACTATGACATTTGGCAGATAGACATCAAAACCGCTTTCCTCAATGGTAATCTAGTTGAGGAGGTGTATATGAAACAACCTGAGGGTTTTTCGCTTGAGTCCAAACCAAATGTTGTATGCAGGCTACAAAAGTCCATTTATGGGCTTAAGCAAGCCTCGAGAAGTTGGAACATTTGCTTTGACAAGACTATCAAGTTATTTGATTTCGTCAGAAGCAAAGAGGATCCATGTGTTTATAGTAAACGCAAGTATTGGAGTATTTCCTTCATTAATATATATGTTGTTACACCTCGTAATTTTAAGACTATAATTAGAGGGCGTAATTAAGGAGGTAAGATTCGAATCTTGGATATAGAGTATATTTATATATGCTAATCCGGAAATTAGTATACAAGAGGATGTGATTCCGGAAAGATGTTGGTCACAATAAGGGTGACGTTGGATACTTATAGCAATAATTGTATATTCCCGTTATGGAATAGTATTGTATTATAAAATTATGGCATTGAGGATACGAGGCTTATGAAATTCTCGGGAATTAAAAGAAGTGGGTTTGAGATTTATTAATTGAAGAACTTGGGGGCCAAAGTGTAAAAAGGAAATCAGATTTTTTTTAATAAACCTACATTACCTCTTCATCTTCTTCCTACACTTAAACAAAAACCAAACTCTCTTCTCATTCTCTCCTCCAAACAAATCCGAAAATCACCCTCCACCCATAACCAAAATTAAGGTTGTTATCTTCTCTTCCTAGACTACATTTTTCACCAAAAATTACAAACAAAACAACACCAAAAGCATTGGCGCAGATGGCAAAGGCAAACAGCTGGCAGGCGAAATCTGCCGGAATTTTCAAATTTTGGGATGAAATTTTGGAAGAAAAACGTGTAGGGATGATGACTTAACATTGTAGAACACTTGCATGTAAATTGGAGTTGAAGAAGTGGGCAAAAAGGAGGAGAAAAAATTACAAAGCAGTGGGGATTTCCGGAAAACAGTGGCAGAAAATTGCGGACTGTTTTGGACGAATTTGATTATAAAATTCTTCTTTCTATGATATAATTGGAATGCATGTTGTTAGAATTAAGGTAATGAATTTGTGTTAAGGAAGAATTGGAATTTAAGCATTGCATGTGACCATTTGGGCTAGTTGCCAATTTGGGGCCAGATTTTGGTATTGTTGGATTCGTTGGTTATTGTTGTGTTATTATCACTAATTGCATGATGAAATTGAAAGGAAACATGGAGATTTAGTTGGAATTAGTTATATGGAAGTATTAAAATTCGAAATTGGATTATAGGAATTAAGATAAGAGTTATGGAATTATGACATGTTGTAGCCAAGAACTTGCATGAAATTGTTGGACATGTTGTGATGTATATGGACTGTTTTAGGGGCTGTTTTTGTGGTGTTATAATTCTGAAAATTTACTCACCATTATGCATGTTTAAGTGTGGTAATTTCTAAGGTAAGTCCTAAAGGAATAAGGGTGTGGAAAGGCATAGAAATGCTTCACATTCTACCCTCGTTGTTGTTGGAACATGGGCTGTTTTGTGGGCTGTTTTAAGGTGGATTAAGAGGCTAAATTTTACATGAGTAGCTGGGTGTGTAAATTCCCTTTATTGTTGTCTTGGTTGTGCCCTTAATTGGTGCTTGTTTATTGATGTTATTAGCCTCGTTTGGAAGTTGTGGAAACATGTATAAGCGAAGTCTTTGCCCGGATTTTTATAAAATAAGAAGTCGATTATTCGATATAAAGTATGCTAGCCATCATAGAATGTGAGCGTGTTACCATTATTATAGGTTGAAGTTCTAAATCGAGGCGTGCTCTAATATAGAGTTGATTAGTTCGTCTAAGAGGTATGTGAAACTCTTACTTCTTTCTTTTGGCATGATTTAATGAAAGTACATGGACGTGCCAATTCTTATACTGATTTAATTCCTAATGAGGATTTTTAGAAGTGCCTATGATTTTTTCAAATAAAGAGTTTATTATGACATTATTACAATGATTTTATTGAGAGTCAGATGATAATTTTTACTTGCATATGGTTACTCACTTATCTATCTGGAAATGCTAAGTGTTACTACTTCACCTCACCGAGTCACGGTAGATTCACGACTCGTCTGTGACCTTGCATTGTTCACCCAGAGACCCTCGCTAAGAGGGGTTACGTGAGATGGATCCATAGATGAGAGATGATTTCAGTCCCAGCATGGGTAGGGTTATGATATGATTCACAGTCCCGCACTAGTGAAGCGGGTTACGTTCACGTGTATATATATGTATATGGGCAGGCATTCATGTTTTCTTGCCTTGACTCTCATTTTTATAAGGCACATCCGACTTTTATGGTTTATGACACGCTGGATTTGGATCCTGATTTTTATCGATCTACATTTCTGTTGCTACTTATGATCTCTTTCTGACGTTTTCATGTTTTACATACTCGGTACATTATTTCAGACGTCGGCCCCCTTTCCTCGGGGCTGCGTTTCATGCCGCAGTACATATTTTCAATTTAGTGAACCTCGGGCCTGAGGTTCTACTCGGCAGTTGGAAAGCTCCTTTGATCCGGGGCTTTGTCATTTTGGTACGAATCTCTTTTAGACTTATGTTCAGATTTAGAGAGCACGACGGGGCCTGTCTCACATATGTCGTTATTCTTCTTATGTAGGTCCCAGATAGTGGTGGGTTATGCGCGATGTAAGGTTATGACTCTGTTTTGGTCGGTCATGTTATTGTGATACGTGTCTTGAGGGTGTTCCACGTGTATATCGTTACTATCTGGTGGCAGCCTTGTCGGCTTGCTTGTTATGTTATATTGGCTAGTTGTGACTCCTCGAGAGGCAGTCTACAATCTTGGGTAAAGGAAGCCTCGTCGCTTGCCTACCTGCGACATATGTTGATATTAGCGGCGTTATCTTTGGGATTTAGACTATTAAGTGTTAGTTGGATTATGTATGACATGTTAGTATAATGACGTCATTAGGGCGGTTAATCGCGGCGTCGGGTCAGCGTGACAAAAGTGGTATCGAGCGGTTTTATCTTGATCTTACATTGTTAGCTACTTATGATCTCTTTTACGACTTCATGTTTTATACTCGACATTATTCATCGAATCCCCCTTTCCTCGAGCTGCGTTTAATGCCAGCAGTACATATTTTCAATTTGGTGAACCTCGGGCCTAGGTTCCCACTCAGGTTGGAAAGCTCCTTTGATCCAGGCTTTGTCATTTTGGTCACCAGAATCTCTTTTAGACTTATGTTCGTATTTAGGGGCACGACGGGCCTGTCGTCATATGTCGTTATTCTTCTTATAGAGAGTGCAGCTAGATAGTGGTGGGGTTATGCATGATGTAAGGGTTATGACTCTGTTTTGGTCGGTCATGTTATTGTGATACGTCTTTGGGGTGTTCCCATGTATATACGCGTTACTATCTGGTAGCGTGCCTTGTCGGCTTGCTTGTTATGTTATATTGGCTAGTTGTGACTCGCCGGGAGCAGTACAATCTTGGGTAAAGGAAGCCTCGTCGGCTTGCCTACCACGACATATATTGATATTCGGCGTTATCTTGCCCGGTTCAGAACTCATTAAGTGTTAGTTGGATTATGTATGACATGTTAGTATAATGACGTCATTAGGGCGGTTAGTCGCGGTCCGTCGGGTCGGGTCGTGACATATGTAGATGACATATTGATAATGGGAGACAATAAGACTCTCCTGCAGTCAGTCAAGAAGTGGTTGTCCAGTACCTTCATGATGAAGGATTTAGGTGAAGCCTGCTACATTCTGAAAATTAGAATCTATAGAGATAGACCTAATATATTGTTGGGGTTGTCACAGTCAGTCTACATAGACAAAGTGCTTAGACGTTTTTCTATGGAAAATTCCAAGAAAGGCGGTCTACCTATGGGACAAGGCATCAAGTTATCTAAGAAGGACAGTCCTTCTAATGCTATAGAACTTGAACGCATGAAGATGATCCCATATGCTTCGGCTATAGGATCGATCATGTATGCCATGACCTGTACTAGGCCAGATGTGGCCTTTGCACTTAGTATGACTTGCAAATTTCAGCAGAATCCTGGGGAAGAACACTGGAAAGCAGTCAAGAGTATTCTTAAGTATCTTTAGAGGAACTAAAGATTACTTCTTAGTCTATGGTGGGGAAGAAAAGCTAGCTGCTACTGGGTACACTGATGCTAGCTTTCAGACGGATCTTGATGACTTCAAATCTCAGTCTGGGTACACATTCATTTTCAATGGTGGAACAGTGAGCTGGAAATGTTTCAAACAAGCTACAACTGTTGATTCGACAACAGAAACTGAGTACATTGCTGGATAGGAAGTTGGTAAAGAAGGTGTCGCGATTTTTGAGTTCCTGAATGAACTAAGGGTAGTTCCAAGTGTCGGTTGTCTAATAACTATTTATTGTGACAACATTGGTGCGATTGCACAGGCTAAGGAACCAAGATCAACAAACAGAAACAAGCATGTACCAAGGAAGTACCACATACTCAGGGAAATGGTGGGGACTAAAGAGATTGAATTAGACTATGTTCCCACAAACGATAATCTAGCTGACCCATTCACTAAACCATTAAGCTTAGTCAAGCATAATGGTCATTTTGAGAATATGGGCATTAGATATGTTAGAGATTAGCTCTAAGCCAAGTGGGAGATTGAAAGTATATGTATGTCCTAGAGACAATCTGTATTAGGACAAATGTATTTTATACACATTCGTATTATTATTATTAATGGAGATTAATATTTTGGCATTTGCAATTATTGAATTATTAGTTGATTGCTTATAATATTCTATAATATGCATCCCTAGAGATTACGTTGTTATTAATAATGTGAGATATTAATATTATAACGTAACTCTTAAAAGAGCCTCGACTAATGATCATCGAGAATGAGATATCGATGATATGTGATAAGTCGGCATGTGGTCTGCATCACATCCTTAGAGGATGTATTATATCTCACATGCTACGAGTAATGGCTAATCGTGATGGACACATGAATACTTTGAAAGTATTGGTATACCCTGCTGATCTACTGTTTGTTATACTTGTCTAAAGTATGATCAGCGTGTGGGAGATAGAAGTCCTTAGACTTGAGGTCGATGCGCACCTTGTCTACAAAGTAATATACTTTCATCCTATCCTAAGCTCAAATCCCTTATAGGTTGAGATACGGCTTGTATTGGGTACATTACGATGTGGATTAAAGGTGGTGGTTGAGCCAAGATTAGGATTCATTCCTCGAATGTATATTCGAGAGAACACTCAACTTCTCAGTGATATTAGGTTGACTAAGTCGTTGGCCAATGCAATATACATATTTAGAATATGGTCTAGTTGTCAACTAATATAGATGAGATACAATGATTACCATTTGGATAGACACTTGACAAATCCTAAGCTTGATCGTGTGTGTCGTGAATAAAAGAATTTTATCTTACCACATAGAGGTTAAGTTTACTGGATTCGTGTAAACGTACTTTCACATATTGAGTTCGTCTTGCGGCGGCGTCTAAGAGTTCCGCGTAGACCTTAATTTGATTAATGTCGATATGTGAGGGCATGTAGGGTCACACTATGTCGATTGTCTTTTTGATCTAAGGATGTATTGAGAGAGTATTAAATGTTCGATTTAGAATCAAGATATTTAAATGAATAATGATTATTTTAATTAAGTCAAAATTGGATTTTGGATTTAATTAAGAATGTACGGAAAATAAAATGAGACAATGTAGGGCCACGTCAGCATCGCGGCGTCCACACCATAGGGCCGTGGCGCCATGACCTAATCTGTCTCGAATTTTGGGTCAGGCCCAAGGTCAAACCCTAATCCGGTTTGACCTAATTTTTCACCTATAAATTCAAACCTACACTTCATAATTCAATACACTTGATTTTCATACATTATTCTAAGTCTTAGAGACTCATAATCAAAACACTCTCTCGAACCTCTGCCGGATTTCCTAGCTTTCCAAATGAGGAATACATTGAAGCTTGGAGCTTGCAAACGAAAGGGCATTCACGTGCGCACCCACAGTTGATAAAGATTTCAGATATTGTAAACATGTAAGTATCATTCAAGTCTTATGTTTACAGTTTAAAATTATCATATGGTCAAACAGTTCTACGTTTGTTGAGTTTGAAACAAGTTTTTAATATCCGATGCGTGCAACAACCCAACAAAACCTACACAATATACACGTTATTGTGTATATTCTTTCACATACCATATATTTTGACTATATTATAAAAAGCTTTAAGTAGGGCTCCAATAGTTCTTACCACCAAATAATCTCTGATTAAATTTCATGTTTAGATATTATATAAAAGTAATACTACAAAATGACAGTAACTGAGTGTCAACTTCTATTGAAAATGCTAATTAAAAGTTGACGAACTTTGGCAATTTGAGGACCAAAATAATTGTGGTAGAAAACGAGAGAAAAATTAGTATTAATAAGAATATGTTGATATTCAAAGTAGCTAAAGATCATGACTCTTGAGATAAGATAACATAAACAACTTTTTAAATACTGGGTCGTCAATAGGAAGTAGTTTACTTTTTAAAGTGGGGAAGCAAATCCAAATTAATCGAGTGCCAAAACGGATATTGACCACCGAATGAGAAATCTATATAAAAAACATATTATATTTTTTACGATGACTATTTTCACTTCACTAATGTTCAAACACTATAAAAGAACATGAATTAGAGACAAATAACTTTTATGACCAAACAATAAAATTCATCACTAATTCTTTTTAACGACGAATTATAAAAGATCATGCTAATTATAAGATATTTAGTCATTAATTAACGACAAATTTCGAAGGTAACACGTATTTTTAATTTGTAGGAGTTGGTAGACTCTTTCAGTTCAGCTATAAGAGTTGTTGAGTGGTTGGATTAGACTCCTTTCATATACCTTGTACTACTAAAATATCATAAAACTATTTTATTGTATAATTGAAGATTGGTTTAATTTTAATTTGAGTGTGCCAACAACATCAATAATAGTACATATGAAGCTTTAATTAATTAAACTGAGTTTCAATAATTAAAGCTTCATATGCTACTCGAGACAAGATTCATGCCATCTTTAAGTGTAATTTCCATGTTCTTTTCGAGTTACCGTGTTTAACTAATATACATCGATAATAAATAATAACTTTTCATCATAAAAGATACTTATTTGTAACGCTTTGCAGTAGACATGGATTTGCAACCTGCAACATACGGTAAATGAACTCTTAACAACAGACAAATTAAAACTATACTAATCGATAAACATCAATATTATCTTAATTTATGATAAAATTATATATTTAGATATTATATAAATGACAATTTCTAACCAACTGAATTGCAATATAAAATTCTTCACACTGTCAAAATATATGTATGTTAAATTTAAAAATCTATAGAAGTATACATTTTCAACATTGTTGTTGACTTATTTTCAATAGTAAGAATTGTTGAACAAGTTGACTCTATACTTTCTGTTAAATTCTCCCACTTAGACCAGTCTTTACTCTTTAGGTGTTATTTTGGAATTGGTCGTGTTTTTTTTTATTGACTAATTATATCTATAGACTTCCATTAATGACTTTTACTATCTTATATTATTCTATTTTTGTACGTGATTGTTGAACACGGTGATGGTTCTTTGGATTGCACAAAAACAATTTTTCAAAGGTGTCAAAGTTATATGTATACCAAATTAATTTGTAGGGACAAAATTTATAGTCAAGGATTTTCTAAGGTATTTTTATCCATAACCTGGTCTTGTCTCAATCCTTAATTATAAAACTAAAAATGATGGTATTATCTAGAGGTGGCAAAATTAGTCCATGAAATATAATTCGTCCAACTTGTTCAAGTTTGGGCGGGTTATTGACCCGCTTATCTATTAGCTCAGCACATTTCAGCCCAATCCATTTGAGCCCTTCAAAAGTTGGGGTGATATGTAGCCCAAATTGATTTATGAAAAATCTTGTCAAATATTTTCCAAAAAATATTTTTTTAATTTGATATGTTATATATAACCACAATATAAGGTATTTAAATAATATAAAAGAAGAAATAAAGTAACTAAAAGTTAGTAAGAATTGGGCGGGTTGAGTTATGACCCGTATTTTAGCCCATTTCGCCAACTCATTTCAGTCCAAGTAACTTTTGAGCGGGGACCCTCTCATTTATTAATTCAACCCATTTTAACCTGCTCAAATTCAATTCAATCTGCCAATTTGACACCTTTAGTATTATCAAAGGCAGATTAAAAATTTAAATTTATATATGGATTTAATTTTTATAGTTTTTAGCATTAAATATATTATATTTTTAAATTTAATTGAAATTTGAATTCTTAAAAGAAACAAAGAAAAGAAAAACAGTCAAATACGTCAGGTAGCAAGCAAAATCCCAAAATGTTAGACCATTGTCTCTATTTGATTTATTTACGCTTTCATCTCGACCAATGTGATTCACTCCTACTAAAATGCCTTTAACCAAGCCACATTTCAACCTTTCCTTTTATTTATTACGTAGTATTATTTTAGTAAAGGCAATTTTTTTGGTTTCTCGCTAGAGGTTCGGTACTAGTTTTGAAGCTCGATTGATTAGTTTGAATTTGCTTCGGAAAGTTTCACTTTACCTTACCTCTATTTTTTTAAGGTAGAGATATTGTTTTCGATAGATCCTCGACATAAAGACAAGAATATCAAAGCAGTATAAAAATCATGACAAAAACAGTATGAAAAAAAAACAGTAACTACCACGGAATAATCAACAAAAATCACGATCATTTCATCACACACATACTCCTTTTCAAATAACTAACTAAAGTGCTTGAAAAAATGAGGTTGTTTTGGTAATATTTGCTTACCATAATGTTATAATAGAATCATGGCCCTTCCTTCCATGCAGTATAATGCTGATCGCTGGATATTGTGACATTTATTTATCAATTTTTTCTTGGCTTAACGCAATAAGTAAGATCATGTCAAGCGACTATGGTGACAAAGTTTCAAAACCCTAAATTGGATTCTGATTTGGAAATTGTAACATATAAAGTGAAGTATTCTTTTTTAAGACACCATTATGTTATTTTTCTCAAAAAAACGGTACAATTGAATTTGTATGTGTTCTCAAGTAACACGTTAGATAAGAACTCTAGATGAATTATAATGAAAATAAGTAATAACAAGATAAAGTAAAGTAATGATTCACCTGAGCCTTGTGACAACTTCTGGACAAAATTACGATAATTTGTATGCAAGCACAGAAACTGGGAGGATAAGAATAATTGTTTTGTAATAACTAGAATGTGATCGGTTACAATGGAATAACATGTCCTATTTATACATGACTTACACGGGTACACAATCGACGAAATATGCTCTCATTAATACAGGAGAATGAATCTTGTAATAATTAGACAATCAATATCTCAATAAATGTCATTAAAGCTCCATTGGAAAAACGTACGACCGATTTTAGTAACGGTCGCCCGTTACGAACTAAACGGTAACTTCCGCTCTTCTGAATCACTGGTGCCAACTGTTCATACGTTACTCCCGGTACTGCTTAAATACTACCGGTAATGTCCTAAGCTGACTTGGACTCATCTCGACATCAATTACCACGTGTCGCATCATAATTTGTACAACTATTTATACGAATTTTGACATGTACACACGTGACCTACAATACTCCAAATATAACGTGCAGAATTTGGTGCATAATGAATATGTCGTTTTACCTCTCTTAGTTTAAATACTAGATTTTTCACTAACGTTGGGTTTAAACACGTGGCCTACAATACTCCGAATATCATGTGTTCCTCTCTTCTCACTAAACCTCATATATTTACAATTTGTTTAGTTTCTTATTCTAAAACATCTTTACCGAAAAAAAGGATAGAATAAGAATACCAATAAAAAAAATGTTTGTTTGGTGTTCTAAATAGTTGTGTAAAAAGGAAGCAGTGTTTAATAATGAAAAGACCAAATTCCTTTAGGCTAAGACTCAAAAAAAAAAAGAATAAAAAGGCAAGTTTGGACTTAAGTCTCTTAGTGCCTCTTATTTTAGCTTTAATTCATGTTAACTTTGCCTACCTCGTTAATGCTTTGTTGACATCATTTTTTCACAAAACAAAAATAAAGAGCAATATGTGGGGATTAAAGATGTGAAATAGAACAAACAATATGCAAGTACTCAATGTAAATTAATTTAGAAGTATTTTTTTAGGAGACTTTTGAAAAAAAATATGAAGAATATTGGCTAAGTAAGATCTTTCTGTGGCATTGCTTTTTTTTATTTATCACTCGATGTCCATATTCGTACTCGGCATCGATTGATCTGAACTCACATTGCATAAGGCCGATAATGAGAAAGTGATCGGCCAAAGTGCATAAATATCTAATTTTCGGACCACCATTACATCAAATCAGTTTTTCTAAACAATTTCAGATATATGATCTTTTAAATTAGGATTGACAAAGCCTAACTTCAAATACATATAATTGAAGTTCATCTATTTTTGTCTGAACTAAAGCCATATTTTGCAGTTCGCAAAGAGGAAAAAATATTCTACAAATAAGTCAACTTGCAAGTAGGTTTCAACTAATAAGATTCTCAATGTCAATTGAAGCTTAACAAGAAATAGTGAGATTATTTCAAGGAAACATCCTTGTGCAAGGATTAGACGACTAATTCCTCCTTAAGCCATAAAATTTTGAAACAAATGAGTCCCTTTGAGTTTTGATATGTGACCATTATTCTTTATAATTATCTACTTAAACATTTTATTAATCTTAATACTTTTTGATGTGCTAACATTATCTTTTTATAATACATATTTTTTTCAAAAAATATATATGGTTCGCCAATTAGAAATCGTAAAACATTTTGCCAAAAAAGGGGCATTTTTCGTTAAAAGATGTGGTGACTTGAACCTAGGGGTGGCCAGTGAGCAGGGATCGGGACATTCGGGCCGGGTTTGGTGGGATCGGGTCGGGGCGGGATCGGGATAGCCTTAATTTGCCAAAGTCCCGCCCCGATCCCGATCCCGTCGGAATCGAGTCGAGTCGGGTCGGGATCCTGGGCGGTTCTTTTTTTTTTTTTTTGCTGAACTTAATTTAAAAAATAACATATATATAAAAACTCAATAATTAAACAAGACAAGATAGTGTAATAAAACATCCCAAGGTTGTTTTTGTGCCTCTTATATTATTTAATAGACATATGATTTTTTTTGTAATACAAATACAATTGTCAAAATTGCAACTTTGTGGTATTGTTCAAAAGTTGCAAATTACATAGTAAAATTGCAATTAAAAAAATTACATTCTGAAAAAACCTATTTTAGTTTCTTGATAATTTCATGTGGTTCTTCGGTTGGAATTGGTATTTGTTGGTCAAATTGCTCCACGTCGCTTCCACCACCTTCGGATAAGATTTTGTTGTAGTTTTCGTCATCTTCTTCATTGATCTCCAGTTGACCGCACCTTCTCTGCTCCTCTCGTATCCAATCTCTGAATAATACTACAATCTCCAAGCTGTCTCCGGCTAATGAGTGTCTGTGCTCTCCTATCCAATCTCTGAATAATACTACAATCTCCAAGCTGTCTCCGGCTAATGAGTATCTGTGCTCTCCTATTTGATATCTGCAGGCAGAAAAAGCGCTTTCAGACGCCGTTGATGACGCGGGAATGTTCAAAACATCTCGGGCCATCATTGAAAGTGTCGGAAAGATCTTCTCATTCCCCCTCCAGTATTTCAGCAAGTCTTCACGTCCTTCTTTATTGAGAACTGCTTGGTACGGTACAGAACCCTGCAAAACAAAAATATCAAACTCGCTAATTTGGTTAGTAGCGGTACGGCCGCACATTCTATTTCTGAGGCTTTCAATACTAGCCGCAGAAACAGTATGTCTTTTGTGAGGTTGTGAAGAAGAAGAAGAAGAAGATGGTATGGAAGTCGGTAGGTTGCTAGCACTTTCTTGTTGGTAAAACCTATATACTTTTTTGCATTCGTCTTCTACGCTAGACAACACTTCTTCTTTAGTTTGTTCAATAGGTGGTGGGTGATTTGGATTTTTGGGACTTGGAGGTGGTAGTACTTCTATACAATCGTAAATAGTTTCAATAAGTGATTTAGTACCGTCTATTTTAATAGTCGGATTTAATACAGCACCAATAATATAAATAGTGGGAATAGGAATAAAATATTTTTTTATTTTGATAAACATTTTTTTAATAGCTGCCTTATAAGCTGGTTTTTTCATATATTCACTAAGTAATAAAAAATATTAGAGCTATATAAAATAACATAGTTGAAATAGTAGGATAATATGTACCGAAAAATTCTTTTGTTGCTTGAAAAAATTACTCTAAAAAAACAATAAGTTCATAAATTTTTACCCAATCGCTATCAACAACCATATCAGCTGGATTTTGATTATGAGAGTTAAAAATAAAGTTATAGGTTTTCTATAGTCATAAGTGTCGCGCCCTATTTTGACCTACTCGGGTCAATGCGGAGCACAGACGTATGGGTGATTCCTGGGTAAATGATTGAGGAGTCGCCACCTAATTATCTTTTACGGTGAATTAGGACACCTAAATATTAAACTAAATGCTGCAATGTAACTCCGATTTTAATGGTCTCACAACTAATGAGATTCTAGGTAAGGGTTCTTTATTATCCTAAAGGGAAGGGGTTAGGCATCCTTTAAGATCCGCTAACTTGCGGTTATCCGGTCAAACTCAGGTTAATTATTGCTAGAAAATGCATGTTTGAAGCATGAAGTTAAAAGATGTTTGCAAATAATTAATGAAAGAGATGCATTTTTGTACATGTATGCATTTGTGACAATAATAAGGAGAAAAACAATTCATTTGTAATGCCAAAGGAGTAATTTTGAAAATCATTTTTAGTTGTACAATTAATAAAATGAATAGAAAATGATCAAAGTTTGTTTTGAAAATTTTAAATATGCATGACGAGCCTAAAATAAATAAACTAGCGGAAAATTTCTAAGTTTGAATTTAACCGAGCCTACAAATAAATAAGCTAGCGACGGGTTTCAAATCTTAAACTACCCTATGAATTAATCCTAAGTTTGCCTATTCTAAGCATTTCAATAGTTACATAAGCGCGATAAATAATATTACAATACAAAGCGGGACAAAGCTGAATTAAAAAAAAAAAAAACTCCGAGGAATAATCGCCTTTATTTACTTTAATCCTGCAAGTCGCCAAGAACAAGCGGTTAGAAAGCAGTTAAATACAAATAACTTCATATCCGTATTCAAAGCAGTGAATGTTTTGATCACGGAGGCTCAGACAAATTTTGAAAAGAACATTCCAATCACGTCGTGGCTGCAAACATATGACTAATGTGGTTTATTTTGATTGCCTCGCCTACTAAGCGTGTTGGTCTCTCGGAGAAATAGAAAAGATCACTATAATCACGTCGTAGGCTGCGAATATATAACTTGTTGGTTATTTTAGTCACCTCGCCTACTAAACATGTTGATCTTGAAAAAAGATTTAAGCCTCATCATTGCCCGGAAGTTATATTTCCGTCTTTGCAATCGTGGAGGCCTCAAAATCGGCGGATATTTTCATCGGCGATGTAGTATCGATGTTCAAATCAGTAAAATTTAAATGAAACGATGTAGCCAGCAGACGGTGAAAGCGATGGCGAAAATAATTTCCGAAAAAGACGGTGTTTAGTTTAAAGCGATAAAAAGCGATAAAAGCGGATATTTGAATGTTGAAAGCGATTGGTGAAACAGAAAGCAATGTCACGAAAGGTGCGGTGTTTATTTTAAAGCGGTAAATCTGATAAAATAGTAATCTGAAACCGGCGACAAAGCGAAACAGAAAAAGCGATGTTAAAGCGTTTTCAGCCAAGAAACAAATGACAAATAGGTTTAAAAATACTTGATGAGTGGGTGAAACGCAGAAGCGATGGGCTGTCCAAAGCGACCTAAAGTAGCGAGCTTTTAGCCAAGAAAACAGCTGACAATTGTGCTCAAAATACAGCGGTGATAAGACACCAAATGATCTCAAAATGCAGCGATAAAATGTTTCCAAGAGAAGTGTAAATGGTCCAGATTACGGCGGTGTGCGCGACAAGCGCAGCAGAATAATGGCTCAAAAGTCACGATGATCGGCCCAAGTATTGCGACAATCGGCGATCTCGGAATCAGCAGCCAAAATGCAACAAAACCCATAACTAGAACTATTTAAATATGACATATATCCAGAATCTCAAGGTGCAGCTGGATACCACAACTATTGGTAGCACAACAAAGACATAAAGGGGAAGGTAAACTTAAAGACCAGTCGCTCTAAACTTCGAATTTGAAAGATAAGAAGACCAAGGGGGCTACCACCATTCATTTTCGATGCCGCAACAAGATTCAAAAGGCTTCTTGAACCTTAGGCATGGCAGGCTATCGAAGAAGGCTAAACCCAACCCGAAGCTTGTCTTCGCTTTCAACCAGCATAATAAGATAATAGGACAGTTCTGACAAGGCAACTATGAAAGAAAACATTCGACAATAAACATTGAATGCAGACATGGGCAGTAATATAACACGACACAAACTGGTTCAAATACGCGCGAAATGCTAATACATATATCATTCATCAAGTTAGTAAACATAGCATGATATAAGATAACTTAAAAGACTTTATATGATATATGTAGGCACTTAGCACTTCAACAGGTTGACAGACAGGCTGAAACAGAATTAACTATCCAAAAGATGATATTTTTTAGACACAGAATTGTCTAATCTAGGCCCAAAAAAATGCATATTTTATTAAGGTAAGCAACGTACATTAATAATATGCTCTAAGGACTTTCATGCTAGCACAAGGATCAAGCTTACACTAAGATGAGCAAAGATGGATGCATAATCAGCTCAAGATTGACATGGAAGATAAACAACAGAGATTTACATGGCCATGTGGTGTGGAAACAACATCTTAAGTATGCAGAACCACAAGCATTAAGGACATGCAATCATAAGTTAATCATTCTAGGCATGTCATAGTTAACATGACCACTTAAGAAGACCTATGTTAACAAAACCCAATCATCTAACAACCTGAATCATATCTGGAGCATGCTGGACTGAACTCAAGAAACTTTAATAGGAACATACATGATTCATCGCTTGTCTTAAACCATAGGAATCACATAAACAGGTCACTGAAGCATCCAAGCACACTCACACAATCACTATAGCCTTGTCATTGCTTAATATGAGGCTTAGATAGCTTAAAATCAGGCACAATCATATATTCAAGCTTTTCTAGGCTAGAAATGATCTTCCAAATAATCTAAACTACCAAGCTAACATTCATGTTATGAAACCTACTTAAACAAACACATACATACATCACATAAGTTTGAATCTGAATCTTAACAATGACATATTGATCATACACAAACCACTAAAACTTGACAACATGGAAATATGCATGCTCACATGAACCAATTTAGAGACCAAGGCAAAATAAACACATACTCCTCGTAGGCAGTTTGGACATGTGTGCATAACTCAACAAGAAGCAAAGGCCTTTTATCCCTAAGTGATACCTATTCAAATCATACTCCAAAACCTTTTATACACTTGAACAATTTCAGCACCAAATTATACTTTATGCATACTACTACATGATCATGATTGCAAACCAAGAGTAAAATGCACCAAGGGTTATAACTTAGCATGATGTAAACGGATTCATTAAATATAAGGCACTAATGCAAATGTCATTTAAATATCTCAACAAATAGGCGTGACACTTGATAACTTAGGAGACTTACATGTTAATATAGAGGCATTTTAACAGACAAGGCAGGTATGCCATCAATTCAATAGATATGTAGACATAGAGAGGTGGCCAAAATTCATTAGATCTTACCAAAACTGTCACCATTAAGTCCATACATATTTAATCCAACACATACTTCCTAAATACCCGATTTTAGACAAGTATCATACTATAAATTGAATAACACTTATTAATTCGAGCTTTAAACTAGCATCACACATAACACATATTTGAACTAACATAGGCTAAACATACTCAAATTTAAACAGAAACTAACAAATTACACAGCAGATAATGCATCAAAATAAAATTGAGAGGAATTAGAGTTTACGGACTGATCATGCAAGTAGCCTAAGTAATAATCTTGCTAGACAAGTACTTAAAACAGCATATACATCCCATCATATTAACGTGAACTTAACAAAGCATTATCTAAGCACCAAACAGTTAACCAAACAGGTTCATAAATCCCTCGTACTCAAACAGCCCATAAACAGCCAAACTCCTATATAATTAACACACAAAAAAAAGCACAAAAATGTAGAAAACAAAATTGAGAGGAGATATATTTACTGACCTTCACCGGGCAGCGAACCGAGGCGTGTTTCGAGTTGTCGAATCCGCTCGTAGATATTATTTTGGAATTCTGATTTTTGCGATTTCGGAATTCTGATTTTTAGGATGCTGCTTTTGTAAGTTTGTTTCTGATGTTTGACCCAACCCGGAATGTGACCCGACCCGGAATGTGGCCCGACCCGGAATCCGAAAACGGTCAGAAGCAAACAGAAATTTCAGATTTCCCTAACACCACAAACCAATAATTTCAAACTATATTTCAAATTTTTGGATTGAAGAACACATGCAAGAATAAAGAAATGTTCTTATGAGTTTCGAATTTCTTAAATTTCGGACCTAAAAATGACCCGAAAATTCTAAGAAACCCCTTCAAAGACAGATTTTCGGACCTCCTTAAAAATGAAGAACAAGGGGGATATTTATAGGTGGATTTCCCCCCCCCCCCCAAGAACGAGTTTGAAATTTGAATTAAAGGCAAAAAAAACTGAATTTTGGAAGCGGATTTTGGGGGAATAGGGTATGGTGAAGTGATGGGAGGGGTGTGGTGGTGTCAGGGTTTGGTGGTGAGGTGACGGGAGAGGCAGGGTGTGGGTGTGGCGGCCGGTCGATTGAGAGAAGGGTAGGGTTCGTTTTTTTTTGTTTTGTTTTTGTTTTGGGTTTTGGGGTTTAAAGGGGGGAAGATGGGTGATGGGTCGGGTAAGTTGGGCCGACGGGTTGGTCGAGTGGGCTGCGGGTTGGGGGGAATTGTTTAGGGACTTTGGGCTTGTGGGAATTGTTTTTGGGTTTTATTGGCCGGTTGGGCTTGGGAATTGGGGGAAATAAAGGGGAAGGGAATAAGGGGAATTTGGTTTGGGCTTGTTTGTTTGGGTAGAATTTGTATTGGGTTGGAAAAATGAAATGGGTTAGAAATTGTTTTGGGTTGGAAAATGAATGGATTATGGATTAAAAATATGAAAGGGGTTTAATATAAAAAATATTATTTTTGTTTTGTAAAAGATGTGAATTATTTAAAATAACATAACGACGTGATAATAATAAAATATAATATTTGTGAAATATTTAATGCTTAATAAAAGGAAAATGCGATGCAATTTTGCGAGAATAAAATAACATAGAATTTCGGATAAAACTTATGATTGTGATAAAAAATGCAAATGACAGTAAAAAATGCGAATAATAATAATAATAAGAGAATAATATATATATATATATATACCTATATTTTAAAATTGTTTTAAAAGTGTCAAAAATATTAAAAATTACGAATAAAATCATAAAAGATGAGACAAAATTGGGTGTCAACAGATGCCCCTCTTTGGACGGAGATGATGAAAGAGTTTTCGGCCAAAGAAGTTGACCGAGTAGCCAATTTTGTCATGATCATCGGGACTGCATGGTAAGAAATAGAATCCCGAGGGGTATAGAAGTTGCAAAAGATAGTGCACATTCAAGAAACAATGCCCCAAAGGTTTAACTTAGGATGACACCGTCGCAGATCTGAGAAACTAATGGGAAAAGCGGATCGGCGTTGAAGTAGGTCGTTGACCAATTTGCCTCGGTTCGCCGTAAGAGATAGTTCCACGCTGTGATGAAATTCCTGCAAATTAAAAACTCCTGCAAACTAAAGCTTAAGATATAATTAGTGTATAACTGCTGAGAAAAATTGTAGAGAAAATCACTTGGAAATACCCGCATTAGGAGGTGGGCGCCTGACTGAAATTAAAATACCCTCATTATAAGGTAGGCGCCTGACTGAAATTAAAATACTCTCATTATAAGGTGGGCGCCTGACTAAAATTAAAATACCCGCATTATGAGGTGGGCGCCTGACTGAAATTAAAATACCCGCATTATGAGGTGGGCGCCTGAAATGACGTTATTGTAATGTTGTTTTGCTGTAAAAGATAAAGTTGTGCTGAAGACGTCGTTGTAATGTTGTTTACGTCATTGTAATGCTGTAAAAATAAATGTTGTGCTGAAGACGTCGTTGTAATGTTGTTGACGTCATTGTAATGCTGTAAAAATAAATGTTCTGCTGAAGACGTCGTTGTAATGCTGTTGACGCCATTGTAATCTTTGTAAAATAAATGTTGTCTTTGAAGACGTCGTTGTAATCTTTGTTGGCGTCATTGTAATCTTTGTAAAATAAATGTTGTGCAGAAGACGCCGTTGCGTAGGCGTGTTGTTGATGATGCCGTTGTATGGGCGCGTTGCTAATGACATCATTGTAATGCCGTTGATGTCGTTGTAAGAATGTAAAAGATAGTTGTTTTGCAGAAGACGCCATTGCGTAGGCGTGTTGTTCATGACGCCGTTGTATGGGCGCGTTGTTCATGACGCCGTTGTATGGGCGTGTTGCTGATGACGCCGTTGTAATGTTGTTGATGTCGTTGTAATGCTGTAAAAATAAATGTTGTGCAGAAGACGCCGTTGAGTAGGCGTGTTGTTGATGACGCCGTTGTATGGGCGCGTTGCTGATGACATCATTGTAATGCCGCTGATGTCGTTGTAAGAATGTAAAAAATAGTTGTTTTGCAGAAGACGACATTGCGTAGGCGTGTTGTTCATGACGCCATTGTATGGGCGCGTTGTTCATGACGCCGTTGTATGGGCGCGTTGTTCATGACGCCGTTGTATGAGCGTGTTGCTGATGACATCATTGTAATGTTGTTGATGTCGTTGTAATGCTGTAAAAGATAGTTATTTTACAGAAGACGTCATTGCGTAGGCGTGTTGTTGATGACGCCGTTGTATGGGCGCGTTGTTGATGACGCCATTGTATGGGCGTGTTGCTGATGACATCATTATAATGTTGTTGACGTCGTTGTAATGCTGTAAAAGATAGTTGTTGTGTTGCCGTAAAAGATAGCTGATGCGTTGAAGACGTCATTGTAATGCTGTTGACGTCGTTGAGATGCGGTAAAAGATAGTTGCTGCATTGCCGTAAAAGATAGTTGCTGTTTTGAAGACGTCATTGTAATGCTGTTGACGCCGTTGTAATGCTGTAAAAGATAATTGTCGTGCTGCCATAACGTCGATGACGTTATTGTAATGTCGTCCTGTTGTAAGAGATGTAAGTGACGTCCTTGCCGTCAGTTTGGTGTAATATGATTCCACGTTGTGCTGAATCTTCTGCCGATCCAAACTCACGTGAATTGAAATGTCGTCCTGGCACGGGCGAAAATGTGATGCGATGTCTTTGACGTCGGGTTTGCCTTGTTGTCGTTCTTTGTGATTCGAAATAACATCTTTGTGCAGACATAATAGTCGGGACCCTGTAGGTCAAGATGATGTCTTTGTATAAATGCAGAACAAGAACATAATCCTTGTAGTGGGTTGTGGTGCCGAAATTTTTTGGGAAATTGATCATAACTGATGTGGCTTCCCTGCTTTTTCAACCTGAAGAACCTGTACTCAAAGAAAATTTGTGAGTTTGGGGAGGGGCGGTTGATTCGCGTTGACTTGGTAGCTTTGGCTCTTGATAGTTGCATGTCCCGCTGATTCGGACCTGTAGCCCATGTTTGGTTCCCAGTCTTGGCTAACAGTTATTGAAAACATTTGTTGAAAACAATTTGTTTATAAGAAAGTATGCATATCAGTAAAAAAAATTCTTGTCGAACTCTAATGAAAATATTTGTTGAATATAATTTGCTTATAAGAAAGTATGCATATATGTAAATGTCTGTCGAGCAGTGACATGCGGTGAAACAAAACAAACGTCTTATCCAAAATCCTTCTTATGGCTGAAGACTTAGTTTGTCGATGTTTTTCCATGTTTATCGGCGTCTTCTTGCGGTGATCTCTTAAAAAAATGCCCCAGTTTTTTATATGTGAGGATGCTGAACTTTCAACTGGACCAGGCTGAGTCTTGTGTGGGTTGCTTGTCTGTCCTATCAGGGTGATCAGATGGGTGCATTTTGCCATATGTTAGATAAAGGAGAAAATATTTCCTAATGGTGGGACCGAAGTCGATTTAGGCCGCCTACGTATCCCCATGAGGGAATCAGGTCATGTCGTAGTTCATTACAAGCAAAGGAGATTGTAAGGGTTTTTCTAAAGATGGGACCGAAGCCGATGTGGCCGCCTACGTATCCCACCGAGGGAATCAGGTCATAACGTAGTTCAGGTCATTTTCTATTCTGATAAAGTTGCCCCGGACAACTGTGTTCATATGCTTTTCATCAATCAACCTCCTTGTGCATGATTCTGTTATCCACTCGGCTGCGAAAGATATAGCATTGCCCTGGTAGAAGTCCTGATCGTAGTATGGTAGCCCAAGAGTACAAATGGCAAACGTCCGTGCCAATGCTTGTAACTAACAACCATCTTGATGTTTCATTCAAATCTGGCTTTGACTTATTCCAAAAATGCCCCGATTCTTCCGGTTGTGAGTCTTCCTTATATTCTTCGAAACCTTGCTTGTTGTTTGAGACTTTGTTTGCTTGTTTCATTATATGTCACATACTGCCGACAAATTAGTTTGCATGATGAAAAAAGAAAAGAGAATTATTGAACAAAACATATTTTATAATAGCAAAAGCAATGCAGATTTGTCATTTTAAGCTTTCAAAAGATAGAGGCAAAACACATTAAATGCATATATGTGATTCAGGCCTCAATTTGAATCGCATTGTTTCATTAAGTACTAATACAATTTGGGTAGACATGATTGGGAAATAAAAGATGGGGTGCTCCGCCAGTTTTAGTCAACACGAATCAACCTTTGGGGAAATAAGGCAAAATGAAACTCCTGAAAAATGAAGAAAATCAAATTAGTATAAGATGAGTAATTATTGATTTAAATAATATACACAGAGTGGAAAGCAGTAGAAAATAGCAAGCAAATTGTATATGCGCGTCCTAATATACATGGGGCCTCTCTTATGCCAGAGGTAGGCCTAAACGCCAGATATGCGGGATTACGACAAGTTTGATCCAAGCTGCTAAACTGTAATGCTTTTGTCGGAAATGAGACAAAATGAATGTACATTTTCTAATTCGACATGACATGATTAGGCTTGGATTAGTCTATCCTTATCACGCTACACATAATATGATGATTGGTCGTTGGGTTGTGAGACCCGTAGACATCTTTGGCGGATTTCTTAATTGTGGAGTCGATACCAAGGATCGACCCACCTAAGGTGTATGCATGCATGACTAAAAATAAATGGTGGTATAGCTCTATCTTAAATTTTCTAAGATTTGGCTGACTAGACACAAGGTTCCCAAGCGGACTACTCGAGTGAGAAGGCTACGCGGTCACCGGATGGTCCGGTCACTCCGCGCATACGCCAACTCTCCTAAAATTTGGTAGATTGAAAGAAATTTACGGGTGCGCAAAACACACCTCGCGTGTAGTGTGTGATAGTGTCAATTTTCCAGAGTGGAAGAAATATGAGCGAAATGCCAATTTAAAGAAAGCAGTTAAACCATATAGCAATTAAAGCAGTTATGCACGCAAAAATTCACAAAGGAAACAAATCAAATCATTAAATCAAATAAAGAACAAAAGTAAAGCGCAATAATAATTAACCTGATTTTGCTATGGTTAAGAACCTGAAATTCCCCAGCAGAGTCGCCATGCTGTCGCGCCCTATTTTGACCTGCTCGGGTCAAAGCGGAGCGCGGACGTGTTCGGTGATTCCTGGGTAAAAAGGGTTGAGGATTGGTTCTGCTTGGTAAGGGATTTCGGGGAAGGTTCTGGGGAAATGATGGTTCATGAGATGGAAAGGTTTGTGGTGCAGTTGCGCTCGTCTCTTGTTCAGGCAGTGGAGTGTTGATGCTGATGGAAAGATTGGTAAGATTCCGGAGCCGTTCGATCTCGGTTGCATAGTTGCCATTTCTTTGCGATAGTTGGACGAGGTATTCATCAGGGACTAAGTATTTCTCTTTTCGATGTCTCTGGTTCACCTCCGGAAGAGCGACAAGTCCCAAACGGTTTGTTAATTTGCCCTGAATCAGTCATTTTGTCGGATGATTGTGCCTTGGATCTCGTGAAGTAATGGTGTTCCGCCAGTTTCAATCAACGCGAATCAACTTTTGGGAAATAAAGCAGGCAAAATAAACTTTCTCCTTTCTTTCGAATCTTGGACCTATTTCGGACTTGTATCTTGGACAACAAAGAAGGCAAATGCTTTAAAAATCAAGAACACAACAAATATTTTATGTATATATGGGATAGTCTTCCGAAAAATCCTTTGAAAATCTATTTTCTCTCCCCCGAAAATCCTCCCCCAAAATGAAGAACAACATGGGGTATTTATAGGTGGATTCCCCCCCCCCCAAGAATGAGTTTGAAATTTGAATTAAAGGCAAAAAAAATTGAATTTTGGAAGCGGAATTTGGGGGAATAGGGTATGGTGAAGTGATGGGAGGGGTGTGGTGGTGTCAGGGTTTGGTGGTGAGGTGACGGGAGAGGCAGGGTGTGGGTGTGGCGGCCGGTCGATTGAGAGAAGGGTAGGGTTCGTTTTTTTTTTGTTTTGTTTTTGTTTTGGGTTTTGGGGTTTAAAGGGGAGAAGCTGGGTGATGGGTCGGGTAAGTTGGGCCGACGGGTTGGTCGAGTGGGTTTGGGTTGGGGGAATTGTTTAGGGACTTTGGGCTTGTGGGAATTGTTTTTGGGTTTTGTTGGCCGGTTGGGCTTGGGAATTGGGGGAAATAAAGGGGAAGGGAATAAGGGGAATTTGGTTTGGGCTTGTTTGTTTGGGTAGAATTTGTATTGGGTTGGAAAAATAAAATGGGTTAGAAATTGTTTTGGGTTGGAAAATGAATGGATTATGGATTAAAAATATGAAAGGTGTTTAATATAAAAAATATTATTTTTGTTTTATAAAAGATGTGAATTATTTAAGATAACATAACGACGTGATAATAATAAAATATAATATTTGTGAAATGTTTAATGCTTAATAAAAGGAAAATGCGATGCAATTTTGCGAGAATAAAATAACATAGAATTTCGGATAAAACTTATGATTGTGATAAAAAATGCAAATGACAGTAAAAAATGCGAATAATAATAATAATAAGAGAATAATATATATATATATACCTATATTTTAAAATTGTTTTAAAAGTGTCAAAATATTAAAAATTACGAATAAAATCATAAAAGATGGGACAAAATTGGGTGTCAACAATAAGCAACAAGTAGTTGCTCGTATAAAGAATTCCATCTAGTGGTACTTCTTCTGGAATTTTTCTATAAGGTAGTTGGCAATCGTGATAATTTTTTTTATATTCTTTTCTTCGTTGTATTCTATTATTTTTTAAAATAAAGTTTATAGCAAATTGTATTTTACTAAGAATGTCTTCAAAAAGTGATAGATCATCCTTTACAATTAAGTTATATATATGGCACGCGCATTTTATATCAAAATGATCTGAAAAAGATAGAGTTAAACTATTTTTTAGAATTGTAATAGCGTAATTGTTAGAAGAATCGTTATCTAATGTAATAGTCATAATTTTATCAGTTATTCCGTAATAATCGCACACTTGATAAATATTTTCTGCAATAAAAGTACCAGTGTGCCTATCATCTATATATCTATATGCTAAGATATGTTTTTGCATAGACCATTTATAATCTATCCAATGACAAGTTACCGTTAAATAATCATGGTCGTTAGTACTACAGCTTATATCAGAAGTGATAGTCACTTTGCCATTAAAATGATATAATGAATAACGTAAATATTGGTGATATTCATGTGCGAATTTAAATACATCTCTCTTAACAGTTGATCTAGGAAAATCATTAAAAGCAGGATTATACATATCTCTAATGTAATGAATAAAACTGGGAGATGAAGGAAATGAAAAAGGCAAACCCTCCACAGCAACTAATTTTCCTATTGCTTCCCTATCTCTATGTTTATCGTATTTAGGGGCTACAATTCCCACCGTCATAGGGTTAATTTGATCTTGTACGTGTTCCGGGACAGTATGTGAACCTTGTCCCGATGGAGCGGACGTTTGCTCACCCGATTTTGAAGCCTCGTATTGGGCATACCTAGCAGGATGAGACCTTGATACGTGTCTCATTAAACCCCCGGTCCCACCTTGACCTTTTCCAGTTTTAAATTTTAAAACATCTTTACAAATTTTACATCTAGCTACTTGATTCTCTACGTCCCTATCAAAAAATGTCCATGCATCTGATTTTAATGTTCGTTTTGCTGGACCTCGTCTCATACTAGGGGCAATATGAGGCATTTCAGTTGAAGGTGCACTAGTGGGTGTGTTGTCATCTACATTAGTGGGTGTATCATCTAGATCATCGTCTAAATTAAAGTCTTCTTGAGTTCCAGAAAATAGCTGCTAGTCTAAATCTAATGGTATTGTAGGAAAATGTTCAGTATCAACAAAATCATCCTATGTAGGAATATGATTCTATCTAGAAATAGGACCATTGCCCTTGTTGTCCCTACTAGAAGAAGCATGACCCCTACCCGTAAGCATACGTTTAAATCCTTCCTGACCTTCCATTATAAATTTATAATTATATTAATAAATAATTAAAGTAACTGAAACTAAGTGCGCTAAATAAAATAAACATACAATAATAATTTAATGAAGGAACGAATGTATCAAACGCCGACGTAACGTCGACGTGTAATCGAGAGGTTGAAAATTGAAACTTTGCTCGATGGAAAATCATCAAGCTAGTTGCCAACTTCACTCCCAAATGAATAAATAAAATTGAATATTTAGTAGACAATGTAGACTTGTAGAAAGATAGATTGAGAGATTAGAGAGATTGTAGGAAGATTTGTGAGAAAGATGAAGAGAAAATGAGGTATTTATAATTGAGAAATTGGGTTAAAGTGTAAATATAATAACTTATGGGTTAAAAATAAATATTAAGGGGGTAGGGAGGTTGGGGGAGGAGGGAGGCCAAAAATGGTTGTTGCACAACGACCAAAATGTAAAATGGTCATTGGTGCAACGACTATTTTTGCCAAAAAAGGGGGGGGGGGGACGAGACCATGTCTCGTCCCAGTTCGAGTCCAGATACCGAATTTTTTTTTAAATGTCGGGACCGAGCCGACCCGGCCCACTGGCCAGCCTTACTTGAACCTATTATATCAAAAACGAATGTGATGAGATTTGGTGGGGATGAAATATATGTGTTGAAAATTTACTAATGTGGGATTGAGTTTATACCGTCTTTAATGTCTTAAACACGTGGGCCCCGCATGTAAAAAATATCGTTTCTTCGCACATGCTTAATCTACTAAGTAAATAGATGATGTTAGTGTCAAGTATAGTTAAATTTCATTAAGAAATGAAAGAGATATTGGTACATAAAGTAAGATGTTTGAGACATGAAAAGATGGAGTGTTTTTGGCCAAAAATGACAAATCTCCTCATTAGTAGAAGATAGAGAGTTTATGCAATATATAAACTCTAAGTTTGAGTAAGGGTTTGGGACCCCAAGGGGTAACCCATGTGTTTAGAAGGGAGAGGACCTAGGTGAGCTTGGGTTCGAGGCTAAGCTCACACGCGCGCTGCAACCCGTCCGGGTCGGGCTGTGGGCTGTCTTCCAGATCTTTTCTTTTTTGTCCTTAAAAATTTCCGAAACGTTGCAACGATTCCGACGATTCCAGAAACGTTGAAAAAGGTCCTACTCCTCAAGTTTAAATTGAACAGTAATGTTCATTCGAATTACACAACACGTAACACAGAAAACAAAGAATCGGTCTTCTATTTTCTTCTCTTCTCTTCTCTTCAGAATATACTGAAAACAATGAATTAGTCTTATGTTTTGTTCGTCAGAAACAGAGAATCAGAAACTCAAACAAGCAATGTGTTCTTATTTATTTCTTCGATAGAATCAACTATATTTGTTTTGTATAGTTGGTAGTTGATATTGTATCTTGGGAGACTATTGTCCATCACCGTAAAAGCATCTATTAGGGATGGCAGGTGGGTATAATTTTGATTCAAGATCGCACCGCCCCAATAGGGTAATGGTATAACTTTGGCGGGTAGTAGCGGGTATGAGTATTGAAAATGTATCACGTAGGCGGGTAGGTGGTGGATTTGCAATCATATCCGCCTACCCGCCCGCCTACCCGCTCGCCCGCTTACTCCGCTTACCCGCCTACCCTGGCTAGCTTATATAGCTAAAATAATATCTCGAGTTTTGTCTACATTTGTAATATATAGTTATTTGAGTGGATAATTTTTGGGTTTCTTAGAAATTTTATTTTCTTGATTCTTTGTTGTGCAATGGGAAGAGGTGAAAAAAATGGGTGGCGGGTAGGCGGACGGGTAGGCGGGCGGGTAGGTGGCGGGCGGTAGGCAGTGGTAGGTAGGTGGCGGTATAGGAATATACCCGCCTAGGCGGTATGGATGTTGAAAATTGTACCCGCCACTGTATGTAGGTGACGGTATAATTTTTTTGGCTGCAGTGCGGGGAGGAGTACCCGCACCCGCCCCGCCCAATTGCCATCCCTAGCATCTATACCAAACAATTTTATCTTAAAGACAAAGAGTCATCTCTCGACTCAGCAAATCATTTATTTTATTTAACCCTACAATATGTATAGCCTTATCATGAATCTATAGAGTGTGTCCTTCCTTACACTAGACAAACTTAAGCTAGAATTAAAAAAGGGTTGTTATTCTCCTATCTTCGCTCATATAGCTTCCAACAAACTACGTAGCATTTTCTTTTTCCAAGTGTCCCTAAAAGGCTAAAAATATATTAGAACTATGATAATGCCAAGTACGATCATCTAACAATATTATATAGTTGGTATTTAGATAAAAGTAGTAGATAATTATATCACATCATGAAATTGAAAGTTCTATTATTTGGATTATTGTCTTTTTTTTCACATTGATCACATCAAACGTACTATATATAATCAAAACTTTCAATAAAGTTGGTAATGTTAGTATTACCAAACCCACATTAACATTTGGTACTATTATGTAGACTTCTTACTTTTTTATATATATATAGTTATAGATTACAAGTAACTTAGTCCACTGAAGCATAAATTTATGGAAAAAATATCCCCTAATATTTTTTGCTTTCATTGGAACTTGAACGATCCACATCAACTTGTGCATACCTCGATTGATTTTACGGCATAGCTATTACCTTCCACTAACACATAATTATTCATCAAAACTTAAACCGATAAAAAAAATAGCTTAGTATTTTCAGCAAATACACTATTATGACAAAGTACATTCAAATGAACTAAGTAGTTGAAAAAAGAACAAAGGCACACAAAAAAAAAAAGACCAGGAACATGAGTGTCTGAGTAATTCCTAACAATATGACAAAATTTTGGAAAGTGTCGTCCTTTGTTTCCTCGAGCCAAATGAAACATCAAAAAATGGCTAATTGTTTTGAATATTCAGAGTAATGGCAGAAAATTATTTTAGAAAAATACTGTTTATTTCCAAGAAAGAAATTTCAAGAATGGCCAGCTTTTTTAAAAAACTTTTTTTATTAATAGTCACTATTCTCACAGTCCAAATTTCAAACCATCCATGTATGACCTAAAATTTCCCAAATTCACATCTTCTGTAAAAGATTATTTTACAAAAATGTTCCTATTCTTTTCAGCAAAATAACAACTGCTAATTACAATGAGTAAAAATCCAAGAAACCATTTACCATGTGAAATGAAAATTAAAATAAACCAATGAAGGGTGTTTTACATTGGCAAAAAATTAAACCTAAATATTTCTTGCAATTACTTCCAAAAGATTTATTCTTTTCAACCTAAACTACACCATAAGCAACTTTTAACATCAAAGAAAATGTTTATACAAAATGTGAAATTAAAAAAAACAATGAAGGTGATGAACATTCAAAATTCTACCCATATTGTACATTGTGAAGTAAAGGTGTATTTTACAGACCCAAAAGAAAAATTAAACTTGAGATTAAGTAGAAATTGCGATGAAAAAAATAAAATAAACCAACCTAAAAACATTTTTTTTGAAAATTACCTCCAAAAAAATTAAAAATTTTAGGTCCAAACACTCCAAATCTTTTCTCCAAGATAACTCACAAACCTTCTAACAGAGCCTTTTTCACTTCCTTCTCCACCACCGGTTTCTTCTTCATCGCCGCCGTCACCACGGCTGCCGGAAGTTTCCTCCACCGGGTCAGTTTGACACGACCCGAACCCGGAACATGACCCGTTTTTGCTCAAAGATGACTCAGATGATGACTTTTTCAGTTCACAAGAAGTACTACCACCGCCGCCATTAGAAGACCCGTTTTTGCTCAAATTTAACCCGTTTTTGTTGTTTCTTCGTTCTTTTTTACTCTTTTCTTTTTTGCTATGCAACCCATCTTCATAAGCATCAAGAATCTCATGTATAAGTTGTCTATTAGGTGAAGAATCCCATTTTACCCAATAACACATGTAACAACTAAAACAATAGCAGTTAAAAGAAGCTACATGGTTAGCGCCGCCGTGCGCAGCCGCGATTGTTGAACCCCCACCGGAGTTTTCAGAAACCGAGTTGGGTGTTGCTGATTTTTGGTGGGTCGTCCTCCATTTGCCGGAAAAGTCACCGGAAAGTACCTTATCAACACAACCTCCGCCGCCGTTCACGGAGGCGATTCTTGAACCACCACCGTAGTTTTCAGAAACCGAGTTGGGTGTTGCTGATTTTTGGTGGGTCGTCTTCCGTTTGCCGGAAAGTATCTTTTCAGCACCACTTCCGCCGCTCACGCCACCGTGTACGGCGGCGCTGTCGCCGGAGTTAGCTGAGTTGGGATATGTAGACTTGTGGGTGTTTCTCCGATTGCCGGATAATTCGCCGGAAGAGCAAGAAATGAGATAAGCTAAGACTTCTTTATCTTCTTGAGATAAGGCTGCAGCAAGGGTTAAAATAGCAACTGGTAAGAAGGAAAGATGGTCAGAAATTAAAGGAGGTGATGGATGAACTGTGCCTTTTCTATAAAGTTTCTTCATAGTTTTTGAAAATGGAAAAAAATGTTTTTGAGAGTTTTGAAGGGTGGGGGTAGTTGAGTAGGGTGGGTGGTGTAGAGAAGAAGAGAAGAGAGAATGAGGGTTTGTGGCTTGTGGGGACTATGAAGAGTTTTTAGGTAAGAGCAAAGGGCATTGGAATGACATAAATTTTTGGGGTCTTAGTAAATGTATAATATCCACGGACCAATAAATTGATTTCACTTATTTAATAGATGTAATTTCACCGGTGGAATCGAGGAGCCATATGTTATTTTCAATAGATTCTCGATTTTGATTAAAAATAAAATAATAAAGTTAGTTTTACTTATTTAATTGATGTTTAAAATATATTATTTTATATTTTGTTAAAAGAAGAAATGTTTTTAGTTTGAAATTAATGTTAATAACAATTGAGGTCCAATAAATGGAAAAATACGAACCTAAATCATTTTTAATGTATTAGATTAATTTTTTACCCTTTTTCGTTTTATATTTGTGAGCAAACTTCTAATTTAATACTCTTTCTGTTTTAATTTGCTTGTCTCAGTTTTCATTTTAGTTTATCTTTAAAAAATAATTTTTTTTTAATTTGTTTATTTTTTAATTTCAGAATCTCACGTGACGTGTTTAAAGGATCCGCTTTATTTTTTCATGCATATTGAGGTCCTAAACGGAAATTGTTATTAGTCCTAACTCATTGATAAATTTTTAATTAAAGGATATTTTAATATATTATATTTTTACTTTAAGATTACAAAATTTAAAAGTCTTTTTAAATTTTTTAAACTTCGTGTTCAGTTAAATTAAAACGGATAAATTAAAACGAAGAGAGTATTATATTATATTTTTATTTTTATTTAGCTTATTAAAATAAAAAATATTCTATTAATATAAGTTGAATTTAAATAAAGATGCATGAACTCATATAGTAATTAATTTCGACTTATTTGGAATTGAGATGACTGTATTTTTTTTATAAAAACAAAGGAGATTCTGAATAGAGCATACATTTCCAAGAATTTTGATTGGTTATTATGGGTAAGCAAAAGAAGGAGAGTCAATAGTATATGGACCCTACTTGTTGCAGAATCTTCTTTTTGCAGAATTTTCCCTCTCTTTTCTCTCACTTTCCAATGAAGCGATGCATTAATTAGAAAAAATCTAAGAACTAAATTTTAGAACAAAAAAAATCTTAATCTGTTACATCAAATCCTAAAAAATGTAATTTATTTAAAAGAAAAATAAAAAATAAAAATTTATCTGCATTAAATATTTATACCATTAATGCAAAATTTATTAATTGAGACAAAGGGGTTAAACTAGCTAGAATATTGGATCATATAATTAAGTCTGCAAAATATTGTACCACTAGCAATGTATGGTAATTGTTCAGTCAATTATAGTGAGGGTTAGAGATGGCAATGGATACTGGATTCGGTCCGGATTCGGTGGATCCAGATCCGTTTTATAAGATATGGATCTTCAAAATTTGGATACGACGGATCCTGATCGGATATGGATCTAGATCTTGTATTTGAGATCCGTATCCGGTCCAAAACGACCCGTGGATCAATTTTTTTATTAAATATATTCATAATCTAGAATGTAATTTTATAAGTATTTTTTTAAATTTTTTCATAATTTCTATATTTTACATTCATATTTGGACTTTATTTTTTAAATGATCCATACATTTAAGCCCATAATTCTCAAAATGCCCAATAAAAAACTAAGTGGAAAACAAATTATGGTACAATCATTGCATGTAAAAGGAGCTGATTATTTGATCTCATTCTGTTGAAATATTCATATCTCATGCCATGCTTTAGCAGATGAAAGAGTGGATTCGTTGCAAAATATTCCTTATAAAAGTTACAGTCATGAAGGATGATTAATTGTGGTTGAATGCAACATCTAATATAAGATCAAGATTAAAACTTTATGGCTTCCACCTTTAATTTTTTTTACACTAATGAAAGTGCAGATTAAACAAAGAAAAATGGATGAATTGACACCCAATGTAGCTTAATGTTGTTGTAGCGCTCAATTTTCATTTGACAGACATGCATAGGATTGAAATCTAAAACATTAAAATAATATACAACTCTGAGAACCACTTGACTCCTATGAAGATTTGAAACATGAAAAAATATACAACTCTAAAAGAAATTTTTTTACATGTGGATCCAGATCCGATCCGTGGATCCGATGGATCTGGATTTGGATCTGATTTTTATGGACCCGATGGATCTAGTAGGATCCGGTCTAGATCCGATCCGTTGCCATCCCTAGTGAGGGTTCGTTATTTTAATAAATAGCACAGAGTTGGTTGCTTTCGTTATTTCTTTTCGGCACTGCTTTGATATGTTTTTTTTAATCTGAGGGTCTATCAGAAATAATTTATCTACCTTTTAAAATAGGGATAAACTTTACATGTAAATTACCTATCTCGGACTTCACTTCACTTATAGAATTATACTGAATATCTTATTATAAGATATGGTTGGCGGACAAATTCTAAAGCTATTGAATGTACTATGAATACTTTCAGTTTAAAATTGATGCCCTATCGGAATAGAATGAATAAATCTCTCAAGTAAAATTGATTCAATCTCTCAACTTGGTGAAGTTTATAATAATAATAACAACTTTACACATTTAGGGAGCTTTTTGGTGTTTTTTCATTAACACCCTCGAACACGAGATCTTTGATTAAGAATAGAATTCTTTTGCAATTTTAAGAAGAGAAAGTTTGGGCTGATAAAGTAATGGGCTTAGGTCGCTCCTTTTAAAAGTCAATGAGCCTAAGTGAATCACACTTTGTAAATATGAACATGAAGTAATGATTTTATATTCTTCATGTTCGGTGCCAAATCCACTATTTCTTCACATACAATCATAGGTCATAATTAGTAATTATGGTAACTAAAGACTAGTATTATACTGTATCTTTTTTCAAACTATAGTTTGCCACATATTTAACTTCTCTATCTTTTTATTTCGTTTTTAAATTTTGTTGCATAAAGAAAAAGGTTTCTCAAGTTTCTTTTAAGATAATGTGCACAACTTTGTAACAAGTAACAACATTGAGATATTGATTTATTTATTTGTCATAACATAATTAAAAAACACAATTTTTTGTGTCATATTTGATTGCAAGTATAATTAATAAATAATGAGAAAAGTCGTGGATAAAGGTTGCAGTTTATTTGTAAGTCACTTAACCAAGAATACTTTATCATCGTTAGAAAAGAAAATGACATTCAATAAAAAAAATATATACACGGATAATGTAAAGAAAATTCCTCCATTATCATTGAGTTTAAACATGTAGCAAAGCCGCATTATTTTCCAGGTCCTAACATGTAGTTTAGACTGTTAATGTGTAGAAATTAAATTCATAATTAATTATGCTTTATTATCAACTCTAAACTAATTTAGTTGATATTCATCATTTATGCCAAATAAGTTCCTTTGACTTTTTTTGTGACACAAACTCATAATTCGGACATCCACATGCCTCATTTATTTAGTTTTCAAATCAAGAAAGGAAAATTTTACATATTTGTACAGACCAACTCATTATAATCCTTACGTTCTTAAACTGTAAAAAAATTCTCTAATAATTCCAAAATCCTAACTATAATCCATTTTTTTTTAAAAGAAAGAAAAGGATTCACAACATTTCAACTACAATTGGAGCTCTCTATAATAGGCATCATCTACAACAACATTTCACAATAACGACCAAGTTTTCTTTGAAACTAATTTTTCATGTTATGTTATATTTTGACAAACGGCGTTGTTATAGAGATGTTTGACTACTTGTCCAATATTTCATAACTATAATTGTTAAATGAGTCTGAGAAATACAGTAGAATATAAAGCAACTAACTCTAACTACAAACTTGTAATACAAAGCAAGCTCATCACACAAGTAAGCAGTAAATGAGCAGCTTTTTTTGTTAACTCGGAAGTTAAATAGTATGAATTGTGAATCGAATATCATGTAGACCTTTAAGAATTGCTCTGAAGACGAGTCTTGATCCATGATTCCAAGTTCTTCAACTCCTCGTTGTTTATCGAATGTGCAAGGCCAGGATAAGCCTACGGATATGGTAGAGAACGGCTTATGGTGATAAATTCGTGCAAAAATAAACGAAAGATGAAAGATCTAAGAGACCCTAGTGATTACCTTGAATTCGCAAGTCATACCAGCTCGCTCCAGGAAAGGCGGCCCTGCTTGTCCGGCTTCAAACAGTACCGTCCTATCAGCCATACCATGAGACCACAAAATAGGGGTCTGCTCGAAAGAGTTTTGATGTTAGATACTATAAGACATGAAAACTAATCAAGCATGTCACGATTCAAATCCTACCACAGACAAAAGCCTGGAATTTAAGTGGAGAAGAGTAAAGGGGCACGCAAATTATCCACCTAGTTTCAAATCATGCGCCAGATAGCCCTTCGCAATATCTTGGTTAGTAAAAAATAACTCTTGGAAATAACATATCTTCCAATACCACCAACATCATTATTCAAATTGCAAATATTATTTAAGGGGCACTAACATGACGTCACAATTTTCTTTTTATCATCGCGGTGTTCAGACCAGCTTGTGCCACCTCGACTAGCTCCACGGTAACTCTGCCCATCAAGCTTAAACAAATGGGGAAAAATCACCTAGTGTTTCCTCTGGTGAGATTTGACATCACAGTAATTTTTGAGGAACAAGTGCGACATTCGTTCAGTTGTGTTGTATCATAGTGTTGATACATATAAGAATTAGCAGGTCGGGGATCATAATGAGAAAGTCTTATGAAATCCATGCCCTTTTGCACACACTTAAGATTCCCTCACAGGAACCACCTTAAGGAAAATAATAACATATGCAAACTTTGAAAAATAAAGTTTAGAAAATTATAGAAGTTAGTATCAGGCAATTACCTTTTTAGCTTCAGGAGTTTGTTGCTCTAATATAGAAGAATTAAAGGGGACCCATCCGCTAAACACGGCACCTCCTCCTAGAGTTTTTGGGTACAGAAGCACACTTGCTAACGTCAAGGCACCTACAAAATTAAGATTAAGTATAATTGAGAGTTTCCTGGATTTAATAGCAATAAACAAACTTGCCACAGAGAGAGCAAGAGAGAGACCTCCTTGACTAAATCCACATACGAAAACATTATTAGGATTAGTGCCAGCATCGATCTCTTTATCGATCATTGCATGAACATTCTTAACCGCTTTGAGCAAACCACTCTCATCTTTTGGCGAACTCTGGTACAAGGTATTAAACTAAAGTTATATGGAGACAATATCAATAAGGTATTAAGCTTTTAGTTATAATGCAGCTGGGGATGATTACAAGGAGAATTTGAGAAAAGAAAAAGTGAAAAGAGATATCAGGAATGAAAGGGAAGAACTTACAGCTGTCACTGGTATTTCATGAATGTCAAACCATGACGGCATGACAGAACCAACTGCAGTGAAGTAAGACAGTAAAGAGTTTAGATTTCAGATATTATTATCACACCATTAGAGTGAAAAAGTTGGCAATGCTACCAATGGAGGAGCCACATGCAATGAAAGGGAATTGAGTCTCCTTCACCGGAAAATACTGTGTAAATATGGTAAAACAACTTTTTATACATAAATAAGATTTTTGAACCCCCCAAGTAAAAGAGAAATACAGGAGGCGTGGTACTTCGGGATTTTTTTTGAGTCCCCTTAGTTAGAATTTCTGGTTCCGCCACCGAATGCTACCATTATTTTTAGGAATTGCTGAAACCAATTCCTTAGGGTATCCATTTTGATAATGTACCTTTTTGGGGGGGTTAAATTGTGTGGTGATAATTAATGGAAAAAATAAATAGGTTAACATCTTACAGACACGTTACCATATCAAACCTACTCAACTTATTGTCTCAGTGGAGAATCTACATATTCCCTCATGGAAATGAAAGGTGGTGAGAAAGAAAGTGAGACTGGCATTATAGTACTTCAGTAACCAAGATAGCGTTAAAAATCTTGTTTCTTCTTAAGAACTTCCTTTCCACCATTCTTAGATACATCATAAACTTTATGGAGAATGTTCTTTTCAAGAACAGTATATACATTGTTGTCGATTGCACCTAAATCACCGCCAAGCTAATCTTATCCTTAAGAAGCTGTTATTAACATCTTCATATGTTATTATGCACTAATCACACTGAATATCCTAAGTTTGCTTCACGATATCTGCAATATGTGCAGAATGAGATGCAAGATTATCTACACTAGTAGCTAGATATCCTCCACGGGAAGAATTGCTCTGATTTATCAATTTGCCTTTGTTGTTGAATAACTGTCGTTATACAGAAGGCTATTCCCAATAGTATTTTCGAAGTCTTGAGCATTCATCTTAGTGATTTAAACGCTAAAGCTACTCATCGTTGCCGCAAGCATTAACATTCAAAAGGAAACGTTAAAACAACCAAACAGAAGGAACTTATAAAGCTTCTATTTGAGATGGTTCACTAACAAGAGGAATTACCCCTTTCTACCGAATTGAATGAAAAGGTGAAGGAAAAGGAAATAACTAATCTAGGTTTCCTAGAAACTCATTGGGCTGATTTACCAGAATTAACACATTGTTAGAGGAAAAACAAAACTACATCATTTGCTAAGTTTCACTTTACAATAATTGAATTTATTGTTCTTTTTTAACTATTTTTTGGGATCATCACTACCGACATAATACTGAAATAGAAGCTGCACATAATTTGAAATGACTCTAGTCTACCCAACTTCTCTCATCTCCCTCGAACTGCAAATTCTCTTATAAAGACCAACCATGTATAACAAAATCATTCACACCTCGAAAATGAGTAACATTTTTTATTCAACCAGCCATAGCAAGTGGATCTTAGTCTACATTATCCCATCCGCTAGACACTAAAACCAACTAAAATAAAAATAACAACTACACCTCAATCCCTACAAACCTCATCAAGGGGTATGCAAAAAATGGAATCTTTATGCAGTTAAATAAAACCATTTGACCCAAAAATGCCAATCCCACAGTGATTACACCAGAACAAAAAGAAACAAAAACAACCCACAACCTGTAATAACACTACAAGTACATCAATTATACCGACTTACAGTTGCAGGTAATTACAAACCCAATCAAAGGGTAGTCAAGAATGAAATCTTTATGCCAATTACAGTTACAAAGTAATTACCAACCCAATAAAAAGTACTCTAATTACCAACCCAATCAAAGGATACGCCAAAAAATGGAATCTTTATGCAATTAGAAACTACCATTTGACCCAAAAATGTCAATTTCACAGTGATCACCCCAAAACCAAAAGAAACAAAAACAACCCACAAGAAGTAACAACACTATACATACATGAATGAGTGTGACCATAGATAATAGTGGAGTAGTAGATATTACATGCCAATTACAATCAAAGGGTAGTAAAAGGTGAAATCTTTATGCAATTTCAGTATACCATTTGGCCCAAGAACAACATTTCCATGGTGATCAACACAGAACGATACAAAAAACAGCAACACCATACAAAACCCACCAAGGAGTACGGCAAAAGTAGAATCTTTATGAAATTAATAAAAAAACTACCATTTGACCCAAAAATGCCAATTTCACAGTGATCACACCAGAATCAAAAGAAGCAGAAGCAACCCACAACCTGTAATAACACTAAATGTACATGAATGAACAGATAATAGTATATATTACATGCCACTTACCAACCCCAATCAAAGGGTAGTCAAAATGAAATCTTTATCCAATTCCAATTTACCATTTTACCCAAAAATGCTACTTCCATGGTGATCAACAGAAAAACGATACAAACTAATACAATACACAACCAATAACATACAACCCCCACCAAGAGGTAAGCCAAAAATGGAATCTTTATGCATTTAAAAGATACCATTTGACCAAAAAATGACAATTCCACACTGATCACACCAGAACAAAAAGAAACAAAAACAACCCACAACCTGTAATGACACTACAAGTACAAGAATGATAGTGACCATAGATAATAGTAGTAGATATTACATGCCAATTAGGCAACTACTAACCCAATCTTTAAGCAATTTCAGTATACCATTTGGCCCAACAACGACATTTCCATGGCGATCAACACATAAAACCGATAGAAAAACCAGTAACAACATACAAATCCAACCAAAGGGTAGGCCAAAAATGGAATCTTTATGCTATTAAAAGACACCATTTGACCCAAAAATGCTAATTCCACGCTGATCACACCAGAATTAAAAGAAACAAAAACAACCCACAACCTGTAATATAATAATATACATTACATGTCACTTACCAACCCAATCAAAGGGTAGTCAAAAATGAAATCTTTATCCAATTCCAATATACCATTTTGACCAAAAATGCTATTTCCATGGTGATCAACACATAAACAATACAAACTAATGCAAGACAGAACCAGTAACATAGCAACCCCACCAAGGGGTAGGCCAAAATGGATCTTTATGCAATTAAAAAAACACCATTTGACCCAAAAATGCCAATTACCAACCCAAAAGGTAGTAAAAATGAAATCTTTATGCAATTCCAAAAGTGTCAATTCCATGGTGTTCACGCAGAACAAATAGAAACAAATACAACCATACAAACCCCACCAAAGGGTAGGCCAAAAATGGAATCTTTATGCAATCAAACATTACCATATGACCCAAAACGCTAATTTCACTGTGATCACACCAGAACAAAAGAAACAGTAATGACACTTAAAAAAGACGTGAATTATACTGACTTACAATTGCAGGTAACTGGGGTGGAAGGAGCAGAAGGGAAAGACCATTTTGTGTACTTGAACTGAGGGGAAGTGAACAATGTCTTGATTGGTTCATTTGCAGAGCCATAATCACCCAACCCATGAAGCCAAAGAACAAAACTTCTAGCCATGGCATCTGATATTACATGCCAATTAGGTGATCACTAACCCAATCAAAGGGTAGTAAAAGGTGAAATCTTTATGCAATTTCAGTATACCATTTGGCCCAAAAATGACATTTCCATGGTGATCAACACGGAACCGATAGAAAAATCAGTAACACCATACAAACCCCACCAAGGGGTAGGTCAAAAATGGAATCTTTATGCAATTAAAAACTACCATTTGACCCAAAAATGCCAATTTCACAGTGATCAATCCAGAACTAAAAAGAAACAAAAACAACCCACAGCCTGTAATAACACTACAAGTACATCAATTATACCGACTTACAGTTGCAGGTAATTACAAATCCAACCAAAGGGTAGGCCAAAATGGAATCTTTATGCAATTAAAAACTACCATATGACCCAAAAATGCCAATTTCACAGTGATCACACCAGAACAAAAAGAAACAAAAACAACCCACAACAAGTAACAACACTACACATACCTGAATGATTGTGACCATAGATACCCCAGGGTGTTTACCCCAAAACCCTCAACAAAAAATAACACTGTATATATAGGATAAATTTTCGGTGTTTATGTACCTATATTAACTTTTGAACACCCTAAACAAATGCAAAAGGTTAGCTCAAGCAGTTCAGGGTGTTCAAAAGTGTGTCTAGCATGGTATGTTCGATTCTCGGGGATAACATTATTTCTTATGTTTAGCTTTTGTTATTTTTTTCGAACTGAGTAAAAGTTCTGGATCCGGCCACTGTCTCTATGGTGATCACACGGAACCACTACAAACAAATACAACCCTACAAAGCCCAACAAAGGGATATGCCAAAAATTAAATCTTTATGCCATTAAACGATACCATTTGCCCCAAAAATGCCAATTCCACAGTGACCACACCACAACAAAAAGAAACAAAAACAACCCACAACATGTAATAACACTACAAGTACATAAATAAATTATTATAGTGACTTACAGTTGCAAGTAACTGGGGTGGAAGGAGCAGAAGGAAAAGACCATTTTGTGTTCTTGAACTGAGAGGAAGTGAACAATGACTTAATTGGTTCATTTGCTGGGCCAGAATCACCCAGACCATGTAGCCAAAGAACAAAACTTCTAGCCATGGTGTCAGAATTTTTTGGGTATGTTGGGTCAAAGACTAGTACAAAGAAAATGGTGAAACCAAAAGTAATTACAAGAACTAGTAAGGGTTTTAGTAATGGAAAGGATTTCATCTTTGGTCTTCAATATTATTTGTCATAGATGTGTATTTTAGTCCTTGAGTTTGGTGGAAAATTTAGGTGTATTTTGGGTCTTTTTATACAAAACATAAAATGATGGGGTCTTTGTCTACAAAATATAAATTTATGGAGCAAAGTTTATATTTATATAAAGTTGAATCACAATTTGGAATTACAAATACGTAGTACTTTTTAAAAAATTCTTGAAATTTTCAGCCCTTTTCCCAAAGTAAAGGATATTTTTTATCCTTTTCCATAAAATTTAAGTAAACTTTGTTAAATATGTGAATTGTGATTTTTTTCAAAAAACTCTAGCACGTGTTTGGTACTTTTTTTGGAGATAAGTTATGTCGATATCACGTCCTGCATAAGTAATACCACATTTGTTAGCTGATTAGGAGATAAATTATATATGTATAAAATTAATATAACATTTGATTTGTAATATAGAAACTCACATAACTAATATATGTATAAGTTATGAGAGAATCTATGTATTATTTTATACATGATATAAGGTGGATTAAGTAATACATGAATAACTAATCATTGCATAAATAATAGAAATTTTCTCATATTTTATACTACTAATACTTGCATAACTCTAATCAACTTACCAAAGGATCCCTAATAGCACTAAGTAGTGTTGGTCCATGAACTTTTTTTTCCATGTTAAATACATATTTGAACACTATTTTTATTAGTATTAAATATATTTTTCACCTTAACTCTCAATTTCGTTTTTCGAATATCATATTTTTTTCATCCAAACGCCTGCTAAGCATTCTTTGTTTTTGAAATAGATTAATCTTTAGAAAGAGTGGAGTTTTTCTTTATCGTAAATGAATAGAATAAAAGTAGAGAAAAGTTTACTTACTCATGACTCATACTGGGTTTTTATCCTAAGACATCTAAATTAAATAGTCCAAATATTAACACTCATTGTCCATGATTCAGTAACATATATTATGCTCTAAAATTGATATAAACACAAGAAATAAAGTATTCGATACCTATAAATATTCATTAGCTTATCAACTTTATGGTACACGAGCATCTAAAATCAATTTCATTTTTCATAAACGAATTCGAACCAATTCGCACATTAACTTAAATAATTTATCGAATATTTACTACATTCGGCCTTTATAAATATCAAATAACTTTGTCCATCAACAAATGAATTTATCAAGTTACCTTTTTTCTTCAACAACTCTTGAATCAAATAATTTTTATATATTTGCGATGGCATAAAGGTGTTTAAAACATTAATAAATAACATACATGGCCTCCAAAAGTTATAGCCAAACACGTTATAGTAATATATTTCCAAAAGGTTTAACCAAACACCCTTATAATATATAATAGGGAAAAGGTCAAATTTGCCCCCCACTATGCTTTATAGTTTAACATTGCCCTCCGTCAAACTTTGCGATCAAATTTACCCTTCTCGTTAGCAAACTTATTAAATTTGCCCTCAACTGAACGGATTTCTGACTTGGACTCCACGTCGGATCCACATAGGCTCCCACCCAATTCTTTTAACACGTACATGTTACATCACCGTATATATTCTTTCAACTTGTTACCCTAACTGTTGCTTCTTCTCCAGCGGACCTCTGCCATCTCCGGCGATCTCCGACGAGTTCCCATGTCGGAGCTCTGGCGAACTCCACCATTGTACAGCCAATTCACCACTAACGCCTCCACTTTATCTCCCTCTCGTCCCTCTCCGTTTTCCGCTAGTTGCCGCCGTCAGATTTGACCACCGAACGGCCGGTAATGACGAGTTTCCATGTCGGTCCAGGGTTTAATGGGTGACTGTTTCATACTTTTTTCTCTGATAGATGGTGAGAACTTCATCTGGGTTCGTTTTCTCTGATAGATGGTGAGAACTTCATCTGGGTTCGAATCCTACTGAGAGGTCCACTAGAGATCAGAAATTATTGAAGAAACAACAAGATCTTTCTTTTGTCCCTTCCAGGCGATCGAAAAATAAAGAAATGGTTAATATATTCAAGATAATTACGTATTTACAAAATACCGTCTCAATATGGAGTGGTAGGTTTCGTAACTATTCCACATTCTTCGCACTATATTTTCCCAACTGGGGTTCAAATTACAATTGAAAAATTAAAAAATTTAGCCATGTATGATCCTTACAGATCTAAACCCAGTAGAGGCCGTACAAAATTTGCTTCATGTATTTGTGCTACTGTTTTCCTCATCTTTATCATTGCAACCATTGTTGTCGCTTACTTCTTCCTCTCCAACCCTAAATCTCCTAAAATTGTCGTCGAAGCCGTTCGGTTAGCAACTTTCTCCGTTACGAACGTCACCGTTAACTTCACCTTCTTCCAATACGTCTCCGTTACAAACCCAAATCAAAATGAGTTCACTCATTACGACAACTCGCTTCAGCTCAGTTACTCCGGTGAGCTGGTGGGTCTTGTGTTTTTTCTCGCGGGGAAGATTGACGGTGGTAGGACACAACATATGTCGGCGAAATTTGATGTACATTCTTACCCACTTCCCGCTAAGTTGAAAACTGATGTCTCCGCCAGGGTAATTCCGACAGCAGCGGCAGCGAACAGCGGATGTGGTGGGATTGGAGGGCAATGGAGGTGGAAACAAGGATAATTCAAGTCAGTAGTGGTAATGTTTTAGGCGTCCGTATTGGAGCTTACGTGGTGTCTACGTAGAGTCCAAGTCAGAAATCCTTTAAGTTGATGGCAAATTTAATAAGTTTTCTAAATGAAAGGGTAAATTTGATCGCAAAGTTTGACGGAGGCAATGTTAAACTATAAAACATAGTTAGATGTCAAATTTGACCCTTTTCCCTATATAATAATATGACTGCCTATAATATAGATCCACCAAACAACACTTAATTATAGTTTGGCTGATACATGAATTCACTACCAAACTATATTCGAAAAAGAAAAAGCGAAAAAGAGTGGACCGTCTCAAATGATTAATATTAATACTTAATATTACTCAAACCTATATTATAGAAATTGTTTAATTAGCAAGTTGAAAACCCTTTTGATAACCAAAAGTCAAAAAAATACTACAACAGTAATAAGGAAAAATGACAAAAATAGTCCCTTATGTTTTGGTAAGTTTAAAATAGTCACTTAAATATATTCTTGATCTGGTTTAGTTTTATAAATTTTGTCAAGTATGAGTGTTTTTAATCACGGCCAATATGTAACAATTTTTGGCTATTAGATTTAACAAAAATGTGGAAAACTCACATTCAAAGATTTAATTTTTATTTTACTATTTTTAAAAATTTATTTCTGGTGTTTGTACACCTTTTACGAGGTACAGTTTCAATTATATTTGAGTTAATAGCCGAAACCACATCTATAGACATTAATATTTTCGTGAGTTTCCCTATTCATTGTTTTCCGTACCTACCTAAATTATCATACATGCGTATTAAAAGATACCTCGATACTGAGTTAGCCAAATATTTGTTCCCAGTTGGGAATAAGCGTGTGGAGGACGACTCAGCATAGATGTGTATTTTAATACGAAGAGCATGATAGAATAGGTAGGTAAAGAGAATAACGATTAGCTGAGGTATGAAAAACACAAAAATATTATAGTATAGATGTGTTTTACCAAGGCTTATTATGTTTTGTCTATTCTCGGTGTCTGGTGAAGTTTTCGGAAAATGACATCTTTTTTGATATTTTTGGTTAAATCCCTTTTAAAGAAATCATGATTAAATCTAATAACCAGAGGTTAAATATTTGACGGGGATGAAAAATGCTCATTTTACAAATTTTAAGGACAACAATCAATTAAGAGTATATTTAACAGTAAACCTACTTCTAAACTTGAGGGACTGTTTTGTCATTTTCTCACAGTAATAATGCAAGGGAGATTTGCAAGTTAACTATCAGTCAAACACATATGAAACAAAAAGGCTCAAATCAACTCAAGTCCTATCAAGACTCGCCCAATGACTTCAAAACTCGTGTCGTCCATTCCCGCAGGTCAAATACGTGCTAACGGGGCTAGGGAAAGGGTCAGCAAAGATAAACAGGTTGAAATCACTGTAATGTCGAAGATAAATACTAATTATTTCTTATGAAATTTTATTATGGCGCGCCAAAAAATAATAAAGAGCAAAAATTAAAGACCACCCAAAATAGGGTCATTTGTGCGAATGACCCAAGAAAAAAAGCCCAACTCCATCCCGATCCGCCTTTAACCCCCTCCTCTTCTTAATTACTTTTTTTTAATTCTCATTTTTAGCCGTTAAAACCCCTCCTTTTATTAATATTTCTCCCTCCATTTCACTTTCTATCTTTCCATTCTTGAAATTCCATTAATCTTTTCATGTACTTTAACAAATTTCATTCCAAAATGAATCAATTGGCAAGTTTTTTTATCAATTAGATTTTTTTTTATCAATGAGTTTTTATAATGTTCTTGAAAAATGTTTCTGGTATTTTGCCTTGAAGAGTTCGACACTAATAATAATTATTGTGTCTTTGTTTGGTTACATTTGATACAAGGTTATGATGGTTCTTTATTGTTTGATGGAGAAGTTAGACCAAAGAATACATGATATATATTTTCTGTCTGTTGTAGCTTTTAGGATTTGACAAAACTTTTATTGTATGATATTTCTTAATCCTTTTTAAATAGTTCATGATTAAATCTAACAACCAATAGTTAAATATTTGACTGGGATGAAAAATGTTCATTTTACAAACTTAAAGGACAATAATCAATTAAGACTATACTTAACGGATTACTATAAACATAATTCCAAACTTGAGGGACTATTTTTGTCATCTTCTCACAGTAATAATACAAGAGAGATTTTATTTTTTTCATCATAATATACAGATTATTCTCTATTTTGACATAACTTTTTTGATATTTCTGGTTAAATCCGTTTTACATAGTTCATGATTAAATGATTAAATCTAACAACCAGAAGTCAAAAGAATATTTGATAGGATGGAAAATGTTTATTTTGACAAACTTAAGAGATCAAAAACAGATTAATAGTATAGTTAAGGGACTATTGTAAACCTATTTCTAAACTTCAGGGACTATTTTGTCATTTTCTCATATAGTCATAATACAAGAGAGATTTTATTTCTTATATCATAATATATACAGAATTTTCAGAAACAAAGTTTTCACTTTAATGGCGACTTCAAAACTTCAGGCTCTATGGAATCATCCTGCTGGCCCAAAAACCAGTGAGTTTTTATTTATTTTTTTCCTTTTTTCTGTTAAGTTTTTAATTAATTATACACTTTGCTTAGATTTAGATCTACTTTTTAAACGTTCTAGAAATACATAATTATCATATCAGCTTGAATTAATTAAAGATTCTTCTTGAAAATTCAATATTTTTTTCTGGGTGGCTTACTCTTTTTTTTTTTTGTATATTTTTGTAATTTTTGGCTGTCTGCCTGTTTATTTATGTGAAGAGATGAACAAAAAAAATGAAAATAAAAGAAAAGAAAAAGATTAGATTTTTAGGTGTTTTTTTGTTTTGGATTGTTGTTAGATTATCATTTACTGAATGATATAGCACATCAACAACAACATACCCACTGTAATCCCACAAAGTGGTGTCTAGGGATGGTAGGATGTACGCATATCTTCCTCTACCTTTGTGGGGCAGAGGTTGTTTTTTATAGACTCTCGACATATAGCACATCAAAGGTGATAAAAATAGTTTATATTAACTAAGATTCTAAAAGGTGGGGAAAAAGAGATGAAAAAGGAAGTATATAGATGAAAAGAAATCACGGAAATTAATAAATTTTTGTTTTACTGGTAACAGTTTCTTAAAAGTTTGTTTGAAGCTGAGCCTCCATGGGTTAGCTCAGTTGGCAAAGGATGAGGGACTTGTGTCTTAGGGTCACAGATTTGAGCCCTGCGCCAAGTGAACTAATTTAGGTGGAGAAGAGTAGAGGTGCGGGTCCATCATCCCCGAGTTTCAGAGGTTGCGGTTGGCCAAAGAGTCGCCTTTAGACGGATTTCCCGGTCATAAAAAAGTTCGGTATTTATGTTTACTGTTTGTTCGGAGTCGTTTTTAAATTGGTTAGGATTTGTATGTCATTGCAGGGATACATATGAAAATGTCAAGTTTTAGAGAACTCTTAATGATAAATTATTTAGTAGTGGAATGAAATGAGCTTGAATAGAGCGAAATTTTTATAGAACATTCATATGATTGATGTCAACTAGTTTGGGCATTTGTATGAGCGAAAGATAACTGATTCTTGTGGCATTTGTATGATCAGAGAAAGCTGAATCTACGGTTTCACAGTTTGACAATTTTTTCTTCAACTTTTTTGTTTGGTTGTGATTCTGTTGTAATGTATGGGTGTTTTCCGGTTGGGAATCATTTAAATGGTTGGCTCAAGTTGTTATTGTTCTTTGAGCTTTCCTGTAGCCACTGATGCACCATGTGTACAAACATACTTTTTCCTTGTTGTTTTGCGGCTTCAGGTTGATATATTTTTCTTATCATTTTCTTTGTTCACCGTTTTTTCACTTGTTGTGTTCTTCTAGTTCATTTCTGGGCACCAACCTTCAAGTGGGGCATCAGTATTGCAAATATTGCAGACTTCGCTAAACCTCCTGAAAAGATTTCATTACCTCAGCAAATAGGTATTTCTCACGTCTTGCATTATTTGTGACGACCTATCACGAATCCAGAAAAATATGTCAATATGCATAATTGGTCATTTTCTGTTTGGTTTTAGTTACAAGATAAGTTATTTCGGTTATTGCAGCGGTTACAGCAACTGGACTTATATGGTCTCGCTATAGTTTGGTAATTACTCCGGTAAGTTCAATATTACTCTGGATCTCAGCACAAGTTTATCTCTTTATGGTGTTAAGAGTATGATTGACAGGCAAATAAATCCTTTCTACTTTGTATTCAGCCGAATCTTTATATTGGTTTTAGTATTTAGTATATGATTAGTAGACTAAAGTATTATATCCTTTTCACATTCAGTCTAATTTTTATACTATCTTATTAAAATCCTTTATCACCAGGCCTAACACTTTACGGTGGAAATAAATAAATAATAGTACAACCTTGTAGTAGGGTATCATCCTATAGGCACAGTTCAATGAAGTTGTCCTTGCGAGATAATAACATATTAATTGGATTTAGGGCATATACTCTGTTGGAGGAGGGGTATTATGCTACTTAGTTCACTGACAGTTTGAATTATTCAGAAAGATCCCACACCATGAGAAAACTGTTCTATAGTTTGTAGAGAACATACATATGATAAGAACTGTTGAATCAAATTTATATAAATCATCACCGTGCAACCTGCTTCAGATGGAGAATGGTTGCAATGAGCATGAAAATTTGTAGGTATTTAGTAACCCTAATGAAGACCAAGATTGTTTAAGATTGAGATTGTTCTCCAGACTTTGAAGGTAACTCATCTAAATATGCTGATGCCGTTGAGATTGTTCTCCACACATTTCAGCTTACTTATACATACTGTCTTTTATGGGTTTTTAGTTGACTCTTAAGGTGTGTTTGGTATGAAGGAAAATGATTTCCATGAAAAGATAATTTCTTGGGATATAAGTGGGTTTCTTACTTATTTTTTAGTGTTTGGTAAATATTATCCCAAGAGCTTTTATATGTAAGGTAGCAAAACACTACGAGGGTGGGATGGGCTGGGGAGTGGGGGTTCTGGGGTGGTGGGGGTGGGGTTTGGGGGCATTGGGTGGATTGGAAGGAGACAATGAACTTGGAATGCCACTTATGAAACTTGTTTTCCCTACTTCCATTAGGTAAGTCATTTTCCTCATTTTTCAGAAACTTGTTTTCGTAGAGAAAATGTTTTCCACAATATTTTTCCCAACCAAATATGAGAAAATTGCCGAACACACCCTAAGTGGAGAAGGGTAGAGGGGCAGCCCATTATCCCCGAGTTCCGAACCTGTGCACCACTGGCCCTCCGGAATTTCTCAGTTATCAATTAAAGGAAAAAAAGTTTTTCTTGAGTATTTGCAATGAACAGACGACAAAACAGATAAAATCAAAACAAGCTGTGGCGCGTGAGTTCACTTTATTTTCTCCCAGTTTGCATTATGACTTTGAAGCCACTTATGCAAGATTTTCCTTACTTGAACTATTTTCTTTACTAGCTTCTTGGTTTCTGGTGTCGTTTTCTCTTTATCTTGTAAACCATAATTCTGAACTGCAGAAAAACTGGAACCTCTTTAGCGTAAATGTGGCAATGGCTGGAACAGGCATGTATCAGCTTTCACGAAAAATCCGGTGAGTCAGTTCTGTCTCATTACTCATTGAAGATCATTAAAAAGGACTTTGCAAATGTTCATGAAAGGGAAACCCGTGATAATACTATATAGCATATTCTTATAGCTTTGATTTTTCGTTCTTTCAGCAGATAACACAACCATTTTTTTCTTTATTCAATAGGCATTTTTGTTGCAGCTATAACTAAGTTTTTGTTTCTTTTTAATCTGGATTCAGGCATGAATATTTTAACGAGGAGCAACAACCTGCGCTAGCTAAAGAATGATGATGAAAATTGTGATTTAGTCAGGATTATCGAATTCCTGAGCTTTGAATGCTCTTTTATGCAATTTGATGTTTCAGTTCTACTCTATACTACTTGTGATACTTACCACTGTTAATGTGGCAATTTGATAAGTGATTGGGTGAATAATCACAGTTGGTAATTCATTTGTCTCAAATTACTCTAGCTTTGACTATATGAATCGTTTATGTTTATTCTAGACGGAGAAATGTCGCATGGAGGTAGGCTTAACAGCTAGCAATTATACTTCATATTCATTCTGCAGTGAATAAGAAGACTTGATACTCTTTTAGAAAGTCTTTTTGCTATAATTATTGTTGTGGAAGAGGTGGGGTTTTGCAGCAATGTTATACATATAGAAGAATTCAAGATATTATTTCTCTTCAATATCAATTTTGCTTAGAAACAACAAATAAAACTTGGCAACCAGTCACAAGGCTTATACAGCAGAACTTATACTATTACAGACTAATAGAACTCTAAATGAGGATAACTTTGTATTAGTATTTAGAATTGGGAAAAAGCTCAAATATGCCATCGAATTATTGAAAATGACTCATTTGTGCCATTCGTTAATAGTTTGGCTCATTTATGTCGGTGTCGTTACCAAAATGATTCATTTATGATATTGCCGTTATCAAAACGGCACATCCATACCAATTTTTATTAACGTTCATGTTAATGAAAATGATATTGTAAAACCGGCGTTAATGAAAAATGGCATGGATGAACTATTTTGATAACGGCGATGACATAAATGAGCCAAACTATTGACGAGTGACACGAATGAGTTATTTTCGATAGTTCGATGACATATTTTTGAGCTTTTTCCTTTTAGAATATGCCATTGGTATTTATCACCAATGATAGGCTTTCGAGACAACATAATCAACAACAAGACATGTTTAACGTTTGCAGTAGAATAATAACATAGAAGTTCAAAAATCACATCATATTAAACTACCATTTCAGTCCTTTTTCTAGCCAAACTCTTAGCACCACCCTTACGAGGAATTCAGCTTTGTCGAATCCATTGATTCTTCTTGCAAAGCTCCTACAAGTTAAATAGGTTAATTTTTATTGATTCTCTTTGACAATATTGAAAATTATATATAAAAAAAAATAAGTACAAAATTTATATAAAAAGGGAAGAAAGAAAACTTATTTACTTCTTTAACAAAATATTTTAGAATTTTGAGTTAAATTACTCAAATCTTCATATTAATAAATCAAGTTTTTGGCACAATATCCAAGTTAATGTATTAAAAATACATGGCTAACATCTTATTAACTTAAATTAATCTTGTAACACTATATATCATATTCTTGTAGCTTTGGTTTTTTGGCTAACAACAAAATGAATAGCTTTTGCCATCAAATTGTTTATAGCTTTAAAGTACATAATAAGTTACGGGCTAGTAGTTTCTCTCTGCTTTCTCTCTAAAAATCAAAGGGAAGCATACCAAACATTGCAACCTTATGGTTAACAACAACAATAGACCATCAAATAATTCTACCAAACCACACCAAAACCCCCAGATAATATAAATACAAATTACAGTGCAGAATTAGTGACACCCTTATGAAATAGAATTAGTTATTTTGCTTTAACCATTTTTTTCTTTAATATAACCAACTCTTTGTTTGGTTACGGGGTCTTTATAATGATGATTTTGTACTCTTTGACCAACATGGTGACGTCATCATGGTTGATGTTGAAAGTCTTCCTCTCATCCGGGTGGAATCTAGTTGTAGCTTGAATTGGTTACTTTTTGAGAGAAAAATGTACTCGACTTGTAAGTGTTCTAATATGTAACACCTCGTACCTTCAAACTAAGCATTATTCATGATCCATGAATGTAGGAAATCAAAATGGGAAGTTTATGTTGGAAAACCAAATTCAGTTCAGCAGACCAGAAAATTGACGCTACATTGTACGGACCATAAAATGTTTTACGGTCCATCAAAGCTAACCGTCAATTTCACCTTTAAAATTGACGGTCTGTTTATCAATTGTATGGACTATCAAATTATTGACGGTCCGTCGATCTTCATCGTCTCTAAATCCTCAAGTTTTGAAGTCACTGGAATTGGATAAGTTCATGACGGTCCGATTATACGGACTGTCAAAAAATTGACAGACCGTCAATCTGGACCGTCAAAATATTGATGGCCTAGACTCAGACCGTCAAAGGTTCGACGGGCCGTCGAATTGACCGTCAAACTCCTCCGACATCAAATAGTATAAATACATAGGCTTAGTTTCAGAATCACTTTTTCATATTCTTAATCCCTAGAACGAAGATTCTCTCTTCCCAACCATCTCCTACATCAAGGTAAGTCCTTTTCATGTATTTCCTTGCGATTCTAACATAGTATACTAAATTCCTAAGTGAATTCTATTACTCTTAACCTAGGGTTTTCAAGATAAACCCAATTTAAGGTTTCAAGGTGCAATCTTTGGAGTTCTTCTTCAAAGTCAGGATTTTAATACAAGTTTGGAAGTAAATCAGGTATGTAGAGCTTCTATCCACGTAGGGACATCATTGTTCTTTCCCACGCCACACCTATTTCATGGAATAAGAATTCTTAAAACCTAGGGTTTTGCTCAAGTTCATAATAACCCTATCTATTTTCAATTATATCTATATATATATATATATATATATATATATATATATATATATATATATATATATATATATATATATATATATATATATATCATGTTGTCATTGTTATATTCATAATCTATCAATTGTGATTGTCATGAATCTGTTTGTAATCCATGAACCCATGCTTTAAATTCTATGGGTTCTTAATTATCATGTCATGAATTATTATTACTAACCTATGAAATTATGCATGTTTTCTCACAAGATATATGTTATGTATTTATGTTCATGTTAAACTATCTCATATCATGTTTACAAGTTATTTCATGAAATACATAGGCTTTCAAGCCAACTATTTTTCAAGTACATATTTTGAGAGTTGCATAGATTATCGAGAAGGCTCAGATAGCCCGAAACTATGTATGCCAACGTAGGATAAGGGTCGCTCCGCTAGAGGACGATACCTTTAGATTATTATTGGATTCATCATGTTTATGTTCATGTCTCATACTCCGATAAAGTACAAGATGTCTTAGTTGATCGGGCAGAGAACAGACTCCACGTTCACGCGTGATGGTTCATGTCAGTTTTGTCAATGCTCTCCCACAGATATACAGTTACATATATATATATATAGATATACAGTTTTCAAACTTTACTCATATTACTATATTCATGTTCGTGTTCATGTTTCAGTTTAAATTTCATATTTCTCTTATATCACTTGCCTGCTTATTTCTTTCAGTTGCTTTACATACAATACAATTCAAATATACTAACGTCCCTTTGCATGGGGCCTGCACTTCACAGTGCAGGTGCTGAGCTTCAGGGAGACGTATCTGCTCAATAGGATTGCTTCAGTACCAGTTATTTCGGTGAGCCGGATCTCATTCGAGGTGTCAGTCTAGTGTCTTATGATTATATTTTACTAGCAGAGGTATGCTAGGGCTTTGTCCTGGCAGACAATTTTATAGACTCATGTTCAGAGGTTTCATGACTAGTCCAATATCATATTATGCAGTCATGCCAGTTTTATATTTTCAGACTTACCATGTTCTACTCAGATGATTCCGCTATTATATTTTCAGACTATTATACTCAGTATTATGATTTACATGTTTTCATTATCATGTTTAGTGTATGTTTTGATATCCATATTGACAGGAAAGTCATGTGGTTCACTCGGTCAGATGTAGCCAGGCACCGAGTGTCGTGTTCCGCCCAGGTCATAGTTCGGGATGTGACATAATATTTATCATTACTGTAGCTTCTAAAACAAAAAATCTAAATTGTTTTTCTTAAAGAGACTTTACCCTTCCATAATGTTTTTAGGCTGCCTAAAAGAGGAAGTTGGAACCACTCATAGATCCAACGAGGACCAAGATGTTAGACAACACAACACATGAAAAACGTAATTACTTTATTATTGTAAAAGTAATTACACCAAGACTTGAACACTATAACTTGACCACAATACATACCAAGTTCTTATTGTTTTATTTTATCAACACTTGACACTCACACTTAAGCTTACACATACTTTAAACTCACTTGAACACTTTTTAGATGCACGCTTGGGACTTACATCCTTAAGGACCCAAGGTCCATATATATACATGATCAATGTTGGTTCATCAACCAACTTTACATTATTAGAAGATTCTAGCTATAACATCATAATGGGCTTGGCCCAACATGGTAAACAACTAGGACATTGACTCTAGAATTTTCTAGCAATTATTTTTCGATGTATTTCTTGAATCTTTACCATATTTCTAGATAATTATATAACTTAATCTAGAATGTTCTACTAATGAGAGAGGCGGTGGTGATTTTAACACTCCCCCTCAACACCGACTCTTCATACTGAATTGTTCTCTGAGCTTCTGAAATCTTGAAGTGTTAAGTGCTTTTGTGAACAAGTCTGCTATATGATCTTCACTTGGTGCATCTCTAACTCTTCTTCAGCTACAACAGCATTGTCGTACTTGTGATTTGGCATTCAAACTCTTGTCGATCTCCGAGGTTGTGGGCTCACTCAACATATTATTCATTTGGGAAGGACAATTGTAATTTTTATTGTTTTTTTGTTTTCATTATTTTACAAAGCTATTTAGTTATGTTCTTGGTTATATCTATTTGTTTATATTTATAACTTTGTTCATTACGAGTAGTTTTACGTTGATATTTGTATGATTGTATTTTTGACGTGGTGTTTGTTGTAACTTTTTCCATTCACTTATATATTATCTGTTGCAAGCAGCAGAGGAAATTTTAATTTTGAGATGAAAGAGAAAATCATATCAATATTTTGTTGGAAATTAGCCTTTGGCGGGAGTTGCGACCGACCAACTTTAACGGCTTAAACACTAGTGTTACGCATGTTGGAGAATCCGGTTCTTCATACGTGCATGATCTACTAAGTACGTAGATAACCGTAGGGCCAAGAATCGTCAAATTTCATTGAGAAATGAAAGAGATATTGGTTCACGAAGTGAGGTGTTTGAAGCATGAAAAAGTGTGGTTAGGATCAATTCTCCCTCATCGGTAGAGGAAGAAAGAATTGTTATGTATATAAGACTCAAAATTGGTTTGGGGTTTGGGACCCCAAGGGGTATCCCATGTGTTTAAAGGAGGGAGGACCTAGATGTGCTTCGGTTCGAGGAAAGCCCACACGCGCGTCGTCGCTGCGCGCCCGTCCCGTCCGGTTCTGGGTTCTCGGGTTCACGGGTCGTGGGCTGTGGGTCTTCTGATTTTATTTTGGTGGCTTTACTACCTTCATAATGGGCATTACTTGGCAAATAATGGCAGTTATGAAGGCAGTTAAACAACCTCTCCCTCACCTATATAAACACCTCCTTGCACCATTGTTGAAGACACTCACAATACACAAAAATACACAAGCAGAAAAATAGTTCTTCCTACAACTTCCAAGCATCATTTCGTTACTCAATATTCTTCACGGTAGCTCTTGAGTTTCCTTTGCTCAATTATTCCATTGCTATTTTATCTTGGGAGACGAATTGTCCAGGACATATAAATTATATATACGGGGCAATATTGTCTTAAAGACAGAGTGCCACACTCGACTCAGCAAAAACAAAACAGTTTCCAGTTTTCCTTCTTCAACAGAATTGTAATTTCAGTTTTGTTGTTGTATTGTAATTTTCAGTTCTTGTATTACTTGGCAGTTATTTGTAATTCCCGTTTCCTGCACCTTTGTAACCAACAAGTTTAAGATAATATTTTGCTTACGGTAACTGCTGCAACATGGCTGGAAATATGACCGATGTTGCTGCTATTGCTGCTGCCAATCAAGTCAACGTTGCTGCCTTCCCCGCTACTGCCGCTACTGGCCAAGGCAACAACCATACTGTCTTCACTGCTGCCACCTCTACTATTCAAGGCAGTAACACCGCTGCCTTCCCGACTACTGCTGCTCCACCTTCTAGCTCACAACATGATCGCCCTGAAAAATTCATGGGATCAAAATTTAAGAGATGGCAACAAAAGATGTTGTTCTACTTAACAGTTATGGGCATGTCCCGGTTCCTTACAGAAGATCCTCCACAAGCTGGAGATGAAATGGACTATTCGCCTAATGAAATGGGTGAAAGGGGCCTTGGTATCCATGTCATTAATGGCATGAAGATGGTTCGTGACGCATGGAATCATAGCGATTTCATGTGCAAGAATTACATCTTGAATCGCTTAGCGCACTTCTCTCTACACGGTCTATTACACCGTTGGCACTGCCAAAGAGATGTGGGAAAAACTGCAAAAGAAGTACAACGCACAAGATGCGGGTACTAAGAAGTTCATCGTTGGAAAATTTCTAAAATTCCAAATGGTGGACAGCAAGACAGTGATGTCCCAAGCCCAGGAATTCCAAATGATGATACATCACCTGGATTTGGAAGGATTGAAACCAAACAAGTAGTTTTTGGTTGCATCGCTGATTGAAAATTTACCTCCTTCATGGAATGAGTTTATAAGTTACTTAAAACTCAAGACAAATGAGATGACCTTTGAAGAACTTGCTATCAAACTCCAAATCCAGAAAGATAACAAGAAGGCCTTACCTAGGGGCAGACAACCTGCTGAGGCAAAGGCAAATCTGGCTGAGGCTAAAGGAAACCCAAGCAAGAAGCGGAAGTTCCACAAAGACGGCAAAGCCCCCGCAGCGGAGATGTTTAGAGGTAATTGTCATCACTGTGGAAAACCTGGTCATAGGATCAAGGAATGCCGCAAGCTCAAGACTGAGCAACAACAGAAAACTAAGTCGAAAGGCAAGGCGCAAGTAAACGTCGTCAAGGACACGCTCCTAGATGACATGATTGAGGATTTCTCGACAGTAGTGCTAGAAGCCAACTTGGTTGAGAATCCGATGCAGTGGTGGGTGGACACAGGTGCTACAAGACACATCTGTTGCAACAAAGATGCCTTCTCCACGTACTCACCGGTCACCGACAAGAAGCTGTTCATGGGCAACAACGCTTCCTCGGACGTGCTAGGGGTTGGAAAGGTGGTCCTGAAGATGACTTCCGGTAAGGAGCTCACTCTGAAGGAAGTGATGCACGTCCCAGAGATTAGAAGAAATTTAATTTCTGGACCTTTATTGGTTAATGCTGGTTTTAGGCTAGTGTTTGAATCCAATAAGTTTGTACTAACTAAGAATGACACATTTGTGGGGAGAGGTTTCGTCTGTGAAGGCCTCTTCAAAGTGAATGCTATGTCTGTATTGCGTCCAAGTAATAAAATTGAACCTTCTTCTTATTTGCTTGAGTCTTCTAATTTATGGCATCATAGATTAGGACACGTTAACTACAAGTCTATTCAAAGGCTGGTAAAGATGGAGTTGTTGCTGTTTGTCGACGTAAACCCTCAACGTAAGTGTGAGGTGTGCGTAGAGGCAAAACTCACCAAGCTTTATTTTTGATCCGTTGAAAGGAATACCGCTCCTCTAGAACTTATTCATACAGATATATGTGATTTGAAGTTCGCATAAACTAGAGGGGGAACAAATACTTTGTGACTTTCATTGACGATAGCATAAGATATTGTTACATTTACTTGTTAAAAAGTAAGGATGAAGCCTTTGAAGCGTTCCGACGTTACAAAGCAGAAGTTGAGAACCAACTGAGCCTATGAATTAAATCCATTTGTAGCGATAGAGGGGGAGAATATGTAGCGCCTTTTGAGGAATATTGTGCCCAAGAAGGCATTGTTCATCAAATGACGGCTCCATACTCACCTCAGTCGAACGGTGTGGAGGAATATAAGAACCGCACATTGAAGGAAATGATGAATGCCTTGCTTATCAATTCCGGTCTTCCTCAAAACATGTGGGGAGAAGCCTTCCTTACCTCTAATACGATTCTTAACAGAGTCTCACATAAGGGTAAGGACAAAACTCCATATGAATCATGGAAGGGAAAGAAACCCACCTACAAATATTTTAAGGTGTGGGGTTGTTTGGCAAAGGTTGAAGTACCCAAGCCAAAGCAGGTCAAGATTAGGCCTAAGACTGTAGATTGCATATTCATCGGATATGCAAATAACAGTAGTGCTTATCGCTTCTTAGTGCATAAGTCAGATATTTCAGATATCTACCAGGGTACAATTATGGAATCAAGGAATGCTTTATTCTTTGAAGGTACCTTTCCTAGAAAGGAAAAAGACATAACATCTCGCAAACGAAGTTATGCACAAAGCTCTCAAGAACCGGGAGTCCTTGACTGCCCGGATCTAGATGGTTCAGATCTAGCGAATCTCGAGGTGGTTGAACATCCGGAATCTAGTGTTCCAGATTCTCAGAACTTGGAGACTCCAGAGATGGATCTAAGGCGAAGTAAAAGGGCCAGGAAGGATAAATCCTTCGGTCATGACTTTATAGCTTATATGGTTAATGATGAACCAAGGACAATTGCTAAGGCGTTGCCAACTCTAGAAGCACCGCTCTGGAAATAAGCTATTGAGAGTGAAATAGGCTCCATTTTTCATAACCATACTTGGGAGTTGGTTGATCTTTCTCCGGGAAATAAACTGCTGGGTTGTAAATGGATACTCAAACGAAAATATAAAGCAGTTGGGTCTATAGACAAGTACAAAGCCAGGTTGGTAGTCAAGGGCTATCGGCAGACAGAAGGCTTTGACTACTTTGACACATACTCTCCGGTATCCCGGATGACATCCATACGGGTATTCATTGCGATCGCAGCTTTGCGTGACCTTGAGATACACCAGATGGATGTTAAGACAGCCTTCCTAAACGGTGATTTGGAAGAAGAAATTTATATGGACCAACCCGAGGGGTATGTGGTTCAAGGGCAAGAGAAGAAAGTCTGTCGGCTTGTGAAATCTCTGTACGGGCTGAAACAAGCCCCGAAGCAATGTCACAAAAAATTTGATAGTACTCTACTATCAAAGGGGTTCGCCATTAATGAGTGTGATAAATGTGTTTACACAAAAGGTAACTCTGACTCATTTGTTATGATATGCCTGTATGTAGACGGCATGTTGATCACGGGAAGCAGTCCTAGGGTAATCCTAGAGACTAAGAACATGTTGAAACAATGCTTCGACATGAAGGATATGGGTATCGCAGATGTCATCCTACGGATTAAAATCTCTAAGACGTCTGACGGACTGGTCTTATCTCAGTCTCACTACATCGATGATGTTTTAAGAAAGTTCGAGATGTTAGACAGTTCACCGATAAAGTCATCAATGGATACAAATCAAAAGCTTGATAAAAATCTTGGTGCACCTGTATACCAGGAGCGATATGCACAGGTGATCGGTAGTTTGATGTATATAACAAACTGCACCCGACCTGATATTGCTTACGCAGTCAATAAGTTGGCTAGGTTCACCCGTAATCCGAGTGATAATCACTGGAAGGCGTTGAATCGGGTATTACAATACCTGAAATACACGTTAAATTTTGGGTTACACTATTCGAGATATTCAGCTGTACTAGAGGGGTACAGTGATGCAAACTGGATATCTGATATAGAGAATACCAAGTCCACCAGTGGGTATGTATTTACAATTGGTGGTGAGGTTGTGTCTTGAAAATCCTCTAAGCAAACTTGCATCGCCCGATCCACAATGGAATCAGAGTTTATCGCTTTAGACAAAGCAGGAGAAGAAGCTGAGTGGCTTCATGACTTCTTAGAGGATGTTCCGTGTTGGAACAAACCCGTACCTTCGGTAATGATCCACTGTGACAGTCAGTCGGCTCTAGGAAGGGCACGAAATGCTATGTACAATGACAAGTCTCGTCATATTCGACGGAGGCATAAGACCGTTAGGCAACTGATCACCACGGGTATAATATCCATTGATTACATTAAGTCAAAGGATAATATAGCAGACCCATTGACAAAGGGCTTACCCAAGGATCAGGTGGCTTGCCAGTCTAGGGAAATGGGCTTAAAACCCAAAATATAAGGACCAATACAATGGTAACCCAACCTTACTAACTGGAGATCCCAGTAATTTGGTTCAATGGAAAAACTAAGTTGTAAAGGTTCAGTTAATCGCTTCAGTGGAAGCATGAGCACTTCGGATAATGATTTCTGAAAAGAAACACCAAATCCAAAGTCGTTCCCGCGATAGACGTTAAGTGCTATCTGCAGTATGGGTAAAGGTTAAGTTTTCAAAACCTGTAATGATCCTCAACAGTTAAGGTTAGGTTTTTGGAAACTTTTAATGGTTTCTAACACTTGTGAAGTGGGGTATAGCAGGATATCTTGTAGGAGACCACCTATTTAAGTGCGAGGACGGGCCGCCTCAAATGAACGCACTTAAGAATCTAAGACGTTGTCCATGGCCAAAACGGACAAAACATTACAAAGAAGAGAGTAAGGGAATTTATTGTGTTGGTACCATTGACTTGGCTTACACTAAACACTGACGGTTCAAGATATCACGTTCACCGCGCAGTAAGTAAGTCCAATGGTATTCAACTATGGAAGGTTAAAAGCTGAAGCTACCTCTCCTTATGCAACATCGGTCCGCTGAAATATTGCTTGAAATGAAAAGACACCATGTGAGTGCGCCAAAATCTCTTTCAAGAGGGGATTGTTGGAAATTAGCCTTTGGCGGGAGTTGCGACCGACCAACTTTAACGGCTTAAACACTAGTGTTACACATGTTGGAGAATCCGGTTCTTCACACGTGCATGATCTACTAAGTACGTAGATAACCGTAGGGCCAAGAATCGTCAAATTTCATTGAGAAATGAAAGAGATATTGGTTCACGAAGTGAGGTGTTTGAAGCATGAAAAAGTGTGGTTGGGATCAATTCTCCCTCATCGGTAGAGGAAGAAAGAATTGTTGTGTATATAAGACTCAAAATTGGTTTGGAGTTTGGGACCCCAAGGGGTATCCCATGTGTTTAAAGGAGGGAGGACCTAGATGTGTTTCTGCCGAGGAAAGCCCACACGCCGCTGGCCGCCGCCGCCCGCCCGTCTCCGTCCACCCTGGCTCCGGTTCTCGTTCACTGGGTTGTGGGTCGTGGGTCTTCTGATATTATCTTTTTGGGCCAGAAAACTTTTCCAGATGTACAGTTTGATCCCAAAAGTTTCATATGTACAGTTTGGACCAGAATTCTTTTCAGATGTACAATTTGGTCCCTAAAGTTTCAAGATGTACAGTTTAATCCCCGAAGTTTCCAGAAAGTCAGAATGGGCAGAAGAGAACAGAAACGCCACAACACTCAATTCAACCATTTATTTTGGCTGAATTACTCCTCCTATAATGGCCAATCCGTTGGTCTTTCTCACCATTTATTTTGGTGGCTTTACTACCTCCATAATGGCCATTACTTGGCCAATAATGGCAGTTATGGAGGCAGTTAAACAGCCCCTCCCTCACCTATATAAACACCTCATTGCACCATTATTGAAGACACTCATAATACACGAAAATACACAAGCAGAAAAACAGTTCTTCCTACAACTTTCAAGCATCATTTCGTTACTCAATATTCTTCACGGTAGCTCTTGAGTTTTCTTTGCTCAATTGTTCCATTGCTGTTTTATCTTGGGAGACGAATTGTCCAGGACGTATAAAAGATATATACGGGGCAATATTATCTTAAAGAGAGAGTGCCACACTCGACTCAGCAAAAACAAAACAGTTTCCAGTTTTCCTTCTTCAACAGAATTGTAATTTCAGTTTTGTTGTTGTATTGTAATTTTCAGTTCTTGTATTACTTGACAGTTATTTGTAATTTCTATTTTCTGCACCTTTGTAACCAACATATTTTCATGCGCAGGAGTTAATTAGTAGGTAAAATTGGGTATCAAGAGTGATAGGCATAACTTTTTATTGATGATTTTGACTACATATAAGGTATAGGATATGTTCGGTGCATTGAAAAATATATAGTTTCCTCGAAAGTCAACAAACTTATTAAAAAAAATTCTTTGATTCTTTTAATGTAATTTATGTTTAAAAGCCCAAATTTTGTAGAACTGATTTCCGTTTCAAAATTTTTTAATTTATTGTTGATTGATGTTGCAGTAACAAGCCTTATTCTATTTTTTTTTATATTCAGCTTCCTGGCTTATGCCAGACTATTTCTGAAAATAGTAGTCCCGGTCTCTCAGCACTACTACCAGTAAATCGTGAGATGTGTCTGAATGACTAGTGTTTGAGAACAAAGCAACTGATCACCTACAAGGTCAGCCTAATCTATTTTATGACTTCAGAAGATGGTGAACCTGAAGAAACTGAAGAAAAGTCTTTGAGAGGTTTGCTAACATAGCAGTAGAAATGAAAAATAGATCATTGTCGAAGAGGGAGATGTGGAAGATTAAGAGCAAGAAATTGAACAGGGTAAGCTCGCAATGTCTACACAGAATTTTTTTAGAGAAATTATTTTAATTTCTACTAGCGAAATAAATCAATTTTTTATATTTTACTAGAAAGTTTATAGTTTTTTTGCTATTTTTGTACATGTTTTAGCTTTTTGGAGCAAGGATGCATTATGCAAGCTTGACCAGTGCGTGAGTGAAATTTCTTATTTCTCTACGTGAATTTTGTTTTAGATTGAATTATTACTTTTAATTCTAATATGAATCTTCTCTTTCTCTTTAGTTTCTTTTTATTTGTAGGAGTAAAAATGAAGTAAGACTTAGAAAAGTCCATAAGCAACAAGTCTTCTTTATTGCCGGTTTGGATGAGTTTATGGCTTTTGATTTATATAATCAAAAGTCATTACATCTAACTTACGACTTTTGACTTATTTTTGTTATTTTAGCTTAAAAACAAGTGTTTAATTTTTTTTTTATCCAAACACTACAAAAGTGTTTAAAAACTATTTTGGCTTAAAATAAGTCAATCCAAATGGCCTCTATATCCTTATCTTTGAAAATGTTCAGCAAGCATGTACTTCGATCACACTATTGGAAATTGAGAAAAATGACAACATGAAAAGAAAACACACACCCAACACGCTAAGGCATGAACAATAACCATTCTTAAATCGATGAAACTTGAATATATTAGACGGAGGAGGAATGGAATAATTGAGAATTTTGACTCTTATCACATTTTATGAGAAGAAGTTAAGTAAATCAGTTTAACTTCTAACTTTTGGTACATATAGTACTCTTATTGCAATATTTGTAGTTTTTCTAAATTATATAATATATGGTATAGTTTGAAGAACAAATAATTCTTATCATCTTCAAATAGTCTTCGTAAATGCGATATTGAAATCATATGGGAGAAGGATGTGAGAACAAGTATTGACTATTGAATAGTGAACATTAAAGAAATAAAACAAAAAATTGCAAATGCAATATATGAGGAAAGAAATTAAGACACTAAAGTTAGAAATTACAATAATTTAATGATGAAATTTGAAATATATCTTTAAACTTGATTTTTGAGCCGAGGGTCTCTCGGAAACAGTCGCTCTACCTACCAAGTTAGAGGTAAAGTCTGCGTACACTCTACCTTCCTCAGATCCCACGTTGTGGATTTCAATGGATATGTTGTTGTATCAAAAGGGAAGGGACCAACATTATTTGAATTTCCAACAAAAGAAAGAAAGACTGATGATGTGAAGCTATGTGTTTTTTGTGTATTTATGTGATACCGGGCTTCACATAATTTACGTGTACACATGTATAAATATTATTAACAAAATTAATTAGTATATCTTATTCAAAAAGTTTGGGCTTATCAATTGCTTAAGAGTACTTTTTTTATTATTATTCAGCAGTTTAAATCTTTTTGCTGCTTTACTATGTTGGAATATGTGTTGGAAATTTGCCTTTGGCGGGAGTTGCGACCGACCAACTTTAACGGCTTAAATACTAGTGTTACGTATGTTGGAGAATCCGGTTCTTCACATATGCATGATCTACTAAGTACGTAGATAACCGTAGGGCCAAGAATCGTCAAATTTCATTGAGAAATGAAAGAGATATTGGTCCACGAAGTAAGGTGTTTGAAGCATGGAAAGTGTGGTATTGGGTTCAATTCTCCCTCATCGATAGAGGAAGAAAGAATTGTTGTGTATATAAGACTCGAAATTGGTTTGGGGTTTGGGACCCCAAGGGGTATCCCATGTGTTTAAAGGAGGGAGGACCTAGATGTGCTTCGGTTCAAGGAAAGACCACACGCCGCCGCCGCTCGCCGCCTCATCCTGGTTCGGTTCTCGCTGGGGCTTCGATATTATCTTTTTGGGCCGAGAACTTTGCCGTAAGTACGCTTGATCTCGAAGTTTCCGGATGTACGCTTTGATCCCCAAGTTTCCGACGTCGAATTTGGACAATAAAGCGAACGCCAAGCACTCAATTCATCCATTTATTTTGGTCAATTACTCCTCCTATAATGGCCAAATCCGCTGGTCTTTCACCATTTATGTTGGTGACTTTACTACCTCCATAATGGTCATTATTTGGCTATTATGGAGGCGCCACCCCTCCATCACCTATATAAACACCCCTTACACTATTGTTGAGCACTAAGAACACACATATAATATACACGAAAAATTGAGCTTACACAAGCGTAAAGTTTTCTTCTTCCTACAACTTCCAGGCATCATTTCGTTACTCAATATTCTTCACGGTAGCTCTTGAGTTTCCTTTGCTCAAGTGTTCAATTGCTGTTTTATCTTGGGAGACAAATTGTCCAGGACGTATAAAGGATACATACGGGGCAATATTGTCTTAAGGACAGAGTGCCACACTCGACTCAAAGAAATCAGTTTCCAATTTTCCGTCTTCAACAAAATTGTAATTTCAGTTTTGTGGTTCTCTTGTAATTTTCAGATTACTAGTTGAATTATTGAATCTTTGTTTATCCTTTCGAATACTTGTAATAGTTATATATTTTCCGTACTGCTTTATAAAGTACCATAGAGCAAAAATACCCAACAATATGTGCCAACCATATTGATTATTATAAGGAGATCTAATAAGTTTCAATATGTGTGTGAAGTGGGTAATAATATTTAGCCAAGTGGCTTATCACAAATCACATGGCAAGTTTTACACAATATTAACGGCAGTAACAATAAAATATATAATACAATAACTTATTCAGTATAATTTAAAAGTGACAAATTTAACCTAATAATATGTAACCCATCCAACTCATCCGAATTTTAATGGGTTGGATCAATAAAACTTTTCTGTCTACCCAAGCTGACCCATCCTTTTGACGGTTCAATTTGGGTTAATTGGCGGGTCAAAAAATCAACCCGTTGAAGTAGCTGAAGTTTGTAACCGTGTGTTTCATTTCATCTCCAACATTGGTGTGCTTGAACCAGCTTTCTATATAGGGGTAGTCCCAGTTTCATATTCTCATGTCATTCTTTTATTTTAATTAATTTATTGTTTTGCTTTTCTTTTTGCTTTTCTCTTTTTTTTTGGGGTTTAAAAGAGGTAAGATTTCTTTAACAGATCGAGCTACATTTTCTTTTCTTTTATATAATTCTAAAAGTAATGGCCATGTCAATTTATCTACAAAATTAATTAGAATTTGGCTGGAGACTACAACAAAGTGAAAAAGAAATTGTGAGAAGGAGAAGTAAGGAGTAATTGATAAAATAAAATCACATAATTAATAAGTTTGGATACAGCATATCAGCAAGATGTAAAGCACAGCAGAAGAAGAAATAAATTAGGAATAACTGAATAAGAAACATGATTAGTTCAAGCAAAGAAAGGCCAGTGGCCTATTTTTTTAATAGTGCAGTTGTATAATTAAACTTGGGCGGGTTGGGCGGTAACCTGTTATTTGATCCATCTTGACTCAAATCGTTTTGACTCAAGTAATTTTGATTGGGTCATGACCCATTTAGTAACATAGCCCATTTCAATCCGCCCAAATATAAATCAACCCGCCCATTTGTCACCCCTAGTATAATCTCACGAAGTAAGATTTGGGAACGGGAGAGCGCACGCAGACCTTATACCTACCTTGAGAGGTAAAGAGATTGTTTCCGATAGACCCCCGGCTCAAAAGTATTTTTATATTTTGAATTTGATTTGAAATATAAACTTTTAAAATTGAGTGTAGTTTGTTTTTGTTTAATTGAAAAGATAAAAATAATCACTTTTTAGTATAAAGAAGACATAATAGGAGTAACAATTTGGAAACAAAATTAAATATTAATATAAAAAATTCAAAGTCTATTAATTATAGATTGGAACGGGTAAATTTTTGAAAATAATATTCGTGAAATAAAATCTATATTGGAAGCAATAATCCGTTGATTATTTTCATTAATGAATGAGTATATATACAATTTACAATTTTCATAATATTGAAAATTTTATTCCTATTCTACTCCCAAAATCCTATTCTATTTGTACAAGAATATTACAATTATGGTAAGTGTACAATACTTAATTAACTACAACTAATATGTTACCAAACATGGGTATACACGACTGGTATACCGTGTATATCAGTTTCCAACGACTTGTGATTCCATGATATACACGGTATACACAGGGCAGTGTATATACCGTGTATATCACATGTATATTTATCACACACCCGCAGTCATAGCGAGCGGTCTTCGTACGCTGAGACTGTCCCTAAAATCTTCAAATAGAACCGAGGGAAGACCCTTAGTAAAGATGTCTGCAACTTGATACCTGGAAGGGACATGACAGACGCGTATTTGTCCATGAGATACCTTTTCGCGAACAAAGTGGATATCCATCTCGGCGTGTTTAGTGCGCTGATGTTGAACCGGATTACCAGAAAGATAGACTGCACTAATATTATCACAATAAACCAAGGTAGCTTTCTGAATGGGACAATGAAGTTATAAGAGAAGATTACGTAACCAACATGATTCAGACACCACATTGGCTACCCCTCGATACTCGGCCTCTGCACTAGAGCGTGATAACGTAGATTGTTGCTTCGCATACCATGAGACCAAGTTATTACCAAGAAACATACAATAACCAGACGTGGAGCGTCTGATATCTGGACACCCACCCCAATCAACATCTGTATACGAGACAAGCGTAGAGGTCGACGATGGATATAGATGCAAGTCATAGTCAAGTGTTCCCTGGATGTATCGTATAATGCATTTGAGCGCATTCATGTGTTCAACCCTAGGATCATGCATAAACAAACACATCTGTTGTACAACATACGTAATATTCGATCTCGTGAAAGTAAAATACTGAAGAGTCCCTGCAAGACTGCGATAGTGGGTAGAATCCTCGTAAGGTGAGCCAGCCGCAGCACCCAACTTGGGTTTCGTATCAGCTGGAGTGGAAGTAGAATTACACGAGGACATACCAGCCCGCTCAATTATCTCAGCGGCATACTTCCATTGTGACAAAAATAACCCACATGCATGACGAGTGACAACAATCCCCAATAAATAACTCAAGAGCCCCAAGTCTTTCATAGCAAACTCAGAACTGAGTAGTGTCACGATCGACTTGCATAAATCATTCGAAGAAGCGGTCAAGATAATGTCATCCAGATATAATATAATATAAGCCATGAAAGTACTACGACGATATATGAACAGAGAATTATCATACCGACTGTGAGAAAACTCAATAGTAGATACATAGTCTGCAAATCGCTTATACCAAGCCCGTGGGGCCTGCTTGAGCCCATATAAGGACTTCTTCAATAAACAGACATGATTAGGATATGTGGAGTCTCAAAAACCCAAGGGTTGATGCATGTAGATTGTCTCCTTAAGGTTACCATGTAAGAAAGCATTATTCACATCGAGCTGATGAATGGGCCATACTTGGAAAGAGCCAGACTGAGAACAGTGTGAATGGTAGCCGGTTTGACCACCGAGCTAAATATCTCACCATAATCCACGCCAACCTGTTGAGTTTTACCATCACCTACAAGACGAGCCTTATGTCTTGCAAAAGAATCATCACAATTATCTTTATAAAAATCAACATAGACCGAATAATATTAACACCAGAAGGACGGGGGACCAACTCCCATGTCTTATTTTCAATAAGACCATCATATTCGTCGTTCATAGCCAATTTTCAATTCGAGTCATTTAATACAGACATTGCGTTATAGGGTAGCGGGGATTTAAGAATATTAGAATTAAGATTAAAATGTCTTTTTGGTTTAAAAATATCCCGTTGACTACAAGTAACAAGTCGATGACTCGGGGGAGAATTGAGTGGATTTTGGGGAAAATTCGGATGGGGGATGGACTAGCCAGCAGGCAGCGAGCCTGCTTGCCCAACACCGAACCCAAGGTCGGGCGTAAATGGTGCGTAAGGCCTCGGTAGTGGATCGGGTGATCGCCCAACTACGTAAACCGGGTAGAAGCAGAGAGTTCCAAAGATGCGCTGGCCTGGCGTTTCGGGGTCACTGGATTGGCCCAATAAGTGGTGCATAATATACGGTGAGACTTCGTTATCTAAAAATTTATACGAACTAGGCACATGACTACTCACTTTAGCAAATGGAAATTGGGTTTCATAAAAAATAACATGACGACTAATTATAATTTTATTCGACGATAAATCAAAACATTTGTAACCACGATGATTAGATGGATAACCCCAAAACATACAAGCGGTAGAACATGCTTGAAGTTTGTTAATTGTAGTTGACGAAAATAGTGGATAGCATAAACACCCAAAGACCCTAAGATGTGAGTACGAAGGATTCTTATTATAGAGGATTTTAAGAGAAGATGCATTTGCCAACCCTTTGGTAGGAAGGATGTTAAGGAGATAGGTAGCCATTTGTAGAGCATGATGCCAAAAGGAATGGGGGTACGAAAGCATGGACCAATAAAGTTCGAACAATATTATTAATGGTACGAATTTTTTGTTTGGCTTTCCCATTTTGTGAGGACGTATGAGGACACGAAAAACTATGCCATTAGCATCACAAAATTCTCGAAACAACTCATTATACATATTCTTTGTCATTATCACATTGAATATTTTTTATTTCCCGTTCAAATTGGGTACAGATGAATGCTCTAAATTTTAAGAATGTGGAAATAATTTGAGATTTTTTCGCTAACGGAAAGGTCCATAAAAAATTAGAATAATCATCTAAAATATAACATAATAATTATGGCCCACAAAATTGAGAACATGAGAAGTCAATAAATCGCTATGAATAATATCAAAAGGCATCAAAGTACGAGAATTAGAGGCTACAAATGGTAATCTGACATATTTTCCTAAAGGACAGTAATGACAAATTGGAGTACTACGCATACCCTGATAAGAAATAAAGTTATTTTTATGCAAGGAAGAAATAAGGGACGACCCAGGGTGACCCAACCGTGCATGTCACAAGGAAGGAGCTAGAGCTGCAAATGTCGATGGCATGACTTGACTCGAGAAACGGGTGGTGGGCGTGATTGAATAAAGATCTCCCCTACTATTGCATCTCATGAGAGTCCTTCAATTTCACAATACTACTCAAACTCACGTTTGGTATTTCACACCTGGTCACCCAGACAACTACTATATATGGATCAATCTCATGAAATTGAGACCAAATTACTAGAATATTTCTGGAATATTCTTTCATTAATTGTATATTTCTTATTTTAGGTAGAATTGCATTCCTATTGTAATTAGGTCTTCTATTTTAGATAGAATTATATTTTCTATTGTAATTAGGTTGATTAGTTACCTAGTTTAAATATTCTTGTACTATTATATATATTGTACATTATTAGAACAACAACAACATACCCAGTGAAACCGCACAATGTGGGTCTGAGAAGGGTAGAGTGTACGCAGACCTTACCTCTACCTTGGTAAGTAGAGCGGTTGTTTCCGAGAGACCCCCGGCTCAAGACAAAGCACAAGCCTAAGCAAAGTAACATATTCCATCCATAAAGTACGCAGAAATTTCCTTGTACATTATTGATGAATACAATCAAGGAACATATTCCTTTATGGTATCAGTAGCTTAAAAATACCTCTACCGCCGCAGACAATAACTCTCGGCCGCCACCCCCACGGAACCTTAGTATTTTTTCCCACCCATTCTCTCTCCCTTCTCCTCATAAATTTCATCTTTCATGACTGACAAAATCAAATTTCATCCTGCATTTGCAGTAAACAACATCAAAAACTTCATCCATATTACCCTTGAGATGGAAAAATGGTCAATACTCCTCGTGGGTGGAGCTTTTTAAGATTCATTATCGTGTTTACGAAGTTATCGACCACATCGTCCCTCCTACACCGAAGTCCACAGACCTACCCTCGGCATCGACTTCTGATTAGGGATGGCAACGGATCGAATCTGGACCGGATCCTACTAGATCCAGATCCATATCCATATCTATTTTTCATACCTAAATCCAGATTCAGATCCAGATCCATCGGGTCCATAAAAATCATATTCAAATCCGGATCCATCGGATCCACCGGGTCCACGGATCGGATCTGGATTTACATGTAAAAATTTTTGGCTTGAATAATATTCCCACATGTTGAAACTTTTGTGACAAAATGAAACGCAATCTGATTGAAAAAAATGATTGAGTTCATTCAATCAACCTACACAAACATGACACCATTCTTCCAAAATACTGAATAAAGTTTTAGCATCACAAGAAAATAAAGACGATTGACTTCATTAGTGATGCTGAACAAGTTGCAACTTTGAGCTAATTTTTGGAGGCTTTAGTGATGCTCCACTTGTAGTTCTATTGATTGACTTCATTAAACAACATAAAACAATGTCAGTCATATATCAAAAGTCCTATTTTTTTTGTTGATCAAACAAATGAGAGAAAGATAATTAAAGCTTACGGCTAGCAGATTCAAGAAAGGGAAATTTAAAGAAGAGTGATAATTTTTTCTTTTTATAGAAATGAAAATATGGAAAACTGCAGAGAGCATATAGGTAAAAGAAATGGAACTTCAAAGACAAATTACATGGATGTGTGACTTGTGCCTTATCCTGGTTCAACCCTTTACCCAATACATAAATTATGAAAAAAATTAAGAAAATACTTATAAAATTATATTCTAGGTTATGAATATATTTAATAAAAAATGGATCCACGGATCGGATCTGGACCGGATACGGATCGCAAATACAAGATCCAGATCCAGATCCGATCCGTCAGAAATGGATCCGGGTCCGATCCGGATCCGTCGGGTCCAAATTTTGAAGATACATATCCTATAAAATGGATCTGGATCCACCGGGTCCAAGATCCATTGCCATCTCTACTTCTGATGATGCACTATGGTCTCGTTTGGACGCAGCTGTCCTCTAGTGGTTATACGACACAATTTCTAATGATATATTGCACAACATCATTGATACCGATGCCACTGACCACCAAACGTGGGAACATTTGGAAAGTATTTTCCACGACAACAAAACTCAACGAGCATTATTCCTTGAAAATTAGTTCAAGGACGTTCATCAAGATGATTTCCCAGACGCGTCTGCATATTGTCAAGAACTCAAGATGCTTGCCGACCAACTCTCCAACATCGGTGCACCAATCACTAATCAACGATTGGTCATGCAACTTATTGCAGGCTTGAATGAATCATATGACGGCGTTGCCACCATCCTTCAGCAATGCACGCCGTTACCTCCATTTAATGAGGCCCATTCGAATCTTATTCTTGAGAAAACCCAGAAAATCAAGCGCATCACCACTTAGGCCAGCATTGTCGATGCCTCCCTCACCACCACCATAGGGCCCTCCACCGACGGCATATCCTCCAACTCCGGTAACAAAAAATGCCGACCCGAGGACTCGCAACAACTTGCATCCACCCGCAACAACCACCGGAGCAGGCAGTCCGACAAGGACCGCGGCAGACGAAATTTCAACAACAACGGCGGCGGGATGGGGCAGTCCTCGCCGGTAGGAAACAGCCAACAACGACCGCGGCAATGGCAGCAGCCTCCATCGTGGGCTGCATGAGCCTCACCGTTATGGGCCTCTCCTCCTAGCCCGTATCTGACATCCTCGTGTACTCCACCTCAAAACTAACAGGCCCACTCTGACATACTCGAACCACGTCCCCGACAAGCCTACACAGCACAGGCCCCCCGCCCTCAACTTATACATTGTCTGACATTGAGGCAGTTATGACCACAATGTCACTTAATGCTCCAGATGAAAATTGGTATATAGACACAGGCGCCACATCTCACATGATGGTATCACAAGGTACTCTCTCATCTTATTCCAATTTGAGTAATTTAAATCGGAATATTATTGTTGGTAGTGGACAAAGCATTCACATTCGCGATTTTGGTCATTCATCATTATCCCCACCACATCCACCGCTAATCTTAAAAAATGTCCTATATGCCCCTAAACTCATTAAGAATCTAATCTCTGTGCGACATTTTACAACTGATAATAATGTTTTCCTTTACTTTGATCCTTTTGGTTTTTCTGTAAAGGATTTTACGACAGGGAGACGAATAATGAGATGTGACAGCACTAGAGATCTCTACCCTATTTCAAACACCGTCAACAATCCAGCCTCAGTTCCATCAACATATGCTGCTCTTTCGTCTTCCTTATGACACTTTATATTAAGACATCCGAGAGATTCTGTTTTATGCTCCATTAGGAAAAATAATTTTATTAATTGGAATCGTATTTCTAGGACTCCTCCTATATGTGAATCCTCCTGCATTTTTGAGAAACATGTTAAATTACCATTTTCTGCATTCACAAATTGTACTTTACTATCTTTTGATGTCATACATAATGATTTGTGGACGTCCCATATTTTAAGTATGGATAATCATCAATATTATGTGTTATTTTTGGATGATTATTCCAACTTTCTATGGACTTTTTCAATTGGCAATAAATCTCATGTCTACCCCATTTTTTCCTCATTTAGTGCTCTCGTAAAAACACAATTTGAAAAGAGCATTAATTTTATCAATGTGACAATAACAGGGAATTCAATAATAATCAATTCAAACAGTTTTGCTCCAATAACGGTCTTACCTTTTATTTTTTCTGCCCTCACACCTTCTCCCAAAATGGTAAGGCCGAACGAAAAATCTGAACCATAAATAACCTAATTCGTGCCCTACTTGCTCACGCCTCAATTCCCCCACAATTCTGGAATTACGCACTCTCCATGGCCACATATCTCCTAAACATAATCTCAAATAAGTCTCTAGCTCAATGGTCGCCCACTCAAGTTCTGTTTCGTAACAACCCCTCCTACCAACACTTGCGTATCTTTGGATGTCTCTGTTATCCTCTTCATTCGACCACTCATAAACTCTAACCCATTTCTTCCCCGTGTGTGTTTCTGGGTTGCCCCGCCAATTATCGTGGTTACTCGTGCTATGACTTGTTAAGCCATAAAATTATTATTTCACGCCATGTCCTATTTGATGAGTCACAATTCCCCTTTGCCTCCATAAACTCGCCACCTCGGCATTCCTATGACTTCCTAGATAATGGCCTGAACCCTCTTCTAATTCATCATTTACATAGTCCGCCGTCACAGACCTCGACACCCATCCCCACCTCGGACAGTCTGAGACAAACTGCCCAACCAGTTCTGTTGATGGTGGCCCGGAACAGCCGGCCTCAGAGTGATTCCGCAGCCACCTCTCAGCAAATCGAGCATCAGTCAGCCGGTCACACAACCCTTGCCCTTCCTTCTCTTCTCGACAGTCCCACGACACACTCCTCTCCCATCCCGCTTCTCGAGACACGCTCTCGGACCATGGTAACTCGTGCCATGCACAAAATTCATAAACGTAAATGAATGTTTAACCTATCTATTTTAGTTGTCCCTTCTCCTATCCCTTGAAATCCAAAGGATGCCTTGTCTGACCCTAATTGGAACGCTGCAATGATTGACGAATATAATGCTCTTATTGATAATAAGATATGAGACCTAGTACCTCGTCCACCTGATGCTAATATTATTTGTTCTATGTGGAATTTTAGACATAAAAAGAAACCTGATAGTTCTTTTTAGAGGTACAAGACTTGTCTTGTAGGTGATTGCAACTCTCAATAGGTGGGAGTGGACTGTGATGAAACATTCATCCCGGTCGTAAAGCCCACAACCATCCAGACCATCCTCAGCATTACTATATCTAAGTATTGGCCCATTCATCAGCTTGATGTCAAAAATGTCTTCTTACACGAGGATCTTCATGAAACAATATATATGCATCAGCCTATGGGTTTCAGGGATCCTATTCATCCGGATTATGTGTGTCTGTTGCGAAAATTTCTCTATGAACTGAAATAGGCTCCTCGAGCAGGGTACCAGCGGTTCGCTGATTATGTCTCATCTATCAATTTTTTACACAGCAGATCTGATCATTCCCTATTCATCTATAACAAGGGTACATATATGTCTTACCTATTATTATTATTATATGTTGATGACATCATCCTCACCACATCATCTGATGCGCTCTATTGGTCCATTATATCTCTCATTTCATCTGAGTTTGCTGTGAAGGATCTGGGCCCCTGAGTTATTTCTTAGGTATCTCTATCACTCGACATTTTGACGGCCTATTTTTGTGTCAGAAGAAGTACGCTGAAGAGATCCTTGACCGTGCAGGCATGACATCTTGCAAACCATCCCACGCGCCAGTAGACACCAATTCCAAGCTCAGTGCTGATTTTGGCCCCCCATATTCAGACTCGATTCACTATCGTAGCTTGGTCGGGGCCCTGCAGTACCTCACATTCACGAGACCTGACGTATCCTATGCCGTGCAACAAATTTGTCTCCACATTCATAATTCGATGGAAGCACACATGCATGCCCTCAAACGTATTTTACGATACGTCCAAGGTACACTTCACTTCGGATTACATCTATACATGTCCTCGCTCATTGGTCGTACTGCTTATTCAGATGCTGATTGGGGTGGATCTCCTGACATCCAACTCTCCACGTATGGTTACTGCATTTTTCTCGGAGATAATCTATTGTCTTGGTCTTCCAAAAGGCAACCTACACTATCCCGATCTAGTGCCAAAGCAGAGTACAGAGGTGTTGCCAACGTCGTATATGAGTCTTGTTGGATTCGTAACCTTTTACTTGAGCTTCACTGCCCGATTCAAAAGGCAACACTGGTTTACTGCGATAATATTAGTGCGATATATCTTTCCGGCAATCCCGTCCAACATCAGCGCACTAAACACATTGAGATGGACATTCATTTCGTTCGTGAAAAAGTGGCTCGTGGTCAAGTTCGTGTCCTTCGTGTTCCTTCCAGATAACAGATTGCCGACATTTTCACCAAAGGACTTCTGCGTATACTATTTGATGATTTTCGATCCAGTCTCAGAGTTCGTGAACCTCCCGCTTCGACTGCGGGGTGTAATAGAGTATTTTCCTAATATTCTTTCATTAATTGTATATCTCTTATTTTAGGTGGAATTATATTTCTATTGTAATTAGGTCTCCTATTTTAAGTAGAATTATATTTTCTATTGTAATTAGTTTGATTAGTTACCTACTTTAAATATTCTTGTATTACTATATATATTATACATTATTGATGAATACAATCAAAGAACATATTCCTTTACAAATCATTTCCTAGTCTCAAACTACGCCCTTCTGAATACTTGTCACACGACGTTTTCTACCGTGTCGTTGAACGAAATCTCAACAACTGGTGTGGTGAGACTATTAGTAATGTTGTTAACATTGATAGTATGATAAGTAGGGTACGTTACTTTGTTGACACGAAGCGTGGTACTACTACTAATCGCTAGAACTTGGTTATGTCCGTTGCTTTAACTTTGAAAATCAAACGTATTTTGGATGGGAGGCTACAAGAATTGTGTCGCGCTTGAATGGGGGATGGTACCTGCTAGTAGACATCAATAATACAGTTGTCGGAGAGAATGGAGATTGATGATGATCAATGTTTGAATGATGACTGTGTCATCTGTTATGATCAACTGTGGAGATTGTTGGTTACAAAGGTGCAGAAAACGAAAATTACAAATAACTGCTAAGTAATACAAGAACTGAAATTACAATTCAACAACAAACTGAAATTACAATAATCTTGAACAAGAAACTGGAACTGTTTTTGTGTATGCTGAGTCGAGTGTTTGCACTCTGTCTTTAAGACAATATTGCCCCGTATGTATCATTTATACGTCCTGGGCAATTGTCTCCCAAGATAAAACAGCAAATGAACAATTGAGCAAAGAAAACTCAAGTGCTACCGTGAAGAATTTTGAGTAATGAAATGATCTTTGGAAGTTGTAGGAAGATCAAATCTGTTTACATTTATGTATTTTCGTGTACCTCAACAATGGTGACAAGGGTCCTTTAAATAGTTGAAGGAGAGGTCGATGAATCGCTTCATAAGTGCCACATCGCTGGCAAGTACAATTATGGAGGAAGTAATTCCTCCAAAATAAATGGTGAAGATGTGCAACGGATTGACCATTTAGTGAGAGTAATTCAGCCAAAATAAATGGCTGAATTGAGTGCTGGTGGACGTTTCTGCTCACTGCCCAATTCTGTCTTTCTTGAAACTTCAGGGACCAAACTGTATATATGACAAAGTTCTCTGGTCCAAAAAGATAATATCAGAAGAAGCACAGCCCGTGAGCCCGGAACCGGATGGGACGGGCGGCGCGCGTGTGGGCTTTCCTCGAACCGAAGCACATCTAGGTCCTCCCTCCTTTAAACACACGGGATACCCCTTGGGGTCCCAAACCCCAAGCCAACTTTGAGTCTTATAAACAAAACAATTCTTTCTTCCTCCACCGATGAGGGAGAATTGATCTCATATCACACTTTTTCATGCTTCAAACACCTCACTTCGTGGACCAATATCTATTTCATTTCTCAACGAAGTTTGACGATCCTTGGCCCTACGGTTATCTACGTACTTAGTAGATCATGCACGTGTGAAGAACCGGATTCTCCAACATGGGTAACACTAGTGTTTAAGCCGTTAAAGTTGGTCGGACGCAACTCCCGCCAAAGGCAAATTTCCAACAGAGATTGCATCGTGTGCATGCCTTGCTCGTATATGTTTCATGGAGATTGCATTACAACCTGGTTAGACAAGAGCCATTATTGCCCTATTTTCCGCTATGACATGCCAACAACAACAACAACAAAAGTATAATCCCACAAGTGGGGTTATACCCTCGGCTCAAGAAAATCGTTTTCCAGAAGCTGTTATGACATGCCAACTGCTGAATTAGACTCCTAGCTTCATTTTTCCTTCTTTGTTTATTTATTTATCTGTTTTTATAATAGTTGATGTAATTGAGGAAGGTGAATTGAATACAACACTTTTGGACAAGTTTAGAATTCCAAGCTCACTCGTTGATGTTTATTTTGATTGTCTGTAACTTTTTGAAATCTTCATTAGTATTCTATGGTGGAAATCTCATTGTCATCCATTGCTTCTATTGGAAAAAATGCAAAGTTCAAGTCATTTGATGAGTTTTGTAAATACAATGCTGCCAAAAAAGAAGATATAATCCTTGACAACATTATGCTATTTTTTACTAGTTCAAGCGGTCTAATTATGGTCTTTGTACTTTATGCAGCACTTGCTTCACTGTATAAGAACTTATTCACCAAATGGTAGATGGCGATCGATGAAAAATATAGTGGTAATTATATTTCACTAATCTAGAATATAATGGAAACCCGTTCCTTTTTATCTTCCATGCCATTATTCTAACTCGTCAAATTCATCTAACCAACAGATCATGTATTGTGTGCTCTTACAACTGAACCAAAGCCCTGCGAACAAAACAATTTCACTTCCTTGGGACAACTTGAGGGAAAACATTTTCGACGGGTGCAGGTAGAATATTCATCTAGGGTTTTAGCATCTACTATATATATATATATATATATATATATAAATGACCTTGTATATACTATAGAGATAGGGGGAGTTTGCTTTGTCCGTCCAACAGCTTAAGTTCTTCCTTATATAACAATAAAGACAACTTTTTGCTCCCAAAGACATGAATATGCATATGTTTGCAAATGGGAATATAAAACATCAAACAACTTCTTCAATGTGATGCACGTTAAATTTCATTCAACCAAGTCCAATATCATAGTGTTTTACTACAATGCCGGTGAAATAAAATTTGAACTCAGTCAATAGGGAAAACTTTTTTGTGATTGTACATTCTAATACAATGGTTTTACATTACAATTACTTTAAGGTCACTGTCGATAAGGACTAATGCAGTTAAAGCGCCCAACTGATACAGGCTGCATTTACAGAAGAACCATCATTACCCAGTGCTGCTGGAGTTCACTCTGTCCAATTTACTGTCTTTCGTTTGCTTCGTTTTCGAGTCAGCGTCGTTTTCCTCATGAGCCGTGAAACCCAAAGATAAATCCAAAGTGCTTTCATTTAAATCTTGTCTTTCTGGAGGTTTATCCTCTGGATCCTGATGTGTAAAAAAGGCAATTAGAAGAAATTCATGCACATTATACTCGCAAAGTTAAAGAACACAACACTAGGAACAAACAAAACGGAACAAAATAAAGAAGAAACTGCTTGGTTGGTAAAAAAGTATAGCATTGTTCTCATTTCTGAAGAAAAAAGAGGCGAAAGGGGAAAACTTGTTGGCTTAAAATAGATGAGAACTTCTCAAGATTTTTTTCCGTATATTAAGACAATTCAAGGAAGCCGTTCAAGTAATTTTCCATGTGTCCTAGGGAGATCTAAAAGTATGGATTATATTTCATAAATGAGGTTTCTTCATCATATCCAGCAACCGAAAAATTAATTAGTGTTACTTGAAACAGAATCCTCCATCCCTGATTCCCTCCAATCAACTGGAATATCTCTTTTAGGCCCCTCTATTTTTGTCTCTATTTCCCTCCAACCTGCAGCATTTCTTTCTCTTTACCCGATAGATCAGTAAAGGATGACCAGAACTTCACTTGTCAACATCAAAGTCTTCATTCTGGCGCACACTTCGAAGAAAAGACAAGCCCTCAGCTTCACTGCTACGTAACACACAGCGGAGGAAAAGAGCCAGGGCTTCCAGGGAAGAGGAGGTAAGAGAAGCGTGTTCTTTGAAGTGACTTCCGGTTCCAGTCAGCATCACGAGTTTTTGAAAGGGGACAGTAGAAAACCCCAACTATTGATCCTACCTCCATCTCTTATTTGGCCCCAAAATCATCATTAGTTCAAGAAACTTGACAGATGAATCCATTTTCTACTGGCATATTAGGAGGCTTCCATTATTCTCTTGGCGTGTTTGCTATTAAATAAACCAATTAACACATCCGTTTCTATCCACAACAGGATATAGTTCTTTTAAACAGTTTACTAAAATAGTCTAAGATCAAACAAAAACTTGAGAACACAAAAAGACTACAACATGCTCAAAGAATGAAGATAGGAAATATGTTTTCACGAATTGAATAGAACCCGAGTTACACAAACACACAAAATATTAAGCCGCATGAAGTCCATTGCTTGATTCAATAGTCAATTAGGTGCCTGTTCTTTTTTCCTTTAGCATTTTCCCTATCAAAGTTCTTCACCTTGGAGAGTGGAAGGTTTTAAAGTACCTGATTTTCTTCCATCGGCACATCATTGATGTCAGGTTTTTCATCACAATCATCATCTTGAGATGTTGGCTCCCCCGTATTTGCATCAGCCTCCATTGGTTTAGCTTCATCCTCATCCTGGTCTGATATCTCATTCTTTTGATCTTCAAGCAGAGAGATCTATCTCAAACATTTTTAAAATGAAAATTATTATCACTTCTTTTTTTGATAGGGATTAGTGAAAATATGAAAATTATTATCAATTGGCAAACATCAGAACTATTTCGTTTCTGACGTACCAGAAGCAACCCCTGACTGAGGGAAAATATACAAAAAACAATTCTGGCAATCTGCAGATTACTCAAGTACAACAAGAAGACCAATCTGCTAAAGATACCAGGTGTAATAAGTGATAAGAGTAGTATCTACCCTGATCAGTGACGAGTGATGATTACTAACACGGGGAAAGATAAATATTCGAATTCCTAAGGAAAAGAGAGATCAGTTAAGCTTTTTGATCAGAAAATTGACAAGATCTATGGTCATAATTGGTAGTTGTGACTTAATTTGGCATTGCCTCCTTACATCCACCAACAGGCATAAAAGAAGGTTTATGATCACTGATGGAGAACATTTGAAACTAAATAAGTGTTCTCCGCTCAATTGCACAAAATCTATGTCTTTGGAGGTACTAAATAAGGGTCCAGTAGGAAGCAACTAAAATGGCGCATGATATAATGGCTTCACCTAGCTGCTAAAGGAAATTCTATAAGTTAAATCATCTTTTCAGGTTTCAAACAATCAATAAAAAGCACATAGGTGCCCATACACACAAAAACAGGAACATTAATTAAAGGCATCAATCTTTGAACACACTCTCGGTCTCTCTCTCCACTAAGAACAAATTATGGGGGTCTAAGAGTACTTCTACTGCTTGGGTCATGTTTTATGGACAAGAGGTAAATGGGCAACTAAGAGGCGGACAAGAGAGAAAGACTGAGGCTTACATGATTTATAATAAGATGAGACAACAAAGGCGATGCTTCCAGTGGAGATGAAAAGATAGCTTAAAGGTTCTGTCAACAAGAACTTACTTCTTTGTCTGGTAGGTAGCATACATTATTAAAAAATGATATAATGATCAACGAGAGATATACCAACACCAGAACCAACTTTCAGATAAAAAAACATGCAGCCTAAGAAGTACAACGGTTCTATAGTTCTTACACCTAAATAGCTTGTAATTTCCTAAATCTGACACCAAAATTAGCTTGTGTGCTTAATCAAAAGTCCCATAGCCATACCATTTGATGTCAGATCTACACGATACATAAGACAGATCCGTCAACCTTACTCTCCAAACAATCAAATCAATTTCTCCACTTCTTTCCAAAAACCCAACCACTATTATCTATACATTATTTTCAAATTCCTATTTCAATAAAGTTTTACAATATATTACACCGAAAAATGTCAGCATAGTTTAATTGGTTGTAGCAGGCTACTTACCTTATTTTCTAGGTTCAGTGCCTTGCTTTCAAGTAACTAGATAGTGTAAAAACGCTCTCAATGTATAAAACTTAAACTTGTGTTTAAGCCCAAATAGTTATCCCCTAATTAAGTGGTGGAACGATGTTACCATTATCAAAAACAAAAGAATTACAGTAAATTTGTGAATATTCACAAGCAAGGTGATTAAAAGTGCATAATTCAATTAATTGAAGGATGAATATGCTTAGTCAGATATCATAGGAACTAAAATCAAAATTTATCAATAATCAAGGGACCAAAAGTGCTATTAACACTTATATTATCGGAATATACTTGAATTACAGTAAATTTGTGAATATTCACAAGCAAGGCATCAAAAGCTCACAATATGCTTAGTCAGATATCATAGGGACTAAAATCAACATTTATCAATAATTAAAGGATCAAAAGTGCTATTAACACTTATATTACCGGAATATACTTGAATTACAATAAATTTGTGAATATTCACAAGCAAGGTATCAAAAGCGCACAATTTGCTTAGCCAGTTATCACAGGGACTAAAACCAACATTTATCAATAATTAAAGGATCAAAAGTGCTATTAACACTTATATTACCGGAATATACTTGAATTTACGCTTGCGTGGTTCCTCAATCGAAACGACGTCGTTGCTATCGTTGCTCTTCGAATTGCCATCCTTATCAGCACTACTACTGTTACTATTATTATTATTGTTACTATTATTTTGACCAACAGTAATTGGAGTCCACTTCAAAAACATGAGATTAGAACCGTTATTATTTCCGTTAACTCTGCCGTTAGTTGCCGTGGTCTTTTTAACGGAGCTGACGTTGATCCATTTTTTCTTCCATCTACGAACCGGACCGGTAAATACAATGGTTGGACCGTATCTAGTTGATGACCGGCCGAATCTAGCACCTACTCCTTCCATTCACGGTAGTGGATCGGTGGTTAATCGCGGCGGAGTAATTTTTTCCGATCTCGGAATATTTTTATTTTATATTTTAAGTATTTTTTTTTATCTCTGAGTATTTATAGTTTCCGCTTTGCGGGAGACGTTTCATGGTTTTTAATCTGTTGGTAGTGATCAAGTATGTGAAGGTCTATGATAAAGAATTTAGGAGTCATCTCAGCCGTTGATTGATGATATAAACTTTGAGAGAATATTTTGAAGATTTATTTTCAAATTCTTGTTTGGCCATAAAATTTTGACAGATCTTCAAATTCTAAATTCTGACTTTTGTTTTTTTGGCCAAGATCTATATTTTGACCTTTTTAAATTTTTAAAAAATTACCCCAAACTTTTATGTTTTATAAAAATCCCGATTCATTTATGACTCAACTAATTCTATCTACTATGCTCATTCATTAAAGTCGTATCTATCATGTTTTTACAACTGAAACAGTCTATTCTATATGTGTTCAAACAGTAGAAGAAGAAATCTTAGTGAAAATTGCTATGTCAACGGTAGAAATTCATTGCGAAGAAAAAATTGGACTTTTGTTGCTAGTAAGTGTGTTATTAGCCGTTGTTATTAAAGTATTATGTTGTGTATAATTTGAGATTAACAAGTATTTATATTATGTATGGTTGAATATTTTGATAGCTTTTAAAATTTATGGATATAAGTAATGTTTTGTGTTTTACAAAACAAAAAGTGAAATGTGTTTTGAAAAATTATGACCAAACACATTTTTAAAATTTTAAAAACTTCACCTAAATCAAAATATTCAAAATATTTCTGAAAATTTATGGTCAAACGCTAGCTAAACATTTTAGGAGTAGTACTATTTTATTTTGAATATTTTTACTTATTCAACTGTGACAAAGATCCACCAACCATCTCATACTTTTGTTGATTTTGTGTTACATAAACTCACTTTATTATTTTCTTACATACTTAATTTAGTACTATTAGTTAACAATTTTATGTAGCATAATCGCGTCATATTAAGTCCTTCTTATTGAACATTTTACTATTGGTTTACTTTATCACTTTTTATTTGCAACGATATTAATATTTTTGTACGTTTGAGCAAAAATAAATATTTTAGGTCTGAAAAAAATGACCAAAATCATAATATGACGAAGCTTATATTTTACGATACGAAAAAAGACACCATTTTAAATTGAAAGCCAGTTTAACAGGTTATTAGGGCTAATTTTTTTAAAATATTGGTCGCACCTATCGAGTGGTGACCTACCTGTCTTTTTTTTTCTTCTATTCGACCTTTAAGTAAATATGCCATTTATCTTAGTAGTTATCACGTTTTATTTTTTGAGATTTAATTTGATCAATCTCGAAGTAAAATTTTAAAAATAATATATTTAAAAGTTACACAAAAAGGTATTATAATTTTTTTTATATTAATATGTTAAAAGATTAAATTCTAATAATATTAATCAAAATTAAAGTATTTTCACCCTGTCCCTAGGGAGGTTCTATGGAGATGTTTGGATGTTAGAGGTGTACATGTGACATACATTAGGACAATCAATAATATGTCTGATGGAGCCAAGATCAGGGTACGGACAGTAGGGGGAGACTCGGAGTTCTTTCCAGTGATGATGAGGATGTACCAGGGATCAACTCTTAGCCCATTTTTATTTGCATCGGTGATGGATGTACTGACGTGACAAATCTAACGGGAGGTGCCATGATGTATGTTATTTGCAGACGATATAGTCCTGATTGATGAGACTCGCATCCGAGTGAACGTTAAGCTAGAGGCTTGTAGACAAACTTTGGAGTCTAAAGGGTTCAGGCTGAGTAAGACCAAGACAGAATACTTAGAGTGCAAGTTCAGTAACGGAAGCGACCTTGAGACAGACGTGGAGGTGAGGCTTGGTATTCAGGTAATTCTAAAGAAATGGAGCTTAAAGTACATCGGGTCTATTATTCAAGGGAATAAAGAGATTGATGATAATGTCACACATCGTATTGTGGCAGAGTTGATAAAATGGAGGCTCACATCTGGAGTCTTGTGCGATAAAAATGTGCCACCAAAACTTAAAGACAAGTTCTATAGGGTGGTGATTAGATTGACTATGTTGTATGAGGCGGAGTGTTGACCAATAAGACTTCGCACACCCAAAAGATGAAAGTTACGGAGATGAGGATGCTAAAATGGATGTGTGAGTCACTTTGTTTGTCTTATTTTACTTAGGCTTGTACTTTGTCTTGAGCCGAAGAACTCTAAAAAACAGCTGATTTATCTATCAATGTAGAGGTAAGATGTGCGTACACTGTAACCTCTCCGAATCCATTTCACCGGATATGTTGTTGTAAAGTATTTTCACTCTAAAAGTGAAAGTTTGACTAGTATTATGGGATGGGGAGATTAATATTTCGCAATAAATAGAAAATTTCACTCTTCCGTCCTCCTTTACCTCCTTGGCCGCCACTGACACCTCCGCTGTTCACCGCCTTACTCCTCCCCCACTGCCGCCAACTGACTCAGTTCAAATGGAAGCTCAAAGATTATCTTTTGGGCTTTCCTCCACCATAGCCACTTCACAAATTCAAAATCACAAAAATCCGTTCTTTCATATTTTTTCCGATCTCGGAATTTTTTTTTTAATCTCCGAGTGTTTATAGTTTCTGTTTTGTGAGAGACGTTTCATGGTTTTTAATCTGTTAGTAGTGATCAAGTGTGTGAAGGTCTATGATAAGGAAGGAGCTATCTAGACCATCGATTATTAATGATAGATAGACCTCTTTGTACTTTATTTTAGTACTAGTAGTATTTATAGTGTAATTTGGAGACTTTGATTGCATTATTATTTAGTAAATGGAAAAAGAGTACTTCTTCTATCTCAATTTATTTGTTGTTGTTTGTTGTATAAATTTTTAAATTTTAATCGTAAATTCAGATATAGAAATTTTAATTTTTTTAAAATAAAATTTGTATATTTAAAAACTATATAAAAAATACTATAAATTACAATAATTAATATTTTTGACTGAGCCGACCAAATGTGTAATTTATCCCCTTTTATCCTTTATTTTCAACAAGTATCCCTCTATTCACTTATACCTGTCACGTTCGTTTTTCGATAGTCAAATTATATAGACTTGATCAATATTTTGCGATGTATTTTTTAATATCATATTAATAGGAGAAGGACTTGTACCAAGATCTATCGAAAATAACCTCTCTAGGTTTTCCTATACTCTACTCACCCCAGATCCCACTTTGTAGAATTTCAGTAGGTTATTGTTGTTATTAATACGAGAATAATTGGAACTTATTATATTTTTTTATAGGTTACGAACATTTAAATTTTAATAGTAAAATACAAGTCATATACTCCTTCGTCTTAAATTATCTGTTGTCCTTTAAAAAATAGTTGTTTGAAATTATTTGTTATTTTAGAAATTCATGACAAAATTTATTATTCTTTCCCTATTTTATTTTTAATAGTAATTATTATTGAAAACTACAAACACTTTAATTATGTAGAGGTAACACATAAATAAAATAAACATTAAGTAATTTTTTAAATATTTTAAAGTATAAATAAAGATAAAATAGTTAAAATATCTCTTAATTAAGTATTTTTTGAAGAGGATGTAACACAGACGCATAATTTGGACGGAGGGAGTATTTTGCAAATAAATACAGAAGATTTCCCTCTCCCTTACTTCTCTTGGCCGCACCACCACTTCCCGCCTTCCTCCTCCGCCACTTCCGCCGTTCACCGCCGTACTCCTCCCCCACATCTCCCGTTCACCGCCGCCAACTGACTCAGTTCCAATGGAAGCTCAAAGATTATCTTTTTAACTTTCCTCCACCATACCCACTTCACAAACTCAATACCAAAGAACCCCATTCATTCAAATTTTACACAAAGCATCAAATAATTATAATAATAATAATACACTTAAAGGGTCTTTCTTGAAACCCCATGTTTCTTTTGACCCTAAAGTTCTAAAGTGTACTAATTGTTTACAAAGAATTGAAAGAGAAGTTGCTGTTATTCAACTTAGAAAGAAAAAGATTGCAGTTTTTGTATCGGGTGGTGGTTCAAATTTTAGGTCTATTTATGAAGCTACACTTGAAGGGATTGTTCATGGAGAAGTAGCTGTTTTAGTTACCAATAAAGATGGTATGTTTTTTTTGTGTGAATTTTTTCAGTTTATTTCAAGATTTATTTTTTAGTAGTTTTTTGGTTCATGACTATTTGAGATTTTGGTAAAGCTCTGAGCTTTAAAGATTATTAGGTGATTCTGAGCTTTAAAAAATGATTAGGTGATACATATTAGTTGAGATTATGTTTTAGATATTAGCACTTTTAGGGGTTGTTTGGTCGCGTGTATAAGAATAATACTGAATAGGGCTTATTACGGAGAGGTAGCTGTTTTAGTTACCAATAAACACGGTAGGGTGTTTTTTTGGAAAGTTATTATCTTTTCAGTTTTATTTTTGCTGGCTTTTTGGTCCTGCCTATTTGAGATTTTGATAAAGCTCTGAGCTTTTAAGAGATTATTAGGTGATAGTACATATTAGTTGAGGTTATGTTTTGGATATTAGCACTTTTAGGGGTCGCTTGGTTGCTGGTTAAAGTTATGCAGGTATTAGTTATGCATGTGTTAGTTATTCTGTTTTCTATCCTGCATAAAATAATGCATAAATTCTCTTATAACTTATACATATATTAGTTATGCGGGATTCTAAATTGCTAATCAAACACCGTATTCGGTGTGTCGAATTTAATACACAGTGACAAAAATGCTACTAAACATGGTACACGTTATGTTTGATTTAATACGTGAATTAATTCCCTCATAACGAGCAACCAAAGACCCCATAGTGAGATTATTTTTGAAGGGACTGTACATGGAGAGGTAGTTGTTTTAGTTACCAATAAAAATGGTATGGTGTTTGTTTTTTTTTTTTGGATTTTTCTGTATATTTGGTTCCTGTCTATTTGAGATTTTGGTAAAGGTCTGAACTTTAAGGGATTATGAAGGTGGTAGTACATATTAGTTGAGATTATGTTTTGGATGTTAGCACTTTTAGGGGTCATTTGGTTGCTGGTTAGAGACTTAGGGCTCGTTTGGTACGAGGGATAAAGTATAATTAATCCCGGGATTAAATTTGAGATGTATTTATGTCACGTTTGGTTGGAATAAATCGTAGTATAACTAATTCCGGGATTAGTTATCCGGGGATTGTAATGTTATTTTATCCCTATGGGAGGGTGGAATAACTAATTCCGAAATAACTTATCCCAGGATAATCCTGGGATAACTTGTTTCTAACCAAATGACCCCCTAGAATTATGCAGGATTAGTTATGCAAGATTTAGTTATTCATGTATTAGTTATTTCATCTTCTATCCTGCATAAAGTAATACATAGATTCCCTCATAACTTATACATGTATTAGTTATGTGGGATTCTAAATTTATGAAGCTACACTTGAAGAAATTGTTCATGGAGAGGTAGTTGTTTTAGTTACCAATAAAGATGGTATGTTGTTTTTGTTTGAAAGTTAATATTTTTTTTAGTTTATTTCAAGATTTATTTTTTAGTTGTCTTTTGGTTCATGTCTATTTGAGTTTTTGGTAAAGCTCCGAGCTTTAAGAGATTATTAGGTGATACATAGTAGTTGGGATTATGTTAGTAGCATTTTAGGGGTCGTTTGATAGGGTGTATAAACATGGTATTTTTTTATTGACGGTTTGATTTGTTGTATTAAATAACATGCATTGCATAATTTCTAAATAGTACTGTATTGGGTGTATGAATAGGGTGTATTAGAATAGGAAGTAGTGACATTGTTAATGCCATGGTTTACTATGTATAAAAATAGTACTTAATACACCCTACCAAACGACCCCTTAGCGCAGGTCATATGCTTTTTCTAGGAGTGGTTTAGCCTTTGAGAGATTATATGTTTAGAAAATATAGAGAACTTCCTACTTAATTTGCACTATACTGGCATGAGATGAGAGGTAGCTGTTTTAGTTACCAATAAACATGGTATGGTGTTTTTGTAAAGTTATTAATTTTTCAGTTTATTTCAAGATTTATTTTTTAGCTGGCTTTTGGTCCCTGCCTATTTGACCTTTAATTGATTATATAGGTATATATAAGTGATACATATATTAGTTGAGATATTTTTGGGTGTAACTAGGTTGGTCGGAAAATTATACTGTAAATTAGCAGATGTTGAATCCCTTGGCTTCTTCGTATGTTTAACCATTTAGAAAGTGTACGTTTAGAAAATATGAAGAACTTTTTAGTTGGCTTTTGGTCCCTACCCATGTGAAATTTTGTTAAAGCTCTGAGCTTTAACAGATTATTAGGTGAATCATATTAGTTGAGATTATGTTTTAGATATTAGCACTTTTAGGGGTCGTCCACTGACAACAACAACTATGCCTCAGTCTGAAACAAGTTGGGTCGGCTATATAATCCTCTTTTTTTTCATTTAAGCTCATATCATATCATCATCAATATAGACTTAGCTAAAGATAGGGCACAATGGAAGAAAAAGATTGAAAGGTCATCCGGTGTTTTCAATTTCAATGACGGTGATGACTTCCATGTTAATTGTGTCTTGGTTCACAAGCTCTGGCTTGCGCCAAGCGATTAAGTCCAATATTTAAGTGGAGAAGGGTAGAGGGGCGGGCCCATCATCCCGGAGTTTCGCAAGCTTCATACAGATTTCTCGGTCACCAAAAAGTTGTGTTTTGGGAGACAACAGATTTTGGTTTTCTAATTGTTTTCTCCTTCTCCCGACCTAAGGGACTGCTCTGCTATCATTTCTCATTGATGGTTAATTTTTTTTTTTTCATTTGTCAAAAGGGAGAATTTGAGCTGTTGATGTAATGCCAAAGCTGCCAACAATGTTCCAGATTGAGCTACATCAGAGATATTGGATTTTTAGTGCCCTTGAGTTGCCCAAATACATGTCTTTCTATTTGAATTTCATCTGATGCTTGCTGTTAGCTAGATTTTATCATATATCTTAGAAACTGATTTTGTGAAGTCTATTGATAGTTATTAAAAGTGTAATAGGCTATGAAGAGATTCAGCTTCGTATTAAGGCAAGTCTATACGGATTTGGTGATGATCAAGCTGCTAGAAAATCTTACTGTTTAAGCAAAATCAAATCAAGATTTTTCCAGGTAGTGCAGCATAAAGAGCAAATTCGTGCCTTCAGAGAGGAGAACTGTTTACCCCTGGAAAATATACAGTTTTTTTCTGCTAGGTTCCTTTATTGTAAGTTCGGGTATTGACTCAGTGTGATCGTCTTCCTTATCGTATTCGCCATTAGTGTTAGACTTACTCCCAGATCCTGAGTCGACAACAGAGAATATAGAAATGCGGTGAAAGAAGATGTATCTGGACCATCCAAGAAATCAGGATGAATTTTCTTAGTTTGTTCTTTTTTGGTGTAAACAGAATTTGCGGGGGAGATATAGGAGATTTGGTAGATTTAATTGGCAATTATAAGTGTTTAGCTTTTGAATAGGGGCACTGATTTTTTCTGTAAGTATGATTCTGTAAAGTTCTTAACTTTAACATTTTTAGGTGTTAAGTTATGGTTAATACAAATGGTTACCTTTGACTAAAAAAAGAAGAAGATGTATCTGGACCATCAACTAAATCTTTGGCATCTTCCTCTGCATTTGAGTCATGCTTACTTCCATCAGAATCAGGTCCATCTTCCTATAGAAATATAAGAAAAATTATTAGCATACGATTTTAGATTAACTAATTCATGGTATGGAGAAAATGGGGAATGTCACAAAACCTCTCCGTTGCCCTCATAATATAATGCATACCAAATGGCCCAATGTTTATGATGTTATCCACACTGCATCTTCATGTAAAAAAGGGTAGTGAATACTATAGTGTAGATACTTTTTCTAGGGGCGGTTTAGCCTTTAAGAGATTATACGTTTAGAAAATATAGAGAACTTCTAATACTTCTTACTTAATTTGCATTATGTTGGCATGAGATGAATTTAGATGGAGTAACGTAGTCAATGCGGATCCATATAGCCGAACCCAACTTGTTCTGGACTTAGGCATAATTGTTGTTGTTATGATTGTATTTCAAGATTATTTATTGTTGGCTTTTAGGTCCCCTCCTATTTGAGATTTTAGCAAAGCTTTGAGCTTTAGAGAAAACTTGTATATGTAGTCTATTTGTATTGCAATTTTCTTGATTAATTTGCCAAGGAATGAAATTTCTATTATTAGTTTTTACTTCAGGCTTCATCTGTATTCTTTTTTTCGTTTCTTTCTTCCCTGAAATTTATTATTCTTAGGTTTACTAATAGTTTGCATGTTGAAGCTAGTGTGACTTCATGAATATGTATGCTGTGTTGAAACTGACATCACGTTGGCGACGAACTTTCTCTTTCCTCACTGATGATGAGAGGTTTCGATGATACAATATCAGCTTAATAGGTTCTTGGTGGAAGCGTTTTGAAATTTCGGAGATTTTTGTTTCGATAAAAGTTTCCTTATGCTATTGCTCCCTCTGACCCAATTTATGTGATACAATTTCCTTTTTAGTCAGTCCCCAAAAAAATGATACATTTCTATATTTAGAAATAATTTAACTTAAAACTTCTCCTTTTACCCTTATGAAATGATTTACAGTCACACAAATATATATATGGCTTGTTTTAGACCACAAGTATCAAAAGTCTTCCTTTCTTTTTAAAACTGCGTGCCTAGTGAAACTATATCACATAAATTGGGACGGAGGGAGTATGATTTTTCTTTGTAATTCGAATAGCTTTATGAGAGCTTATATGTGGATTGCTCCAATGTTATTTGGTGGAACCATAACTCTTACTCATGGTTTTTAAGTGCTTATTTATCCTATTGCATTTGCTACCGTTGATATTTTGAGGAATTACTCAGGAATGACACTAAAGCTTTTGAACTGTCTAAATCTCACACTTAGCCTGTTTATACCTGAAGATATGAGTATTCAATTGTCTTCTCCTAGTTGTCACTCATCTTTTCATTTAGATTCTTTTTTGTAATGAAATGCAGATTGTGGAGGTGCTAAGTATGCAAGGGAGCAAGGCATCCCTGTTATTTTGTTTCCTAAAGCAAAGAATTCATCAGAGGGTTTATCAGAGGAGGATCTAGTGGATGTTCTAAGGTTTTGTCTTTTCTATCCATGTCTCTTCTATTGACCTGACCAGGTTAAGTAGTTTTTTTTTTTTAAAAAGAATAGTCTTCCCTAAAATTATGCCATGATGCAATCGATTCCCCTTCTCCATGTCTTTACTTCTCCTTCTGGGATAACTAGCTGAAGAAAAATGGTATTCCCTACGTCCCACTTTATGTGACGCTATTTCCTTTTTAGTCGGTCAACAAAAATGATGCCTTTCTATATTTAGGAACAAGCTAATTTAAAACTTCCCATTTTACCTCAATGATTTTTAGCCACGCAAATATCTATAGCTTATTTTAGACCACAAGTCTGTGTCCAGTCAAATACCTTCACATAAATTGGGACGGAGGGAGTATCTGAATAGAAGGACATTTACTTGTACTGCTACTTTTTGCTGAGGGTTGGCTTTTGATATATTATGAGTACAAAATATATGTTGTTTAAGTTAAGTTTTTGTCCTCAATCTGTCAAAAATCCCTGTCTTCCGCAGTTGCATTACCAGATTTAGTTTTGTCACCTTCTATTGCTGTTGTACTTCTGCTCACTGGCAAACTATTGTAAAAATTTCACCTAATTTCGACACTACTGCTTATTTGAAACTTGAGAGTCATTCTGTTAAACGCTTCTCGTTTTGCTCACCTTTCTTTAGTTTGGTCTTACGTTCCATTTTTCTCTTCTACTTGGAGAAAAAGACTATTGCAGAAGAAATGGGAAATTAAATGTGAACAAAAGCATGTAAATCGTGATAAACGTCTATAATTTCTTGCTTATCTACTCTCTTATCTGTGTATGCAGTTTCAATAAAATATATTCTTTACCAGTTATCTTATACTAACATTTGTTTACAGAGCCTACAACATCGACTTCATTCTTTTAGCCGGGTACTTAAAGCTTATTCCTACTGAGTTGGTCCGAGCATTTCCAAGATCGATATTTAATATTCATCCGTCACTTCTTCCAGCTTTTGGAGGCAAAGGCTACTACGGCATAAAGGTGCATAAAACAGTCATAGTTTCTGGAGCTAGGTATGTGTTGTGTTTGCTATCAAAATGGAGCTATTCTTGTTAATCAAGTATCTCCCTGTTCCTTAGCTTCAGTTGTTCTTAACTTCAAACCTAAAGACACTTTGTCATGATAAATAGAAAGTAAAGAAACACTGTCATGTGGACCGAAGAGTCTATGTCAAGCACCATTTTCTATCCTTTGTCTTTAAACTACCACGTCCTTGAGTTTCTTCACTAGGCCTGGATGGCCTAATAGTCCAACGTTTTGGAAAGCAAAAAGTGGAAAAAGCGACGATGTCCATGGGGCTTGTGTGAAAAACAAAAAGTGCCATTTACGAAAAATTAAAAATATCATACATATAAGAATGTAGTACTATAATAATCAAATTTCAATTGAAATAACTAGTTTCAATATCCAATTACAATAATGCTGAGGTTAATCCAACTCCAAAGTTGAAATTCAAAGAACCGGCCAATTCTGGTTGGGATCGCGTTTGAAATGCACACTTATCTGAAGTACATGCCTTTGCCCATGAAGCGATGAACCTTTGCTTCACATCGCTTTATTTCTTTAAGCAAGGAAGCAATGGCTTTTCATAGTCCTTAGTTTTCTTTTGTGGTGGTGGTGGTGGAATGCCAGCGGAGAGAGAGATTATTTACCTGTACAATATTATACCATACTATAAATCTGGCCCTTATGGGACTTCCTTTATTCTAAAAAGAGAGGTTGGATTGATGGAAATTTTCAGTTTCACGAGCTTGAGCTTTCAGTAACAGCCAATGATTCTTCGGAAAAGGCTCAAATATGCCATCGAACTATCGGAAATGACTCATTTATGCCACTCGTCGATAGTTTGGCCCATTTATGCCATCATCCTTACCAAAATGGCTCATCCATGTCATGTTTCATTAACGTTGGTGGTACAATACCAGATATGACACGTGGCATCCAACTAGATTATGGTTGTGGGTGGGTCGGGTATATGGGTCGTATATTTAATTAATTTGGGATTTAAAATTGGGCCGGTTTGGTTAAACGACGTGAATCTCTAATTGGAGGCCACATGTCATATCTAGTATTGTAAAACCATCGTTAATGAAAAATGGCATGGATGAGCCATTTTCGTAACGGCGATGACATAAATGAGCCAAACTATTGACGAGTGGCATAAATGAGCCATTTCCGATAGTTCGATGGCATATTTGAGCCTTTTCCGGTGGTTCTTTATTCTTTTTGCCAAATTTGGTTATAAGTAGTACACCTCCCAAGGTAGAGGTAAGGATTCCGTACACTCTACCTTCCCCGGACCCCACTTTGTGGGATTTCACTGGGTATATTGTTGTTGTTGAGTTATAAGTAGTACGGTCATTTTCTTTGTCAGTGCTTCCAGTGATTCTGCATTTTGTTAGGGGCTCCATGAAGGAATGCTTAAACTCCTAGTACTCTGTTCTGTTTTTGTTGCATTTTTTGGGGTATTGGCCAACTGTAAAGTTATTTAACTCTGTCTAGAGACTGACGGCCAATCAGTGTTATCAAAAGCGAAAAGCACAAAAAAACTCTTAGGTCTGCTGAGGGTTTAAGCGCAAAGTTCAAATAAAACATGGGCTTTAATGAAAAAGGCACAAATGGAGAAAGAATATATATATATATATGTGTGTGTGTGTGTCCAAGACCAATAATTATAAGCATGAATAACGAATATATTGACAAAAAAATTGAAAAAACTTTAGGATAAAGTGACATCAATTATTTAGTGTCGCCTTTTCAGGAAACACTCATTGGTAAGGAAACGTATGTCCTCGAGCCTTGATGACGACACTGAAGCGCATATTAAGCGAGACGAAGCGCTCAACGTATTTTGAGCATTGCTTCAGGGCTTAAGCGCGCTTAAAGCTCGCCTTTGACAACACTGCGGCCAATAAGAAGCTTCCCTGCGTCTATGCACCATAAAAAGTTTTCTTAAGTCATTCCTTGTTAATTACTGGACAGACACTGGGGTTCTCTAAATTGAGACTTTGTTATGAGAACACTATTCCAAGTATATGTTAGGTGTAAGTGGGCTTCAATTTTTTTTTATGATATGAATTATGCATCAACACCATATTTTAAAGCGTAGTTGTATATAACACTACTAAAAGAACAAAAATTAGCAACTAACAAATTCTGAAGTAACATCAAAATTCGTCCCTGTTAGATTGTATTAATCTCCCTTGGGGAGCCTTTCTCATTAATACAAAATATATATAGGGTATACAATGTTGAATCCTTGTACAATAGGGATCCTATATTTATCATAATTACGTAAGACTAAATATGGCTAAATAATATTGTGCACATTCTAATACACCCCCTCAGTCTGAGGGGGAGGAGGCCGGACTCTATGATTGGATCTGAAGTCAAGGAATAACTGTTTGGGAAGGCCTTCTGTGAATATATCCGCATACCGATAAGAGGAGGGCACATGCAATACCTTGACATGATCGAGTGCAACCTTCTCACGAACAAAGTGGATGTCCATCTCAATATGCTTGGTTCGCTGATGCTGAACCGGATTATGAGATAGATAGATGGCGGATATGTTATCACAATAAACCAAAGACGCCTTACGCAACGGACACTGAAGCTCCAAAAGAAGGTTTCGGAGCCAACAAATCTCAGCAAAAGCATTAGCAACACTTCTGTACTCTGCTTCTGCACTCGAACGGGATAATGTGGCATGTCTCTTGGCAGACCAAGAAATGAGATTATCCCCCAAGAATACACAATTGCCTAAGGTGGATCGTCGCGTGTCCGGACAGCCTGCCCAATCAGCATCCGTATATGACAACCTGGTCGGTGCTGAGGGGTATAGATGCAGTTCATAATCAAGTGTGGCCTTAACGTATCGAATGATACGTTTAAAGGCAGTAAAATGAGGCTCCCTGGGGCATGCATGAATAAGCATACCTGCTGCACATCATAAACAATATCAGGTCTGGTGAAAGTAAGGTACTGTAGTGCACCTGCAAGACTCCGGTAGAGAGTGAGATCTGACACTGGATCACCATCCAAAGCACTAAGCTTTGATTTAGAGTCAACTGAAGTGGACATGATTTTGCAATTTGCCATTTTAGCCTTGTACACTATCTCTTCTGCATACTTGCGCTGACACAAGAACATAGTATCTACAGTACGAGTCACTGATATCCCCAAAAAATAGCTCAACTTCCCCTAGTAAGTCATAGCAAATTCGGTTTTATACAATGCAATAATCTCAGTTTTCAACAAATCAGAGGAAGCAGTAAACACAATGTCATCCACATATAATAACAAATAAGCAGTGTGGCTACCACGATGAAAAATAAATAGAGAATTATCACATTTGCTGCAGACGAATCCAATTTGCATAATGTACTTTGCAAAGCGATCATACCATGCTCGAGAGGCAGTTTCAAACCATAAAGTGATTTACGAAGACGGCAGACATACTGAGGGGCGGCTAGATGGACAAAACCAGGCGGTTGGTGCATATACACAGTTTCTTTCAGATCACCATGTAGAAATGCATTTTTTACATCAAGCTGATGAATCAGCCAATGCTTATCCATCACAATACTCAGAACTGTGCGAATGGTCGCCGGTTTAACAACCGGACTGAACGTCTCACCACAATCAATACCTTCTTGCTGATTGGTGCCATTAGCCACAAGTCTTGTCTTATATCTCTCTAGGTCACCATTATCTCTGTATTTGTGACGAAACAACCACATGCATCGGATCACATTCACCCCTCCGGTCGAGGAACCAAATCCCAAGTGCGTTGTTTCGTTAAAGCATTAAATTCCTTACGCATAGCCGCATTCCAATTTGGGTCCAGTTTGGCTAATTTTGAGTTTTTGGGAATAGGGGATATGGTTTGTGTGGATAGATTAAATTGGACCTTGGGTTTGAAAATTCCGTGTTGGGCACGGGTTTCCATACGATGCGTGGGGGCAGGGGCATGTTTGGTAATTGTGGGGGAGTGTCGGGTCAGGGATTTACTGGGTGGGTGGTGTCACGGGAGAGGGTGTGGCTGGGTCGGTTGGTGCTGGGGATGTTTATGGGTTCGGCAATCCGGGCAGAGTAGGTGGTTGTGGGGTTGTCGATTGTGACGGTGATGGGTTAGTGGGGGTCTGGTTGCAGAGAGGTGACAGAACTATTGTGGGAAGGGGTTGAGGAACCGGGAAGTCGGCGTTGGGTGGTAGCGGCACAGTGGTTTTGGGTTGTAGATGTCGGAGGCTAGACGTTGCAGCGACGGGTTGTGATAGAGACATATGGAATCGATTTTCGGTGACGGGAGAGGCGATGACCAGGGTCGGGTTGCCACTGTCGGCGAAGGGCATGACAACGCGCTGTTGGTGGCAGTGTGGTTATATGGTGACGTGACAGTGGCAAGGACAATGTGACTAGCGGATGTGGCAACGGCGAGAGGCAGTGACGGTGACTGGGTAGTGGCGGCGGCGGCGGAGGACTGACTGCCGGTAGTGGCAGTGACGGGAGGTGGTGGTGACAGGTTGCTGACTGCTGCAGGAACAGTGGTAGCATGTCGGAGAGTATGGTGGACTAGCGGTGATGTGTCCGAATCATCGAGAAATTAGTAATCAGTGACTCGGAATTTTTGAATGTTGTCAAACGGGAAAACTTACTCGACAAAAGTGACGTGGTGTGAGATTATGATTTTGTTGGTGGATGGTTCATAGCATAGGTACCCCTATGGTTTGACAGGAAACCTAGGAAGGCGCACGAAGTAGATCAGAGTGCTTATTTGTGAGGAGCCGTGGATGTCATATTTGGGTAACACAGACAATCGAAAATTCTAAGGTGGTCATAGGTAGGTATCCGACGGTAGAGAATTTCGGTTTGAATCGCACGGGTAGGTAAAATGTTGAGAATGTTTTCTGCCATTTTTAATGCATAGACCCAAAAGTTAGGGGGAGAGACACATGAAAAAGGAGGGTTCGAATCATATTATTAATGGTTCAGAGAATTCTTTCGGCTTTTCCATTTTGAGGGGAGGTATGGAGGCATGAGAAATGAAAGATCATGCCATTGACCGCACAAAATTTATGAAATAAGAAATTATTAAACTCACGACCATTATCACATTGAAATAATTGTCTTTTTCAAATTGCATTTTAACTAGTGAACGAAACTCAACAAATTTGGAGAACACTTGAGATTTGAGTTTGAGTGGGTATACCCGAAGAAAGAGAGAAATCATCCAAAAATACCAGATAATATTTGTGGCCTAAATTGCTAGTTATGGGAGATGTTCATAAATCATCGTGAATAATATCAAAGGGAGAGAAAGTAGTACTCATAGAAGTCGTAAATGGTAGTCTAACGTGTTTTTCTAACTGACACGAGGAGCAACTATGAGAAAGGTTCCCTTTGTTACATTGGATTAAATTTCGGTTTCTAAGAGAATAAAAAACGTGAGAACCCGGATGATCAAGTCTACTATTCCACGTAGAGGGAGATATGGTTGTTAGAACGGTGGGAGGAGTGACACTAGCCGCGGATGTAGGTAGGAAGGGATATAGGCCCCCTCACTATTGCATCTCGTAAGGAGTTTTCATGTACGGAGGTCCGTTACAGAAAATCCAAACGGATCAAAGTTAATTGAGACAGAATTATCGATAGCAAATTTTCTAACATAATTTGATTTTTGATGATGTTTGGGGCATAAAAAACGTTTTTCAGAGAGAAGTGTGGATGCGGTGGTCGGGTAAGGGTGTGGCCAAATCCATGTATTGGAATGCGATGACATTACCGACCATAATAGACTGCGGAGTATTTAAATTGTGCAGTTGAGTAAGATTACCAGAGTTGTTGGTGAGGTGAGACGTGACGTCCGTATCTATATACCACACGTTATCGGGCTGCCGAGGAGTCAATATGGCGAAAGCTTGGCCCAAATTGGATTGGGGGAGCCTGGAGCGGACTGGTAGGCTCCAGGAAATAGGGTCGAGTTGCTGTGGCCCATTGACTTGCTTGAGGCGGACTTGTAGGCTGCCTGAAATTGGCCCCAAAATTGGTCTCCATCTTTCAAGATCTGGGAGAAGTCATTATAGTGGATTAATGTCGGGAAGGAAAAAGAACGTGAAACAGAGGGTAGGAATAGGAGCTTCTCGTGCAGTGAAACAAGCAGGAGCACGGCTTGTGTTCTTGGGAAAAAGAATGAAAAAAATAACAGCATGTTCCTACTTGCTCCTCGGTCAGTGAAACCAGCAGGGGAACAGGAACACTGTTTCTGTTTCTTGGGCAGCGAAGTGCCACAGATCACGGCCTGTTTTCTTGGGAAAAAGAAGGGAAAAAATTCGCAGAACTCGAGGAGCTGCGGCGGCTGAGGAGAGAAAGTAGGATTTAGGTTTTGGCTTCTGATACCATGTTAGATTGTATTAATCTCCCTTGGGGACCTTTCTCATTAATACAAAATATATATACGGTATACAATGTGGAATCCTTGTATGATAGGGATCCTATATTTACCATAATTACATAAGACTAAATATAGCTAAATAATATTGTACACATTCTAATAGTCCCTAATCCTATTTAGCGAGAGGATTAGCGATGGATTATCAAAAAAAATTATTAGTTACGAGCAATTTAGCAACAAATTAGCGACGAAGTTCATAGTTAATTCCAAATTTTTTTTTGAAACTGGTAACTGTATCTCTATTTCATTTGAGCAAAACAGTACATGGGTTGTACTGAAACCATATTTACATAAGAACACCATTACTCTATTGACCTGTTCCTACATTGAATCTAAAACCATATTTACATAGTTAATTCCATTTCTTTTTGTAGTATAGTTGGACTTATTATGTCCATTGATGATGCCAAGTTATTAGCAGAGGCAGGTTCAGATTCAGGATTTAGAGGTAGCAGGTTTGGTGCGGTTTACTTTAGACACACACATAAATTTAAAAACTTTCAGTTATACATTTATATAATTCAATCCGAAAGCAGGTTCACCACTGCTCATAATGTGGATCGCCCTTGGTTTCTAGCTCCAACTTCAGAGTACATGCGATCCAAGTCCAATTGAAGACACTTTAAAAAAGGAGATGTTAGAAGCTGGTTGCTTTTATCTTTTCTCGTTGATCAATTAAATATCTTGCCTGGGAAGTGAACTCCTGAAATCCAAAGAGAGCATTCAATGCAAGTGGAACTCACTTTAGTTTTGGTCTAAAACTCAAATAAGTATGATACTACTAGGTATTTCTTGGAACCCTGCATAAGGAGAATGAGCTCATGGGATATACTTGTTTAAACCGTTAAAGACAATTAATTGGTTATTAACTGTTTACTTGACTGTTTCATGTCGATATTATCATCTGTGACCTAGTTGCTGCATATTTTCAGTTTATCTGTTCCACCCTTCTAAAACATTAAAGCAACTAACCTTGATTTTAGCAGCTGCTTCTGGCACAGGTTTAGTTTTTCCCGTCTTCAATGCTTTGGATCGTCATTTTAGCTCCAAGCATTAAGTAATTCGCTTTTTCTACCTTATTTGCTAATCTGTAGGTATTATGGTCCAACAATCCATCATGTTGATGATCATTATGACACCGGACGTATTCTTGCTCAAGGAGTTGTGCCTGTGCTGGCTAATGACACAGCAGAAACACTTGCAGCAAGGGTTCTTCAGGAGGTCATTAATTTCTTTTACACATTTCTTGTTATCGCAATCAAGTTGGACATTTCATGTTGCACTTATAAAGTAAACCTCTAGTCACAGTTGTGAATCTTTGCTTCCCCCCCCCCCCCCCCCCCCTCTTTTTGGATCGTTACCTTATGTTCCACTTCCAATTCCTATGTTAGTAGGAGGGAGATGCTACCCAAATTTTCACTGCATATGTGCTTTCAGTGTCTTAATGCAAGTATAGCCATGTTTTTTTCAATCTATGTATTTATTTAGATTTGGGTGAGAGATGGTTTGGGCATGTGAAGAGGAGAGACACATGTTGCCCAGCGCGGAGGTGTGAGAGGTTGGCTATGGACGATTTTAGATGAGGTAGGGGTAGGCCGAAGAAGTATTGGGGAGAGGTGATTAGACATGATATGACGCAGTTACAGCTTACCGAGGACATGACCTTAGATAGGAGGTTACGGAGGACTCAAATTATGGTAGAAGGCTAATAGGTAGTCTTGTTTATCCTTTCATATTAGTAGTTGCAGTATCGCTCTATAGTTTCTGGTGCTTTGATTTCTGCTACAATCTGTTATTTCTTATACTTCGATTATCCTATTTTATCTGTGTTAGCTACGGTCCCTTTTTCAAACTGTTTTATCATGACTTAGTTGCTTTCGTTATTTTTATTTCCATACTACTTTAAATTTCTTGTCCTTATCTGACTTCTTTTTATGCTTTCTCTTGAGCCGAGGGTCTTTCAGAAACATACCAATTTTTCGGGCGTATCTTTTCATCATCTAATAACCCTAAAGAGGGTAGGAACATAGATGGTAGTATGATTCAAGTTATTAACAAGATACCCATTTTCTGGGCTGATCTTTTCATCATCTAATAATCCTAAAGAGGGTTGGAACATAGATGGTAGTATGATTCAAGTTATTAACAAAGACTATCAAATAACAAAGATGTAGTATGAAAGTAGTTATTATTAACTCAAAATTCATTTTTAAAATAAGTCTATAATCTTCCACCAATATTAACATCATAATTGCAGAGCCTACGCTTATCAAGATTATAATTAAAAAACAGTCTAAAAATCATACCTCTTAGTAGAATTTTAAATCACCGGAATGCTCACCACCCTGGCACTTCAATCCCTTTTTCTTCATTGAATTTGACAGGACAAATGACATAGGTGCTAGGAGACTCAACAGGCTCTTTCTAAAATTGGTATCAGAGCTTGTAAAAGGAATAAAATATTAAGATGAAGAAACATCCATCGTTTGAAAAAATAATTATGTTGAATAAAATGAAATGGTTATGTAAAGAATTAAGACACCTCTTGATAAAAAACAAAAACCAAAATGAATTGATAATAAGATATCAAGAATTGTTGTTAAAAGGAAAAGAATCATTATCATTAGAAGAATTAAATGACTTAGTAAATGATAACATAAGAGCCTATAGAGAATGGCTACATTTAAACAGTGAAATATACATGCAAAACCATTTAATAGAAGATTTAAACACAAATTTATGGATAATTACAGAACAATATGGATGAAAACAAATTAAGAGAACTTCAAATAATAGCTGAAAAATCGTTTACATATAATAAAGATATAAACCAACATATAGTAAGTTGTAGAATGAGTATAGATCTTATAAAAGATAGAGATCAACGTTTACAAGAAAATTCCCAACAAATAAGTGAACAAGAAAATACTATCACAACCTTAAGAAACATGATAGCACTAAAAGATGAAACATTAAGACAAAAAGAGAAAAAAAAATATGAAACTAAGAGAAGAAAAATTAAGAGAAATGATCAGGAGAGACAATGAATTAAAAGACCTAAATGATGTTATAGAAGAACAATATAAGTACATTAACATGTTAAGAAATGGATAAAGGAAAAGAAATAGTAGAAAACTCTAACGAAACATATTACTAAATGGATGCATATGAAGGAGGAATAACACAAACCTTAAGTTTTAAACTCGAAATATACCAAAAAATACAAGATGAAAAAGAAGAGCTGTCAACTAAGAAAATATTTAAAACAAAATGGTTTGAAAGAAATAAGATACATAGCTCAAAAACATGAAAATATAATAGACACAACCAGTGTAAATGGTAGAGCAAGAATAAATTTAATAACAGATGAAATAATAAAAAGAGAATTAGCAAAATTATCTACTAAAGAAGCTAAAAAATACATAAATATATACTTTGGAGGAGTAGAGTTTTACCATAAAAGCATATTTTCAGAAAAATATAGATACATCTATACAAACATACATATTAGATGATAGGATATTAGGAAATTTACAAGATGCTTTAATATCAGTAATGAAATGAAATTTAATATATCAAAAACTAAAATTTACAGTACAACCGGACTTTAGTATATCATTAAAAGATGAACATAAAGACTTAGCTTTAATATTATGTTATAAAGTAGATGGAATAAATATGCCACCATGTAGTAAAATAATAAGCATAGAAACAAAAAAAATATATGCCTTAACATGAAATCATCATATAAAGAAATAACATGAAATGACCATTTTAGTACAAAAATTGTACCAAGAAATATTAGAACAAATAGAACATAAAGAAAATTCCAAAATAACCACACCAGAAGAAATATATATGGATTTTAGTACTAGAATTCTAATACCATAAAAAAGATTAATACAAAAAATAGGACCTAGACTAAGTATCAAAAAAGAACTAATGATATCAAGACCAACTAGCTTAAGATTTATACAACCCAGAATATTAGATTTAATAAATATACCCAGTAATAGATTAAGAATTAAAGTAATAATATTCAATGGTATAATAACAACCGATTGTATAGCTGAAATAAATACATGAGTTGTTAAAGGTTTTATACATATAAGTAAAATCAATGAAAAAGATTGTAATTTAATAGAACCTTAATTATCCTGAAAATGAAAGAGAAATAATAATAACCAAAAGTATTAATTTGAAATTCAAAATCCAAGATTTAGAATATAAAATAAATATAGAAGTAATAGAATATGATAGTTTTAATGAATTATTATTAGGAAGTGACTTTTTAATCATGATAGATTACAAAATTAATAATGAAGGTGAAGTAAATGACCAGGGAAAAACAAGATTTATAAGTAAGATATGAATATACAGAGAAAAATAATAAAGAAAAAACAAAAATTAAAAATAATAAAAACTGTTTTATCAGAAGAAATAATATCTCAACTTAAATACCTAGAATACAATGCAAAAGAAATAAAATTAGAAAATGATATAAAACAACTGGAACAACAATGTAATAAATTTGATAAAATATGGATAGATATGAGAAACGGATGGAAGAAGAGAATACATAATCCCGAGTAACCCTAACGAAAAAATTGATGCAATATGGAAAGAAGTAATAGTAAAAGAACAGATAAAGAATACCCTAGTAATAATGGATGAAATAAAAGAAAACCGGACACAAATGCAACAATTAATAAGAGAAGAATTGACAAGATTATGGAATATATCTGAAGTACCAACATTTAAAATAATATTAGAAAAACTTAACATATTAGTAAGCAAATATAAATAAAGGTAAACAAGTAATAGAAGACGAAGAACTGAGTACCAACCAAGAAGGAATAGTTGAAAAAATAGTTAATACCACTACTAAACAATCAGAATTAATACCAATAGATGCATGGAGAAGAAGTAAAGAACCTATAATGGTAAATATTAGTAAAATAAAACCTATATTATCAGAATCAGTGAAAAAACATTAGATAACTAGCAATATTAAATAAAAAAGGACAATTTTAATGGAAAACCAAGAACATAGTGTAATAACATTTCTTAAAAATTATGGAAAAAACATAATAGAAAAAGAAAGATACAAATATGAACCTATAAAGAAAAAAAACCTTAAAACTACACCAAACAATAGTAATAACACCTCAAAAGGTGAAAACATCTACTTAAATGACACAGAAAAAAGCGAATACTTATACCTAAAATTAGATAAACAAGAACAAAAAATATGTGAATTAAAGACAGAAAACATAAAACTGAAATCACATAATAATGAAGAATGGAGGTACAATAAATATAAAAAATATAAACATAAGTTTAAAGATACAAAGAAAATTCTAAAAGAAACAAAGGTAGAATTAAAACAAACAAGAGAGGAATTAAATGAAGTAAAACAAGAATTGGAAGAATTACATATTTTAAAAGAACAAATGACAAGATTAAAAGGAAAAAAAGAAGGTAAAGAAAACATATAAAACAAGTGATGAAAGTACTACTAGTAATGAAAAAACTGATAGCAATACAGACATAGACAGTAATATTGAAGAAACTACTAATTTTATAAGATTAAATGAATTAACCAACCAAGATACACAAGTAGCAAAATTCATAGAAGAAGTGGAGGAAGAAGAAAACTCAGAAATAGCAAAAGAAAATAATGAGATAGTAAAAGCTTTACAGAAAATGAAAAATGTAAATGCAGTTATAGAAGAACCTGAAAGCGATGTAGAAGATGAATTTAATAAACCTATAGAAACAGAAATAGAAACAGACGATATAATAAACGAAGACACTAATGACTATCCTGAAGAAGAACTAATAGACCCTAATTTAGAAGTAGTAATGAGACGACATAATAATTTACCAAAACACATACCAGTAGGACAACAAACTGAATTTAAAGAATTTGTAGGATCAATGTCAAAATGTGTAAACTTTAATGGATACTTCCTAGATTTAGATAACGTTTATGATGAACAAGAAATAAGTAGAAGAATAAATGATTGGAATCTTGGAATGTATATAACATTAATGAACTCTACACATACTGATAACCTAGATTATATTTATGATTTAATATCTAAAATATTAATTGGAAAAGCAGCATACTGGATGGAATCTATAGCATACCAATTGAGAGGAGAAGTATTTAGTCATGCAAAAGACTGGAAATCTATGCTAATTATATTTGATATAGTATTAAAAAGAGAATTCTTAGGAGAAAAATGGTTAGTAGCACGAGAAAAAGTATTTGCAGAAAGAAAAACTGAAATAATAATGAAATCTAAATAACATGAAATGTTGTAAAATTAATAAATTACCAGAATATACAATAAGCTTTAGTAAATTCTTTTATGAAGCAAGATTCTTACTACAAGAAGGTTTAATATATCAACAACTTTTACTATGACAATTTACCAACACCATACAATACTGAAGTATCAAAAGAGTATAGCAACCTAGACCCAAGAGAAAACACTCTAGGAGAAAGGATAAGAGTACTAAGAGCATATTTAATGCGAAAATGTGAAGAATATAGAATGCAACAGAAAATTTAAAAAGATAAGAAATTAGGATATTTACGAAAAGAAGATTAGTAGTTGGATGTGATGATAAAAGAAAAGAAAGGAAATATAAGAAAGGTCATAGAAGTAAAAAATATCAAAGAAAAAGATATCAAAAATATAATAATTACAACAGACAATACTACAAACCTTATAGGAAAAAAGAGATTTAAAAGATATAGAAACACTCCTGAGACTAGAAAGAAATTTAAACATAAAAGAAAATTTAGAAAAAGAAAATATATAAAACCCTTAGAAGAAAAACCTAAGGAATGTAAATGTTGGAATTGTAATGAAAAAGGACATTATGCTAATAAATGTCCGAAACTAAAGGAAAAAGGTGTAAAATATATGGATACAACACAATTTATTATGAATTTACAACAAATAAAAGAACATAATAATAAATGGTATGAGTATGAAGACTTTTATGTGAGTCAAACTGAAGAAGAAAATATTAACTTTATTAACCAATACTCAGATAGTGAAGATAGTTCAGAATACAATGGAAGAAATAAATAAATTAGAAGAAGAAAAAACCTATTGGAAAAAATGTGAAAAAGATTATGCATATAAACTGAACACAATTACTAATGAACATGATATAAATACTACCATGATAGATATAAAAAAGCAGCTAAGAATCTTTGTAAAATAAGAAAAAGGCAATTAGAAATAATAAGACAAGGAATCGAGAACAATACAATCTAATGATAGCAATTTATATAGAAGCTCATATAGAATATAAGCGTAATAAAATGATAAAACAAAAAATCTTTATAGATAGTGGAGCTGACTTATGTCTATCAAGGAAAGAAGTGTTAGCACCACACAGATGGAAAAAGTCTAAAACTCATAGAACAAAAGTATCAGAATTTAACGAACAAATGAAAGAAATAGATATAATAGCAGAGCATATGAGAATAAGGTTAGGAAAAACAATATTTCGACTACCAATAATATATCAACTTAACCAAATGAAACAACAAGTATTATTAGGAAACAATTTCTTAGACTACTTCAAAACGCAAGTTATAAATAATAATACTTTTAGCTTACAAACTCCTTGTAATAGATGGATTATACTAAAAAGACTGTTACCAATACATACATTAAGATTATGTAACATGATAGATAGGAATAATAACCTACAACTATTAAAAGAAAAATACCTTAATATATTAAAAATGAATTTTGGAGAAAATCCAATACAACTATGGGAAAAAGAAAAAATATATGCTGAAATCAAATTAATAAATCCCAATGACACAATTAGATCTAAACCCATTAGATATAGTCCAACAGATCAGAAAGAATTTGAAACCAAGATAAAAGAATTATTAGAGTTAAAAATGATACAAGCAAGTAAAAGTTCACATAGTAGCCCAACCTTTTTAGTAAGAAAACATACTGAACAAAAAAGAGAAAAGGCTAGAATGGTAATTGATTATAGAGAATTAAATAAAAAGACAATATTTGATGAATATTTTTACCATATAAAAGAAATCTTATTAATAGATTAGGAAATAAAAAATGGTTTAGTAAATTTGATTGTAAAAGTGGATTTTGGCAAATAAAATTAACAAATGAATCAAAACCTTTAACAACCTTTAGTGCCCCTCAAGGACTCTATGAATGAAATGTACTACCATTTGGATTAAAAAATGCACCACAAATATTTCAAAGAAGAATGGACCAAGTGTTCAGAAAACTAACAAAATTTTGCGTAGTATATGTCGATGACATATTAATATGTAGTGATGATTTGGAAAATCATGTAAAACTTCTAGAAGAATTTATAAAAACTGTGAAACAACATGAAATATTGTTATCTGAGAAAAAATCTGAAATTTTCAAAAATAGTATCGAATATTTAGGATATGTTATAGATAACGAAGGATTACAATTACAAGAACATATTGTAACGAAAATAACAAACTTCAAAGAAAAATTAGAAAATAAAAAAGTACAACAATTCCTAGGAATAGTAAATTACGCTTGAGGCCATATAAAAGATTTATCACTTTTAAGAAAACTATTACAACGATTAACTAGGAAAAATATAACATTTGAATGGAAGGAATAACATACTAATGCTATAAACGAAATTAAGGGAAAAGTAAAAGCCTTGCCAAAACATAGGATTCCAACGGAACTAGATCAACTAGAACTTTTTACTGATGCTAGTGATATAGGATGAGGAGCAGTCCTCATAGTTTATGATAAAGATGATATAGATAAAGAAAAACCACTAATTTGTGGATATGGAGGTGGAACATGGAAGCCAAACGAGAAAAATTATCATATCAATGAAAAAGAACTATTAGCTGTAAAATTTGGAATAAAAAGATTTCATTATCACCTATTACCAGTAAAATTTGTTGTTAGGATTGATAATACTCAAGTAAAATATTTTATTACTAACAAAATAGATCCTTTACCAGAATTAAATAAAAGAAGAAAATGGCATCATTCTTTTGTTGTTATGATTTTATTGTTAAAAATATATCTAGCACTAAAAGTATTTTAGCCTATTTTCTTAGCACGTACACCAATGTCAAGTGAAAATTTTGAAGAATATATTACTACGGTTGTAGAAATTGTCAAACAAAATCAGAAATCATTACAACCAAATTACAAGAAAATACACATCTGGTAAACCAGCTTACGGAAGCTTTCCGAGACTTTCAAAAACTACAAGCCCTAAAATCACCTCAATCTACTACAGAAAACCAAACATTCCTACACCCCCAAAAACTTTTATATCCAAGCTTGCAACCATACCATCCACTATACCATCTTCAATAACAACCTCATCTTCCCAGATATCAACATCAATATCAATGTGTGATAAAATGAAATTTGCACCTGACTTTATTACTGCATATGAAAAGATAAATAAATTTTATGACTATAAATCTAACCCTTATATTTTAAGAAGTGCAAAATTAAGCAAATATCCTAGATTTTTGTGTAGTGAAAATGCTAACCCTGATATAGTGTCAAAATTATTTACTTACGGTTTTATTGACAAGATAATAGTAGACGAAACTTTTTATAATATTTCTAAACTACCTAGTATTATAATAGAATCTGCTCAAGCAATGATGGAATCTTTTGGAAAGGGTATATACAGAATACAATTATTTGATGCCTCAATGGATCTAACCGGAAAACCCATTGTAATATGTCAATTATTTAAAATTGGTAAAAATAGCAATATCAGTGGTGATGATGAAGACCTCAAAATGAAAATACCCTGTACATTGGAAAATTTTCAAGAATGGCTAAGTGCCAAAAGAGCTATTGGAATGTTAACTTTGAAATCAAAGATAGAAGATATGTTGAAGGCTAGGAAGGCTAGCATAATTGGGACAACCAAAGTGGAGAAGTTGAAGAAATCATTACCCTATACTATATAATTATGTACTATCCCAAGACACTATGAAACTTACCAACATGCACGATCGGATCATAAACATGAAACACAGACATGCCAAAGCAACTATGAAGCAATATTAGCTTTTAGCAGGTCAGAGAAAAAGGCCTGTAATCAGTACTAAAACTATTACTAATACTACCCATACTATTAAAAAAGAAGGATCTTCTAATCCTTTTGCATGATACGACCCAATGTAGTCTAACTACAGTAAGCCCATATATTACCATATTACAAATCATACTACTATCATACTATTCAACAAAGACAAGAAGAACGGAGAAGTCAAGAAACAAGAAAATGACACAGATGGAGACTTCAAGAGAAGACAATAGCAGCCGACCTCAGCAATTATAAAAGCCGCCGGACCTACAAGAAAAAAAACGACAACTTTGACAAACTTGCAACAAGAGACAAACAACTTTAAGAAATATCTGAAATTATGGCAGACAAGACACTGTATACTTTTAGACTTTTGAAAAAGAGTACTTGTCTCTTTAGACTTTTTGTAACGTAGCAATAATGTAATCAGTTGAGGTTATATATATAAAGAGCCTCATTGTAACATTGAATATCATCTTTCGAAATACAACAACTTCAATCTTCTGAATATCTTTCTCTCATGTTTAGCTAAACCCCCTCTTAGTCTATAATCAATACCAAAAATAATATCATAATACCAGAGACTAAACACTTTGAAAGTTTATACTTAGAACCATATTAGTCTATAAACCTACATCTTAAAAAGAATTTTAGAAAGAGTCTGTTGAGTCTCCTAGCACCTAGGCCATTTATCCCGTCGAATTCAGTGAAGAAAAAGGGAGTGAAGTGCCAGGATCGGTGAGCATTCCGGTGATCTGAAATTTTGCTAAGAGGTATGATTTTTAGACTATGTGTTTTTAATTATAATCTTGATAAGTGTAGGCTCTGCAATTATGATATTAATATTGGTTGAAGATTATAGACTTTTATTTTAAAAATGAATTTTGAGTTAATAATAATTGCTTCCATACTACATCTTTGTTATTTGATAGGTTTTGTTAATAACTTGAATCATACTACCATCTATGTTCCTATCCTTTTTAGGGTTATTAGATGATGAAAAGATCCGCCCAGAAAATTGGTATACAACCTTCCTACTTTGGTAGGAGTAAGGCCTGCGTACACTCTACCCTCTCCGGACCCCACGTTGTGGGATTTCACTGGATATATTGTTGTTGTTGTATTTATTTAGCAAATGAGTAGGATTCTTTTTTATTATCATGTATGGTTTTAGAATGATGATTTTTCTTTACAATATGGATACTTGAGCAGCTCACTTACTTCCATTTTGTCAATTTTGTTCAATTGCTTGTCTGTTGCTCTCTTTTTCCCTGTAACCTTTGTACTAACACTCTTTCTTAGCAGGAGCATAAACTGTACGTGGAAGTAGCTGCAGTGTTGTGTGAAGAGAGAATCGTGTGGCGCGAAGATGGTGTTCCTCTCATCCGGAGCAAAGAAGATCCTGATCACTACAAGTAGCAAAATGTCTAATCAACGGAGCCAGAGATCAGCAACTCTGCGTGTTGAGTTACTAAGCTCTGCGTTGATGCTAACATAATTTTGGCACGGATGCCTCATGGAAGGCGTACCAACGTCCTTAATTGTTCAACTGACCGAAATACCATAGAAATTCTGTGTTCTTCATGATGTAGACGAATATTGTACGTCTATAACTTTTGTACCAATATGTTTGGCAACCTTTTTTGTTTTCATCTCTATGAAAGAAATAGCTTGTTATTTCTCGACATTGCTGGATATTAAATCAGGGTTGTAAGCCTGGGTCATGAAGATATCATATTGTGAAGCATATTAGGTGTAATTCTACATTTCTTTCCTCGACCTGTTTGGAACTGCATAGTAAAAGTAGTAGTTGTGTGTATGTCTAGCAGTTTAGCGTATTAGTGAAAATCTACCGTTCTTATATTTTTTAGCCTGTGGTTAAGCTGATCCCACTGGTTTGAGACTAAGGCTTATCAGTTGTCGTTGAATCAGCACTCTTAAGCAGTGTGGCAATTGCTTCCTACACTGCGATTTGGTTTTTAGTTTGTTGGCAAAATTTAATTATCTAAAATTTTCAGTTGATGCTACCATTTGAGAAATCAAGAAACTAAAAGAGAGCTATTGAGGTGCACGCAAGTTGATTTAGACACTGTAAGAATAATATTTTCCTCATCCTATTCCTCCACAATAATGTGATTAATATACAAATATACAACATAATGATAGAGAGAAGATCATGCCTAAATATCTCCCTAATGATAGTGATAAGATTGCTAATCTTCCTAATAAATGTTTTACATGCTACCATTGTTAAACAAAGCAATATACATGTGATATACACTGAATATACAACAGTGTATATCACATGTATATCAGTGGACTAAGCAGCAGTGGCCTTGTTGGGCCTCGGCAGTGGGCCTCTCGGCCACGTCCAACAGTTGAAGCAGTGGACTAAGCAGCAGTGCAGCAGTGGGCTTGTTGGGCCTTGGCAGTAGGCCTCTCGGCCAGTTCCAACAGAATTGTTGACAATACAATATTGTATATATGGTATATATATTTGTAGTATATTGTAATGTAAATGTTACCTTAATTAGTGTTATACACTTACCATAATTGTATTGTTAGAATTATGGTAGAATAAGGATTTAGAAATAGAATAGGAATAGGATTCTCCTATTATGGAAATATGTAACTTATATATATAGCCTTTCAATCAATGAAAAAATAATCAAGGGGATTATTTCTTTCATGGTATCAAGAGACTAGGTTTTACAAAAAAATTTCTCTTCCTAAATTTTTTGGACCTTCTCGGCCGAGAACCCCCCTCCCTCGGGTTTCTCTCCCAAATTTCGTCTTCCGCTCTATGAAAAAACCTCTCTTAAATTTCCCCTCCTTCTTTGTTCTTTCAATATGTCTAAGAACAATTATCACTCTGCCCTCACAGTTTTCAATATCAAGAGTTGTATATCCCTATTGTCCTTGAGATGGAAAACGTCCAATATGCGACGTGGGCGGAGTTGTTTAAAATTCACACTATTTCTTATCAAGTTCTTCATCACATCATTCCTCCTGCTAGACCCTTTCCTGCGGAGGATCCTGAGTTATGGATAACACTTGATGCTACCGCTTCTCCTGGATCTACGCCACTATTTCGTGGATCTTCTACGACTATTATTGAAATTTGGATACCACGGCAATGGTCGCATGGAATAGATTGCGTGACATATTCTAAGACAACCAACATTCACGTGTCGTCACACTCGAAAGCAGAATCCTCTCTCGCTCGAATGGATGAATTTCCGAACGTTTCGCATATTGCAAGAAACTAAAGGAGTTGGCGGATCAACTCCGTAATGTTGGCGCACCAATAACGAATAATCGCCTAGTTCTACAGCTTGGTCACGGCCTTTCGGAGGCCTATAATGGGGTTGGAACTCTCCTTCGCCAAAGCAACCCTCTTCCTGACTTCTATCAAGCCCGCTCCAAGCTTACTTTGGAAGAAGCGGTTTTGGCTAAAAAGGCGGCTACCGGAGCAAGCCCCGTCGTCATGGTGGCATCCTCTCTTAGTTCTTCGGGTTTTGTGAATAATTCGGGCCAAAACCATAATAATGGTGGCGGCAAGAATAATCGCAAAAATAATAACAAAAACCGCGGGGGCAAACACGGCGGTTCTAGTGGCGGTTCCGATGGTCAGCAAGCAGGTGGTGGGTCCCATCCAGTGAACAGTGGCCCACCACCCCCCTGAGCCCAGCAGTAGGGCCCATGCCAGTGGGTCGTGGGCCAATAGCCCTTACCAACCAAAGAAGAAGTTCCAACCGGTCGACCAACAGCCCATGCCCATCACCCGAAGTTGGCGCCCATCGCCAAGGCCAAACAAAGAATGGAGCAGCAGCCTACGCCCGCCTCCATCACGCCTAGAATTCTGCCCCGCCTCCGCAAGCCAATCATACAAAGAGCCCCATTTAAACCGAGCATCGAGGCCGCGATGCACACGTTGGGGTTAACTCAACCGAACCCAAATTGGTATATGGACACCGGTGCCACGACTCACATGACTTCCGAATCAGGTACTCTCTCATCTTATTCCAATTTGAGCACCCCTCGAGGGATAATTGTTGGTAATGGCAGTTCTATTCCAATTCTATGGTATGGTCAGAAAACGTTGTCTCCCCCCAATCCACCCATTCTCTTGAAAAATACTTTACATGCTCCTAAATTGATTAAAAATTTAGTGTATGTCCGAAAGTTCACATCTGACAATTCGGTTTCAGTTGAATTTGATCCTTTTGGTTTCTCTGTGAAGGATTTCAAGACGGGGAGCCATCTCATGAGGTGTGATAGTAGGAGGATTTGTATCCTATCATGCCTGGTTTCAGTCCATCGAGTCAAGCCTAGCCATCAGCCTTTGCAGCCATCTCTCCTTCCATGTGGCATGCTCGTCTGGGTCATCCGGAATCTTCTATTTTATCAGTTTTAGATAAAAATAGCTTTATTTCCTGTAAGGGTACGAATCGTACTCCTCTTTGTCAGTCTAGTTCATTAGGAAAAATTGGTAAGTTACCATTTGTAGACTCCAATTCTCATACTTCAATGCCATTTAATATTATTCATAGCGACTTATGGACGTCTCCTGTTCTGAGTTCATTGGGTCATCGATATTATGTTCTCTTTTTAGATGATTATTCTAGATTTTTGTGGACATTTCTAATTGCGAATAAATCACAAGTGTTTTCCGTCTTCATCAAATTTAGAGCGTTCATTCGTACTCAATTCGAAAAAAAAATAAAAAATATTCAATGTGATAATGGGAAAGAGTATGACAATAGGGAGTTTCGGGAATTTTGTGCTAATAATGGGATACATTTTCATTTTTCATGTTCTCATACATCTTCACAAAATGGGAAAGCCGAAGGCAAAATTCGTTCCATAAATAACATTGTCCGAACTCTCTTAATCCATGCCTCCATACCTCCATATTTTTGGCATCATGCTCTACAAATGGCCACATATCTTCTTAACATAATTCCTTCTAAAGGTCTGACATATTCTTCCCCCCTCAAGATCCTATATAATAAGAACCCTTCTTATTCTCATCTTCGAATTTTTGGGTGCTTGTGTTATCCGTTATACCCATCCATCACAATTAACAAACTTCAGGTTAGGTCTACCCCGTGTGTATTTTTGGGTTATCCGTCGAATCATCGTGGTTATAAGTGTTTTGATTTATCCTCCAAGAAAATCATAATTAATCGCCATGTCATTTTTGATGAAACCCAATTCCCTTTTACGAAAGTTCATACTCCCGAGCCTAAGTCGTATAATTTTTTGGATGATCAAATATCCCCGTATATTATTCAAAATTTTTCGGACATTTCCAGCACTAAAATCCTCCAACATCATCGCCTGGACCCACATTATCGCCAAAGAATTCCAAAGAATCGAACAGTTCCAAAGAATTGGGCTAGTCCACCCACTCGAACTGGTCCAGACGAGGATTCCTAAGTTATCGATTTGGGTCAAGAGCCCACCGCTCGCCACCCGTTCCGAGCCCAGAAAATTCCCAAAATTCCCTCAATCCTTCCTCGAGTCATAGACCGGTCACTCGTAGTCAGCGGGGTATTTTTACACCTAAAAGATATTTTAATTTACATTCTGATGTCTCTAGATCCCCCTTGCCCCGCAATCTTGTGTCCGCATTAAATGACCCTAATTGGAAAATTGCTATGACTGATGAATATAATGCTCTTATTGATAATAAGACGTGGGAGTTGGTGCCCCGTCCATATGGTATTAATGTTATTAGGTCTATGTGGATTTTTTCTCATAAGGAGAATTCAGATGGGTCATTTGCTCGACATAAGACGCGACTTGTGAGTGATAGTAAGACTCAACAGGTTGGGATTGATTGTGGTGAGACGTTTAGTCTGGTGGTCAAACCGGCTACCATTCGCACTGTGCTTAGCTTGGCTCTTTCAAAGATTTGGCCAATTCATCAGTTGGATGTTAAAGAATGTTTTCCTACATGGTGATCTCAAGGAAACAGTCTATATGCATCAGCCGTTGGGTTTCAGGGATCCAAACCGTCCTCATCATGTATGTTTGTTGAAGAAGTCTTTATATGGGCTTAAGCAGTCTCCAAGGGCCTGGTACACGAGGTTTGCTGACTTTGTTTCAACTATTGGGTTCACTCACAGCAGGTCAGATAATTCCTTGTTCATCTACCGTCGTGGTTCGTCCTTGGCCTACATTCTGCTGTATGTGGATGATATCATCTTGATTTCCTCTTCCGATGCCTTGCGCCAGCCTACCATGACCATGCTCAGTTCTGAGTTTGCTGTGAAAGACTTAGGGCCTTTGAGTTATTTTTTGGGGATTGCCGTCAAACGTCATTCAGGTGGTTTGTTTTTGTCTCAACGAAAGTATGCTGCTGAGATCATAGAAAGGGCTGAGATGTCATCCTGTAAGTCCACTTCCACGCCAGTTGATGCAAACCCCAAGCTAAGTGCCGCAGCAGGTGCACCATACGAGGACCCGACCCGCTATCGCAGTCTTACATGGGCCCTACAGTATCTTGCCTTTACCAGACCGGATATTACGTATGCGGTTCAGCAAGTGTGTTTATTCATGCATGATCCCAGAATGGAGCACATGAATGCAATCAAACACATCATTCGGTATATTCAGGGGACACTAGACTATGGGTTGCACTTGTATCCTTCATCTACATCCACATTTGTCTCGTACACGGATGCTGATTGGGGTGGTTGTCCCGAGACCAGATGGTCGACTTCTGGCTACTGTATGTTCCTTGACAACAACTTGGTCTTCTGGTCAGCAAAACGTCAGAAAACTCTATCACGCTCAAGTGCAGAGACAGAATATCGAGGGGTAGCGAATGTGGTCTCCAAATCATGTTGGCTACGTAATTTGCTTTTGGAGCTTCATTGTCCCATTCAGAAGGCAACCTTGGTATATTGCGATAACATTAGTGCCATCTACCTTTCAGGTAACCCAGTTCAACACCAACGCACCAAGCATATCGAAATGGACATTCACTTTGTCCGTGAAAAGGTTGCAAAGGGTCACGTTTGCGTATGCCATGTCCCGTCTCGTTATCAAATTGCAGACATCTTTACAAAGGGTCTACCAGCGATTCTCTTTGAAGATTTTAGGGACAGTCTCAGCATTTGAAAACCACCCTCTATGACTGCGGGGGTGTGTTAAACAGAGCAATATACATGTGATATACACTGAATATACATCAGTGTATATCACATGTATATCAGTGGATCAAGCAAAGGGACTAAGCAAAGAAGGCAAAGAAAGGGCCTTGTTGGGCCTCGGCAAATGGCCTCTCGGCCAGTTCAATGTAATTGTTGACAATACAATATTGTATATATGGTATATATATTTGTAGTATATTGTAGTGTAAAGGTTACCTTAATTAGTGTTATACACTTACCATAATTGTATAGTTAGAATTATGGTAGAATAAGGATTTAGAAATAGAGTAGGAATAAGATTCTCCTATTATGAAAATATGTAACTTATATATATAGTCTTTCAATTAATGAATATAATCAAGGGAATTATTTCTTTCAACCATAAATACAAGATATTAATTAATTACAATGATAATAATTATTAATATTGGTATTAATAATTATTATTCTATCACTCCCCCGCAGTTGAAGCAAGAGGCAAATGGATGCTGAGACTGTCCCAAAAATCTTCAATAAAATCAGCGGAAGTCCTTTGGTAAAAATATCTGTAATTTGATGGCGCGAGGGGACATGTAGCACCCGCACTTGACCACGTGACACCTTTTCACGGACAAAGTGGATATCCAGCTCAATATGTTTCGTGCGTTGGTGATTGACTGGATTGTCGGACATGTAGATAGCACTAATGTTATCACAATACACTAAAGTGGCTTTCGGAATCGGGCAGTGAAGCTCAAGAAAAAGATTGCGAAGCCAACAAGATTCAGACACAACATTAGCAACACCTCTGTATTCTGCTTCGGCATTTGATCTGGATAATGTGGCTTGTCTTTTTGAGGACCAATGGACCAAGTTATCACCAAGAAAAATATCATAACCGGAGGTGGATCGTCTCGTGTCTAGACCGTATTCAAGAGTGCCCTGTATATATCGCACAATGCGTTTTAGGGCATGCATATGGTCATCCATCGAATTATGCATAAAAAGGCACACTTGTTGCACATCATACGAGATATCTGGTCTGGTGAAAGTTAGATACTGCAGTGCTCCTGCCAGGCTGCGGTAAAGTGTCGGGTCGGCAAAAGGCTTGCCGGAAGATGCACTCAATTTGGATTTAGTGTCCACCAGAGTTGCAGACGGTTTACAGGAGGACATGCCAGCTCGTTCCACAATCTCTGTTGCATACTTCTTTTGGGAGAGAAACAAACCACCCGCATGTCGTGTCACTGTTATGCCTAAAAAATAGTGTAGTGGACCTAAGTCCTTCATTGCAAATTCAGAGTCAAGCTGTGACATGATGGTCTTTCGAAGAGCATCTGATGAGGTAGTCAATATAATATCATCCACATATAAGAGAAGATAAACAATATTATTACCCTGACGATAAATAAACAGAGAGTGATCGGAACGACTGTTTGAAAAACCAATATGTGAAACAAAATCCTTAAACCGTTTGTACCATGCCATGGGAGCTTGCTTCAGACCATATAATGTCTTTTTGAGAAGACATACATGGTTAGGGTATTTAGAGTCTTTGTACCCCAAAGGTTGGTACATGTATACCGTCTCATTTAGTTCGCCGTGAAGGAAGGCATTTTTGACATCTAATTGATGAAGTTGCCAACCCTTTGAGAGATCCAAACTAAGTATTGTTCTGATAGTTGCTGGTTTGACCACTGGACTGAACGTCTCACCACAATCCACGCCAACACATTGTGTTTTTCCATCACCTACAAGACGGACTTTGTGCCGCTCAAAAGAACCATCAGAGTTTTCTTTGTGACTAAAAATCCACATAGACCGAATTATATTAGCATGAGGTGGACGATGTACCATATCTCACGTCCTATTTTTAATAAGAGCCAATTCGGGTCATGAAGAGCAGACACATGATTACGGGGTAATGGTGATTTTGAGATTTAAGTGTCTAGCCTATATTTGGTGTTGGGCTTGTGAATGCCGTGTTGGCTTCGGGTAAAGGGTCGGTGGGCAGAATTGTGGGCCGAGGGAAGAGCACTATCCGGCTGGTGGGTAGTTATAATTTTTTTAATTACTAGTTTAAAAAATTGTATAACTTTTCCAAATATAAAATACATTTGTAACCCATATTATTGGTCCAACATGACCCCATTGTAGTATTGCTTGTTAATTTATGATATTATCTTTTCTTACCAAAATAATGACTTCCCGTTGCTTCTGTGGATGGTACTTGAGCATCAATAATTTCTTATTCGGATAAAATTTTAGCTAATTGGAGAGGTATGATTTGTGAGAATTCATATAGTCAATCTAAATTTATTTGAAACTTGATGCGTAGTCATTATTATTATAGCAACATGAATAACTTACCTTATCCAAGCAGAGAGTTTACACGAAAAAGTATCACAAAGCATAGTATTTATTACTCTTATGAAGAGACACTTACTTGACACTCGATTAATATACACAAATATTTCTCTTTTAGGTAACTATTTAGATTTTGTTCCAATTTTTAAAAATTGTGCAGATATAGCTTTTGGAAGATCACCGCTTTGGATAATATTGGACTCTGGTCTAATGTTTGCTCATATATTTCTCAATCTTACTGACAAAACACAGATCGCCGTTTAACATCTGCATTACTTATATAGTTTTAGATCATAATATAAACTTAGATTATAAGATTTTTAATTTGCGCAAAAAGATTTTTCTCAAAAATATTTCTTTAAAAACGATTCCATTTGAGTTTAGTTGGGTGGAATAGCATAGATACTCTACTCGTTTTTGGTACAGTTGTTTAAGTTACACCTTAAGTTGATAAAAATTTGCACATTAGATCCCGCATGTCTGGAATTGACATGCAAAACGTTTTAAGAAATAAATACATGCTAAATGAAGGTGTCTAAATAGAGTACGCCCGATTTTTTACATGTTTAGTTGTCTCACTCGTTCTAAATCTCAATTTACTAGCAGCCCATCTCATAACCCAACATTTTTTTGTGCGGAATACCCTTCATAGACATGGGTCATTAATTTTTGCCCCTCAAATTTGAAATCTTTAATTTTCCCCTTCTTTTAAGAATCTATAAATTCCGGGTTCGAACCCTTGCTCAGGCCAAAATTAAAAAAAAATCGCAAGACGAAAGTTTGTAGCAAAATTAGGTCAATTCGAATAAAATTAGGCATATTAGTTAGGCCTATATCGACAGAAGTTTGTCTTTAAGACAGAGGTTTGCTTTAAGGTCAAATTTGGGATAAAAATTTCCCTTATGGCAATCCTCTGCCAAATAGGCATAATTTTGCTACAAACCTCTGCTTTGTGAATTTTTTTTAATTTTTTCCTGAGCAGAAGTTCAAACCAAGAACGTTTGATATTAGGCGAAGGATGAAATTAAATATTTTAAATTTGATGGAAAAAAAATTAAAGACCACCCCGAAATAAGGAATTTGTGCGAATTTCCATAACCCAATCAAACAGAAGCAGCCCAAATTAAGAAATTGGGCTGTGGATCTGATCGATCCATCTAATCCCACATACAGAAATAAACGGCCCATTCCTCTCAGAAACCCACACAGCTCTCCATATATAAACCTATTTTACTAGTGTTAGGGTTTCATTCAATCACAAATACTTTCACTTGAAGCAGCAAGCAGCAACAATGGCCGCCAAGAAGTCACTCCGTAACCCAGACCTTATTCGTGGTGTCGGAAAATTCTCAAGATCCAAAATGTATCACAAAAAAGGTCTTTGGGCAATCAAGAAGAAAAATGGCGGGAAATTCCCTCAACACGACAAAAAGAAGGCCACCGTAACTCCAACCACAGTTAAACCACCAAAATTCTACCCAGCTGATGACGTGGCAAAACCCCTTGTTAACAAACACAAACCAAAACCCACAAAGCTAAGAGCTAGTATTACACCTGGTACTGTTTTAATTATCCTTGCTGGTAGGTTTAAGGGTAAAAGAGTTGTGTTTTTGAAACAACTCGGGTCGGGTTTGTTACTTGTTACTGGGCCGTTTAAGCTTAATGGGGTTCCATTAAGAAGGGTTAATCAAGCTTATGCTATTGGTACTTCAACTAAGGTTGATATTAGTGGGGTTAGTTGTGATAAGATTGATGATAAGTATTTTGCTAAGCAAGCTGAAAAGAAACAGAAGAAGGGTGAGGGAGAGTTTTTTGAAGAGAAAAAAGAGGTTTGTTTCCATTTTAAGCTTAAAGATTGAATCTTTTTTGCTCATTTTATGTTTAATGATTGAATCTGTTCTTGATTTTGTAATTAAAGGGCGAATGTTTTTGTTCTGTATATGCTTATGGGTTCGATCTTTTGTTTATTGTATGCTTAAAGATTAGATCTTTTTGTTTATTGTATGATTATGCTGTGTATCATTGTTTTGGTGAATTTTGATCTCTTACACCTAGTTTGGATGGTTGTTGCACACAGTTTCATAATGTATCGTATTATATTGTGTTGTTGTACTGTATTTTATTGTTATAATGAATATGACTTTTGGATAGATTGTGTCTTTTCCATTGTTATATAGTGCCACACATACGCAACTTGAAGAATAAACTTACAAGAAAAGTAGGGCACGGGGTAGAGATATTCAAAAAAGGTAGTTTAAATGATAAATTAGGATTATTAGATAATAACCAAAGACAAAATGAGAATCAGAAGAAAGAGTTTTCTGAAGAGATGTTATTGGTACCTCAACTAAGGTGAATATTAGTGGGGTTAGTGTTGATAAGATTAATGATAAGTACTTTGCTAAGCAAGCTGAGAAGAAACAGAAGAAAACGTTTCCTGAAGAGAAAAAAGAAGGTTGTTTCCATTTTTTGCATTTTATTCTTAATGATTGAATCTATTCTTCATTTTGTGCTTAAAGATTGATTTTTTTTGCTGATGGAAAGATCTTCTTGTTCTGTATATGCTTATGGATTGGATCTTTGTTCATTTTATGCTTAAAGATTTGATATTTTTGTTCATTGTATGATAAGGAGAGTGAATAATTGTTTTTGGTGAATGTTTTGATATCTTCTGTTGGATTTAGATGCATTTAAAAGGAGAAACATGGTTAGTGAGGATTCATAGTATTTTGTTCATTATATGCTTAAAGACTATTTTTTTGTTTATTCTAAGATTAGGCAATGGATTATTGTTTTTGGTTATTGGTGAATGTTTTGATCTGTTATGCTGGCCTTGGATCCATTTAAATGGAGAAACATGGTTACAGCGGATTCATATTATTTTTGTTTATTGTATGATTAGGAAGTGGATTGTTGTTTTTGGTTTTTGGTGGAGAGACAGGCATTGAGAAGGCTCATCTTTTGTCTTATGGATTAACCATTTAATTTTTTACAGCCTTCAGCCTTTTACACTTTTAGGTCAATATTTTTGAAAATTAATAATCCTCAATAGTGTGAAAGTTTGTATTCAAATAAGAGATTGGTTGGACTGTCAAAATATAATTAGTTTCATATAAAATGAAATGGAGAGAGTAGTATTAACATTTGTAACCCATATTGGCTGAACCATATGCATGATCTGATGGTCCAACATGACCCATACTCTTTTAACATTGTTTGTTAATTTATAATATTACCTTGTATTACCAGAAAATGTCTTCTTCGGTTAAAATTGTAGTTAATTGGAGCAATATGGTCTGAGGATTTATAGGCATTGTTTTTGTTCTTATTTTAATCTTTTTCTGTTTGGTGTTTTGTAGGAGAAGAATGTGCTTCCTCAGGAAAAGAAGGATGACCAGAAAGCTGTGGATGCAGCATTGATCAAGGCCATTGAGTCTGTTCCTGAATTGAAGGCTTATTTGTCGGCTAGGTTCTCGCTCAAGTCGGGAATGAAACCCCACGAGCTTGTCTTCTAGGACAGATAAATTAAAACTACTCTTGATGAAATTGATTTTGTTAGATCTATTTTGGTTTATGTTGTGTTTTGGACCTGCGTTTAGTCTTTGGAATGAAGATTTTGTTGCTTATAAACAGCTTAAGTTGGTTTTGCTCTACTTTTATGCTAGTACTAGTACTATAGTATTGTGTTATAAAACTTGAATCTTGAGCTCAATGGTTAGTTAATTGAAAGCTGCATGTACCAAGAGAAAGGTGAAATTGACTACTCTTGATCTTGACTGCCAAGGTGGCTGTCGCAATACAAATAGATTTTATCGGGCAAGTTAACTTGACGGTTCTTCTTTGTCAGCATATCTGCTTATCAATTTTTTACACATCGCATGATACTTGCGAATCATGACTTTTATGTATTATGCTGAGTACTCAATATATCTGCTTACTGAACTACTTGCAATTTGCATGTTTTTAATCGTGTGTCATCTGCTGGTTTAACATATTAGGCTGTTGGACGAGGAAAGGGGAGAAGTGGGAAATGGCATATGAGTTGGCCTTTCTAAGTGGCCCTTCTCTAAGATCAATCAACTAATGCAACTTTCCAGGCTCACTGTTTTGTGGTTCCCATTTACGTCCATAGGTGCTCACAACACATTCGAGTCATGCACGGTCACAAACCTATTAGATTCTCTTCTTTATGCGATGTATAAACACACTGTTTTTTGTTATCTTGGAATGTGAAAGCAAGTTACTAATCACGTTTGGTTGTAGTATGTTCTTACTCTTACCTTTAGATCGGGCCTCTAGCAACTTGAATGTTTTTCTTGAAACTGCTATGCTGGTTAGCTATATTAGTTGAAATACTTCTTTTGTGAAGCCTTGGTTCTAGGTTTGCTCTACCTTTGGTTTTAGTCTCCATTACCGGCGGTAAGATCTGATTTTTCATCACCTAATCTATCAGCATTTGAGGCAACAAATGGGAGTGCTGTGTTTTGCAGGATAATTGAATTTGACCTTTTGGTATGGTGGATCTTCAGCCCCTCTATTGAAATCTCTTCATTCTTTTATGGATCCTTTGAATAGCATTAAATGTTAGTAGTAGCAGACATATAGAAGAAAAAGAATAGAGGAGGCAGTTGCCTTCACTTTTATGTTTTGAAACTAATACATATGTTGAATCGATCGGAACTTTAAATATGAAATTTAAAGGGATAAAATAGGAAAGCTGTGTATCAATGACATTTAACACTACAATTCTTAATATACTCTTTTATCATGTTGATAAGTCTGGTGTTTAGGCGTGACAAGTTTATTCTCTAGCGACTTCTGCTTTGTTTAGCTTTATAACTACTTATGTTCTTGACAACCTTTTCATAAATATAACTACTTCCGAATGGGGATGACAACGGATCGGATCTAGATCGGATCCTACTAGATCCAGATCCGTTTTTCATACCTGAATCCAGATCCGTCGGGTCCATAAAAATCAGATCCAAATCCGGATCCACCGGGTCCACAGATCGGATCTGAATTCACATGTAAAATTTTTTGTCTTGCTAAGAATGTAACCTTGCTAAGATTTTTTTTTGAACTGACAAACGATTTTTACTTAACTAACAATTTACTGTGTTTTAATTTTGAAATGTTCATATGAGATATTTTGTTCGTTGTTTCGTTTTGATTGTGAACTATTAATTGAAAATATTGGACAATGACAATAGTTGTGGAAAATGTTGACTAGTATTTTCATAATGCAGAACTTGCATGTGCTTGGCATCTTCACAAATGAAGTGAATATAATTTTAACTACTTGTCTATGGAGAGGTTAGTCATTCACTAATATAACATTGATTTTATTATCGAAGTTACCTCTTTATTTTTTTATTTTTGAGTTAACGCGGGGATACATTAAATTTGTTTTGAGAATTAAACTTGCAAGGATGTGCTTAGCAATTTTAAGAAAATACTTATAAAATTACATTCTAGGTTATGAATATATTTAATAAAAAATGGATCCACGGGTCGGATCTGGATCGGATACGGATCTCAAATACAAGATCCAGATCCAGATCCGATCCTTCAGAAACGGATCCGGGTCCGATCCTTCAGAAACGGATCCGGGTCCGATCAGGATCCGTCGGGTCCAAATTTTGAAGATCCATATCCTATAAAATGGATCTGAATCCACCTCATCCGGACCGGGTCCAGGATCCACTACCATCTCTACTTCCGATTACTCGAATAATCAAATGTAATTCTTATAACATCAGTGATTAAACAGTTTATTTATATATAATAATCTAAACATATTTTTCTCATCATCCTTTTATTAACCAATCCCGAGTAAAACATTGAGAAATACCTTTTCCCCCTTCCTGCTTCTCCATTTTCTTTAATTCAAAATCTCTTTTAGTTCGGTTCGACTGCCAATAAGGAAATAGAACAACACTTTAACCATTCTTATTTGAAAGTTTTTAGAAGTATTCAGTATTTTACTATACTAAATTTGTGAAGTGGTGAAATATGCTTAGGTTGAAAATTTATTTATTGGAATATCTCACATTTACAAGATAGAGGTAAGATTTTATACATTCTACCCTTCTCATCTCATCAGTTTAGATTATATTGAGTATGTTGTTGTTTAGATTTAAATCAAAATACATGAGGTAGGGTAGCCATTGCTAAAAGAATCAATATATTGAACTATAGCTAGTGGTTGGAAAACATGTGAAAGAAAAATTGCTTAGTCATAACGTTTTTTTTTTGGCTAAAAAACTAATGTCGGGAGCAATTCCCACACAACACCGATCAATGTAACCTTAAAATTTTAAAATCAAAGTGAATTGTACTACTTAATTATGGTTGCTTAAATGACAAATGTGTGTATGAAAGATACATATTTTGCATCAGTTAGTTTGGTAGGAACATCCGCTTAACCATCTCAGAAGAATATGATTAACTCAATTGATCCGCTGCACAACATGATATCTTCATAAAGTCCAGGTTTACAACCCTGATTTAATATCCAACAATGTCAAGGCTTTCATAGATGAAAACATAAAAAGTTGCCAAACATATTGGTACAAAAGTTATAAACGTATAATATCCGTCTACATCATGAAGAATGCAAAATTTTTATGGTACATCGGTCAGTCGAATAATTTAGAACGTTGGTACGCCTTCCACGAGGCATTCATGCAAAACAGGAATCCTACTCATTTGCTGAATAGATGTATAGATTGGAAAACAAACATGGCTATACTTGCATTAAAACACTGAAAAGCACATATGCAGTGAAAGTTTTGGGCTGCATCCCCCTCCTACTAACATAGGAACCGGAAGCGGAACATAAGGTAACGATCCAAAAAGAGGGGGGATCGAAGATTGAGAACTGTGACCACAGGTTTACTTTATAAGTGCAACATGAAATGTCCAACTTGATTGCGATAATAAGAAATGTGTAAAAGAAATTAATGACCTCCTGAAGAACCCCTGCAGCAAGTGTTTCTGCTGTGTCATTAGCCAGCACAAGCACAACCCCGTGAGCAAGAATACGTCCGGTGTCATAATGCTCATCAACATGATGAATTGTTGGACCAGAATACCTACATAATAGAAAATAACATGCAAATAAAATGAATTACTTATGCTTGGAACTTGAAACCAGTAGACATACATATAGGAGCTAAAATGATGATATAAAGAATTTGAAAGAAATAATCCCTTGATTATTTTCATTGATTGAAATACTATATATACAATTTACATATTTCCATAATAGGAGAATCATATTCCTATTCTACTCCTAAAACCTTATTCTACTTGGACACTAACTATACAATTATGGTAATACAAATATTATGGTAATTGTACACTACTAATTACACCACAACATTACCTAAACTAGGAGACTAAAACCTTCCTAAACTATATAACCTATACACGGTATTTCAACCAAAAACGAGAGCCAAATATACATAATCTACACACGAATATCGTGTGTATATTATGTATATTTAACACATCCCCGCAGTCATAGCAGACGATCTTCGAACGCTGAGACTGTCCCTAAAATCTTCAAAGAGGACCAAGGGAAGACCCTTTGTAAAGATGTCGGCAATTTGATACCTTGACGAGACATGACAGACGCATACCTGACCACGAGCAACCTTTTCGCGGACAAAGTGAATGTCCATTTCAATATGTTTAGTGCGCTGGTGCTGAACCGGATTACCAGAAAGGTAGATGGCACTTAACATTATCGCAATACACCAAGGTTGCTTTATGAATAGGACACTGAATCTCCAATAGTAAATTACGTAACCAACATGATTTCGAGACCACATTAGCAACCCCTCGATACTCGGTCTCGGCACTGGATCGGGACAATGTCGACTGACGTTTCGTAGACCATGAGACCAGGTTATTGACAAGAAACATACAATAGCCAGACGTAGACCGTCTGGTGTCTGGACAATCACCCCAATCAGCATCTGTCTACGAGACAAGTGTGGACGTCGATAAAGGATATAAATGCAAACCATAGTCAAGCGTATCCTGAATATACCAAATGATGCGTTTGAATGCATTTATGTGCTCAACTCTGGGATCATACATAAACAAAAATACCTGCTAGACAACATATGTAATATCGGTCTCGTGAATGTAAGATACTGAAGGGCCCCTGCAAGACTGCGATAGCGGGTCAGATCCTCGTATGTTACGCCGACCGCGGCACTAAGCTTGGGCTTAGTATCAACTGGAGTGGATGTGGACTTACAGGATGACATCCCAGCCCTCTCAATGATCTCAGCTGCATACTTCCTTTGAGATAAGAACAACCCACCTGCATGACGAGTGACAGCAATCCCCAAAAAATAACTCAAGGGCCCCAAGTCTTTTATAGCAAACTCAGAGTTGAGCATTGTCGTGATAGACCGGCGTAAGGCATCGGAAGAGGCAGTCAAAATAATATCATCCACATATAACTGAATATATGCCAAGGATGAACCACGACGGTATATGAACAAGGAATTATTCGACCTGCTGTAAGTGAACCCAATAGTCAAAACATAGTTGGCAAACCGCGTATACCATGCCCGTGGAGACTGCTTAAGCCCATATAAGGAATTCTTCAACAAACAGACACGGTGAGGATGTTTGGGATCCCTAAAACCCAAAGGCTGATGCATATAGACCATTTTCTGGAGATCGCCATGTAGAAAAACATTCTTTACATCTAACTGATAAATATGCCATGCTTTTGAAATAGCCAAGTTAAGCACAGTGCGAATGGTAGCCGACTTGACCACCGGACTAAACGTCTCACCACAATATACACCAACCTGCTGAGTCTTACCATCACCCACAAGCCGCGCCTTATGTCGGGCAAATGAACCATATGAATTGTCCTTATGAGCAAAAATCCACATAGACCTAATAATAGTAATACCAGATGGATGGGGTACCAAACTCCACGTCTTATTATCAATAAGAGCATTATATATTCATCGGTCATAATAATTTTCCAATTCGGGTTATTTAAAGCAGACACAGGATTACGGGGTAAAGGTGATTTAAGAACATTAGAATGTAAATTAAAATGTATTTCTGATTTAAAAACACCCCGTTGACTACGAGTGACCGGTCTATGACTCGAGGAAGAATTGGGCGGATTTCGGGAATTTTCTGGGCTCGGGACGGACTGGCCAGCAGGCAGTGGGCCTGCTGGCCCAACACGGTAAACAGACGCAGGAACTGGACCAGTTCCAGAATTGGGCTGGACTGGCCCAATCGCTGAAACTGGCCCAGTGACTGTACTGGGAATCACAATTTGTGATGGACCAGCGGGCAGTGGGCCCGCTGGAGAATTTTAGCTGCGGGATATGTCCGAAAAATGATGAATAATATACGGGGATATACAATCATCCAAAAAATTATACGAACTAGGTACGTGATTACTCACCTTTGCAAACGAGAATTGGGATTCATAAAAAATTACATGGCGATTAATGATAATTTTATTAGAGGATAAATCAAAGCATTTGTAACCACAATGATTAAACGGAAAATCCAAAAATACACACGGAGTAGACCGGGCCTGATGTGTAGACCGGGCCTGAAGTTTGTTAATTGTGGTGGACGAGAATAATGGATAACAAAAACACCCAAAGACCCGAAGATGGGAATACAAAGGAGTCTTATTATATAAAATTTGAAGGGGGGAAGAATATGTCAAACCTTTGGAAGGAATTATGTTAAGGAGATATGTAGTCATTTGTAGATCATGATGCCAAAAAGACGGGGGTACGAAAGCATGAACCAATAAAGTTCGGACAATGTTATTTATGGTACGAATTTTGCGTTTGGCTTTCCTATTTTGTGAAGACGTATGAGGACAAGAAAAATGAGAATTGATCTCATTATTAGCATAGAATTTCCGAAACACCCCATTGTCATATTCTTTTCTATTATCAAACTGAATATTTTTTATTTTCCGTTCGAATTGGGTTCAAATGAATGCTCTAAATTTTAAGAAGATGAAAAAAACTTGAGATTTTTTCGCTATCGGAAAAGTCCATAAAAACTTAGAATAATCATCCAAAAAAGAACATAATACCGATGACCCAAAGAACTAAGACCAGGAGACGTTCATAAGTCGCTATGAATAATATCAAATGGCATTAAAGTATGAGATTTTGAGTCTACAAATGGCAACCTAACAATTTTTCCTAAAGAACAAGATTGAAAATTTGGAGTACTACACGTACCCTTACATGAAATAAAATTATTTTTATCTAATGACGACAAAATAGATGACCCCGGATGACCAAGACGAGCATGCCACAAGGAAGGAGCAAGGGCTGCAAATGCTGACGGCAAAGCTTGACTTGATGGACCGGAATTGGGTGTGATAGGATACAAATCTCCCCTACTATCACACCTCATGAGAGGACTCCCCGTCTTGAAATCCTTCACAGAGAAATCAAATGGATCAAACTCAATAGAAACAGAATTGTCAATAGTGAATTTACGGACAAACACTAAGTTTTTAATCAATTTAGGGGCATGTAGGGTGTTTTTCAAGATAAGGGGTGGATGAGGGGGAGACAAAGTTTTATGACCATAACCACAAATTGGAATAGATTTATTATTACCAACAATTATGCCACGAGGGTTGCTCAAATTGGAATAAGATGAGAGTGTACCTGAATCGGATGTCATGTGGGTAGTGGCACCGGTGTCCATATACCAATTTTGGTCCGGAGGATTTAAACCAAGCGTCTGCATTGCGGCTTCTATGTCGGTAGAAGTGGGTGCCGCGCGATGGGCTGAGGCCTAGGCCCAGTACTCCGCTTTGCCTCGGCCCATGTGAGTCGACCGAAGTGGATCAGGGCGTGTTGGGCCTGGACTGCTACTGGGCAGCCCACTGCCAGTGGGGTGAATAATTGTTTGGCCCAAATTGTGACTATGGGACCCACTTCCACTGCATAGGGGCCCAAAACTATTGTTGCTGCTGACCGCTGTGAGGTCCACCACCGCCACCGCCACTGTGTCGGTTGCCGCCACAATTTTTTCCATTATTTTTCTTATTTCCACACTTTTTGCCGCCACCGTTGTTGCAATTTTAGCCCGAGTTGTTGGAATCAGTAGGATGAACCGTGGACTCGGTCACCATGCCCACGGGACTAGCACCGGTAGCCGCCTTTTTTGCCATGCCCGCTTTTTCGAGTGTAAGCATAGAACGAGCCTGATAAAATTGTGGAAGCGAATTGCTTTGTCGAAGAAGCGTGCCAACACCACTATAGGCCTCGGAGAGGCCTGCCTCCATTTTGAGGACCAAACGATCATTCGAAACTGACGCGCCAACGTTGCGGAGTTGGTCCGCCAATTATTTTAATCTTTTGCAATACGATGAAACGTTAGGGAAATCTTCCATATTGACGTGGGAGAAATCCTGCTCAATAGTAACAGCTCTAGAATTTTGATTATCTTGGAATATATCACGCAGTCTATCCCAAGTCGCCTGTGCCGTAGCGTCAGGCTCAATAATCGTTTGCAAAAGGTCGGTAGAAATTGTGGAATATATCCACTGGAGGACAGTGGCATCAAGCGTCGTCCACAACTTAGGATCATCCTCGCGTTTTGGCACCTCCGTATCCTCAGGAGCCGCGGGGATTATGTGATGGATGACTTGATACGAGCGTGCGTGAATTTGAACATTTTGGCCCACGTCGCATATTTGACGTTTTCTAATTCAAGAACAAGAGGGATGTTGTTCTTGATGTTAGAAACTGCAAGGGCAGGATGAAACGTGTTCCTTGAAGTAGACATACTGATAGAATAATATGTGATTGAGAGATTTGGAATTTTTTTTGGGATAGAGATAAATCGTCGGCACAAAAATAGAGATGAAGGGCTCGGTTATCGAGGCTTAGGACGAGAAAGAGGAAGAATTTTTGGAGAGGATTTTAAGACCTAGACTTCTGATACCATGAAAGAAATAATCCCTTGATTATTTTCATTGATTGAAAGACTATATATACAATTTATATATTTCCATAATAGGAGAATCATATTCCTATTCTACTCCTAAAACCTTATTCTACTTGGACACTAACTATACAATTATTGTAATACAAATATTATGGTAAGTGTACACTACTAATTACACCACAATATTACCTAAACTAAGAGACTAAAACCTTACCTAAACTATATACCCTATACACGGTATTTCAACCAAAATTGAGAGCCAAATATACATAATATACACATGTATATCATGTGTATATTATCTATATTTAACAGCATTAAACACAAGGAAAATCAAACCTGTAAAATCAAGGTTAGGTGCTTAATTCTGTAAAAGGGTGGTCAGTTTAAACTGAAAATATGCAGCAACTAGGTCACAAGTGAAAATATCAGCGAACAGACAAGTAAACAGTTAATTACCAATTCTTGCTTAAATGATGATAAGAATTGTCTTTAACAATTTATGAAAATTCACGAGGAATTTGAAGAGTTTATGTGGTATGTTTCTTCTATCCAATAAATGGCCAAATAGTCTCAGATATATACAGAACCTAATAAGCTAAAGTAGAAGACAATATGTAATTGTTCAACTATCCTAATGATAGCATAGCTAAAGTAGTAGACAAAGAGAATATTACATAGTAATGATAGCATAGCTAAAGTAGGGGACAATATTAATGGTACAACTCATTTTGAGATGTAAGGCCACTAATACTCCCCCTCAAGTTGGAGCATGAAGATTGCAAATGCCCAACTTGCGAAGAAGTAAAGAAAATTATGTTTTACCAAGAGCTTTGGTTAAAATATCAGCCAGCTATGCACCAGTCCGAATATGAGATGTAGAAATCATTCCATCTTGCAATGCATCACGAACAAAGTGACAATCCATCTCTATATATTTCGTTCTTTCATGGAAAACTGGATTAGCTGCTATATAAAAAGCAGCTTGACTATCACAAAACAATTGCATGGGACGCGCATGGTGTATTCCAAAACAAGCCAAAAGGGATTTAAACCATTTTAACTCGCATGTAGTAGTTGCCATAGACCGATACTCGACCTTTACTAAAGATCAGGAAACTGTTGGCTGTTTTTTCATTTTCCAAGAGACAAGAGAAGAGCCTAATAAAACAAAGTAGCCAGTCAATGATTTTCGAGTCAGAGGGCAACTCGCCCAATCGCTATCACAGAAGGCATAGAGTTCGAAATCACTATCCCCGCACAACAGAACACCCTACCCAGGACAACCTTTTAAATACCGCAAAACTCTCAAAGTTGCATCCTAATGTTCAACACGAGAATCTCCCATAAACTGAGCTAAGATATGTACAGAATAACACAAGTCGTTGATACTTCTCTGGATCCTCAAAGACAATGCCTTTGATGGTGGTAAGATGGTGGTTCTGTTCCATGGGTGTAGAAACAGGGCGAGCTCCAAGTAAACCAACCTGGCTTATAATGTCAATAATGTTTGCGTTGTGAAAGAAACAAAATATCCTTCCCACATGCTACTTCGATGCCGAGAAAATACTTGAGAATGCCCAAGTCTTTCATATGAAATCTCCCACTGAGTTGTTGCTTGAATTTTTCGATTGCCAAAGAGGAAGAACCAGTGATTATAATGTCATCCACATACTTAAGAACATGTAAAACAACATCATCCTTGGAATAGCTAAACAATGAGTAATCAACATAAGATTATTGAAAGCCAATATTCTTCAAAGCAGTTGAAAGCTTAGCAAACCAATTCCGAGGTGCTTGTCGTAGTCCATACAATGACTTACGTAATCGACACACCTTATCCGAAGTTGTAGAGTTAAAACCAGGAGGAAGTTGCATGTATACTTCCTCATCAAGATCGCCATGTAGAAAGACATTATGCACATCCATCTGGTGTAGTTCCCACTTTCGTGCCACTGCTATAGCAAAAAATGTGTGAAATATGACCATTTTAGCCACAGGGGCAAATGTTTCATTGAAGTCAATGCCGGCAACTTACTGATTCCTGTACACTACTAGGTGCCTCTTTAATCGTTCAACCGTACCATCAGATCGGTACTTGACTTTATACACCCACTTACACCCGATATCTTTCTTCCCGGGGGCAGGTCCTCTAAAGTTCAAGTTTTGTTTCTCTCAAGTGCATCTATTTCTTACTGCATTGCTTTTCACCAACTAGGATCCTTAACAACTTCTTTAAATGAGGTGGTTTCAGTGTCTGTAGTAATTGCTGCCAAAAAATGGGTGTGTCTCACAGAAAACTTATCACAATTTACATAATAAGCAATGGGAAAAAGAGTACCTGAGGACTTTGACAGAGCATTGGTAAGTGATGTGACAAGGTTTATAACTCGAACTGTGTTGGTGATGAAGTCTTTGAGTTTACTAGAAGGTTTATTTATTCGATGACCGCGACCAATTTCTTGCGAAACAATGTCTTCATTAATCACAATTTCCCAAGTAGCCGAAGGTGTACTAATCACATCCTCACTACCCGCACCCACAGGCGGTGGGATGAGTTGTTCAATCCCAGCATCAATATCGTTTACCACAACCAAATGCTCCTCACTTACCCTTGGTAAGGGAGTATCCTCATACTGAGTCACATGGTCATAATACTCATTACTTTGGAACACATCATCATCAGTATTATGTAAAGAGACTTCACTGGCAAAAAGAAATTGTTGTTCACAAAAAATAACATCACGAGAGATAAAAAACACTTTTTTAAGTCATACAAACGCCACCCCTTTTTACCAAAAGGATACCCCATAAACATACATTGACGAGAGCGAGTGCCAAACTTATCCTTTATACGAGGTTGATTTTTAACAAAACAAAGACAATCGAAGACACGAAGGGCATCATAGTTAGGAGGTGAACCAAAAAGAATTTCATATGATGTTTTATTATTGAGCAATGGGGTAGGAGTTCGGTTGATGACATAGGTAGCCGTCATGATACTCCCCCCCCCAAAAGGAAATAGAAAGACTAGCTTGAAAAAGTAATGCCTGAGCCACATTAAGAATATGCCTATGTTTACGTTCTACCCTTCCATTTTGTTGTGGTGTGTCAACACAAGAAGTGTGATGTATAATACCATTGTCAGCATAAAACTGATGAATACATGTAAATTCCTTTCCATTATCACTTCGTAGAATTTTAATATGTTTGTTAAATTGAGTTTGAACCATTTTGCAAAAATCCTTAATAAGCTGAGGCACCTCAGATTTTGAAGACATCAAATAAACCCATACTGCGTGAGAGCAGTCGTCAATAATAGTTAAAAATAATGAGCACCACAACTAGCAGGCAAGGTATATGCACCCCAAATATCACAATGAATTAGATCAAAAACTTATGTTGCTCGACTTTGACTCAAAGGAAATATGTTTCTAGTTTTCTTGGCTCTTAAAAAAATATCACAAGGTTCATGGATAATATTAACATCCTTATTTCCATTCTTAATAATATGAGGTAGAAGAAAATCGACTCTGCGAGAAGGGTGTCCCAGCCTTTTATGCCACAATTCACGTTTTTCTCCCATAGTTGCTTGATAAGCCTGAAATTGTCGCAGAGGCCGAAACCAATAAACCCCATCACATTGTTCACCCGCTCCAATCAGAGTCCTCAAAGTATGGTCCTGTATAATGCAAAGCTTATCAGTAAAAGTGGAAAAATAAGAGTAATTGGCAAGCAAGTGAGACACCGACAACAAATTACAGGTAAGATCTGGAACATATAATACATTAGTGAGCGTGATATTTGGGCTCAAAGTAAGCGTGCCTTCTTTAGTAGCAAAGGTTTGTTTCCCATTAGGCAGCCTAACGGAAGTAGGAGAAACATCAAACAATTGGCTAAATAATTTAGCATTACCAGTCATGTGATTCGAGCATCCGGTATCGATGATCCATTGAGCGAAAGAATCAAACTTACCACTCAACCTTTCGGTTGAAGAGGATTGCCCTTTTGAAGTATTGAGCATGTTCACAAGCGTAGCCCACTGTGTATCCGAGAGATCAGGAAGACTACGATGATTGGTCTCATCTACGAATGTCGGAGCATCTGACTTCAAGGTGGTTGCGGCATGTGCGACTTGCCCACAACCACCTCTTCCCGCATTCTTTCCTCCTCCTCGGCCAGACCTGCCGCCGCCGCGACCTTGCCCGCCATTGGTGCGGTTCTCAGAATACCATCAATCCGGGAACCCAATCAGTTGAAAACAGTTTTATTTTGCGTGTCCAGGTTTGGCGCAATGAGAGCAAACACCATTGGGTCGAGGGTTATCATTCCGGCCCCTAGCAGGCGCTTGCACCGCAAAGCCAACAACATCAGGAGTATCTTGTGTCCGAGCTACAATTTGGTGACGTTCTTCAGTCATGATTTTAGCAAAGGCAGTGTTTAAGTTTGGCAAAGGCTCCATCATCAAAATATGCGAAACATCAGTGCCATAAAGAGCGAAATCCAAACCAGCAAGAAAGTCATGGATCTTTTCATTCTCCCTCTCTTGAGCAAATGCAGGGGCAGCAACACAAGTGCACTTTGGAATAGTAGAATATCCAGCAAGTTCATCATATATTTTCCGCAAATCATTGTAGTAAGTCACGACCGAGTGCCCACGCTACTTGCAAGCACCCGAAATAATCTTTAACTCATGGATTCTTGGACCGTTTCCTATCGAGAAACGTTGTCGGAGATCATCCCACATGTCCTTCACATGGCCGGGATGGAGAACGGAAGAGCGTAGACTTGGATCTAAGGTATTATGAATCCATCCAACGAGTGTGGAATTAACTGTCACCCATAATGGCTCTTCCGGAGTGCCGTCCTTCGGTTTCGTCATGGTTCCATCGAGGAAGCCGAGCTTGTTTTTTGCACAAAAATTATTGCGCATCGAACGAACCCATTCATTGTAGTTCTCACCACGTAACACAATAGGACATATTTTGAGTTGTGGTCCGTCGGAGGGATGAAGGTAGTATGTTGATGTGAAATCGAGAGATGTCGATTATCATATTTCGTTGTGAAAGGTCGAAGGTTTCAATGGCTAGAGAACGATTGAAAAAGAAGAGAAAAAAAAATTTTAGTCGTCGAAGGTACAAGATCTCCTGTTCTGGAGTAGCTTTGATACCATGAAGAGTTTAAGTGGTATGTTTCTTCTATCCAATAAATGGCCAAATAGCCTCAGATATATACAGAACCTAATAAGCTAAAGTAGAAGACAACATTAATTGTACAACTATCCTAATGATAGCATAGCTAAAGTAGTAGACAAAGAGAATATTACATAGTAATGATAGCATAGCTAAAGTAGGGGACAATATTAATGGTACAACTCATCTTGAGATGTAAGGCCACTAATAGAATTCCAGGATAATGGAGTAAGGACTCTCAACTCAAAATTGGAGTCTAAATCTGCATAGCAAAAACTAGCTTAGAAATGGTTCGCTTATGAAAAGTATCCATACACAAATAAGAGAGTAGATAAGCAAGAAATTATAAACGTTTATCATGATTTACATGCTTTTGTTTACATTTAATTTTCCATTTCTTCTGTAATAGTCTTTTTTCTCCAGTAGAAGAAACCAAGGGCAAAATGAAAAGCAAGACCAAACTAAAGAAAGGTGACCAAAGAGAGAAGTGCCTAACAGAATAACTCTCAAGTTTCAACTAAGCAGAATTAGTGTCGAAATTAGGTGAAATTTGTACAACAGTTTGATGGTGAGCAGAAGTACAACAGCAAAAGAAGGTGACAACTAAACCTGGTTATGCAATTGTGGAAGACCGGAATTTTTAACTAAACCTGGTTACCAGTTTGAGGACAAAGAACTTAAACAACATATCTTTTGTACTCATAATATATCAAAAGTCAACCCTCAGCAAAAAGTAGCAGTACAAGTATTCATTCTCAAGATTACAATATATACAATTATAATAATTAAGTCTTGCTATCTATAAGAATATACTAATTAATGTAATTGATCTAATTGATACTAATTAAATGTGATTGATTCCAGAATATTCTTGAGTGATTGTGGAGATAATTATGGGATTGACACATAATTATTCTTACAGTCCCCACAGTCTTAGCGGGAGGTTCTCGTATACTGAGATTGTCTCTGAAATCATCAAAAAGTACACACAGAAGACCTTTTGTGAAGATCTCTGCAATCTGATAACGGGACGATACATGGAGAATACGGACTTGACCACGAGCAACTTTTTCTCGGACAAATAAGATATCCATTTCAATGTGTTTCGTGCGTTGATGCTGAACAGGATTTCCGAATAAGTATATCGCACTCACATTGTCACAATAGACCACGATTTCCTTTTCAATCGGACAATGTAACTCTAACAGGAGATTATGAAGCAACATGACTCAGCAACCACATTGGCTACTCCTCGGTATTCTGCCTCAACACTAGACCGAGACAGTGTGGATTGTCGTTTTGACGACCATGAAATGAGATTGTCCCCCAAAAATACACAATAACCATGTTAAACAACAGCCCATCACGGGCATCTCGGCAGTGTCCATCACGGGCAGAAGTTGCAGAAGTATATATGGTATATTAGGATTGTATATTGTAGTATATTGTAATGAAAAGGATACCTTAATTAGTGTTATACACTTACCATAATTGTATAGTTAGAATTATGGTAGAATAAGGATTTAGAAGTAGAATAGGAAAAGGATTTTCTTATTATGGAAATATGTAACTTGTATATATATCTATTCAATCAATGAAAATAATCAAGGGGATTATTTCTTTCATGGTATCAAGAGACTAGGTCTAAACAAAAGTTTTCTTCTCTCAAACGTTTGCCTCTTCTTTGGCCGTGAAACCCCCCCCCCCCTCCCTCGGGTTTTTTTCTCTCCAAATATCTCGTCTTCCGCTCTCAAAAACCTCTCTTAAATTTATCCTCCTTCTTTGTTCTTTCAAATATGTCTAAGAGCAATTTTCACCCACGCCTCACGGTTTCAATATCAAGCTCGAGTGTCCCTATTGTCGCTTGAGATGGAAAAGCGTTCAATATCTAACGTGATGAGCGGAGTTGTTTAAAATTCACGCTATCTCTTATCAAGTTCTTCACCACATAATTCCTCCCGCTAGACCCCTTCCTCGAGGATCACGAGTATGGATTACAACGCTGGGTTCTTCGGTGGATATACGCCACTATTTCGGCGGGACCTTCTACTGGAGCGATTATGGAGCCCGATACCACGGCTATGGCTGCATGGAATAGATTGTGTGACATATTCCAAGACAACCAACATTCCCGTATCGTCACACTCGAAAGGTGATTTCTCTCGTTGAATGGGCGTATTTCGACGTTTCTGCATATTGCAAGAAACTAAAGGAATTGTCGGATCAACTCCGTAATGTTGGCGCACGATGACAAATAATCGTCTAGTTCTACAATTGGTTGCGGACTTTGGGAGGCCTATAATGGCGTTGGAACTCTCCTTCGCCAAAGCAACCCTCTTCGACTTTCATCAAGCCCGCTCCATCTGACGTTGGAAGAAGCCGGTTTGGCTAAAAAGCGCTACCAGGAGCAAGCCCGATTGTCATGGTGGCATCCTCTCCTAGTTCTTGGGTTTTGTTAATCATTAGGGCCAAAACCATAATAATGGTGGCGGCAAGAATAATCGCAAAAATAACAAAAGCAGCGCGGGGCAAGCGAGGTGGTTCTAGTGGCGGTTCCGGTGAGCAACAAGCGGTGGGTCCCATTCGGTGGTGATGGCCCACCACCACCGTGGGCCCAGTATTGGGGCCAGTGGCAGTGGCACCCGCACCCTCCAGCAGTTTACGCCCGTGCGTTCGGTGCGCAGACCGAGCTCAATACCCAGTTGGCGCCCACTGGCCCAAAGAACGGCCCCACGGTAATGCTTGATTCCGGCCGACGCCAGAGTCCTTGGGCCCCGTCCTCTGCAAACCCAAAGCTGAGTGCTGCAGCAGGTGCACCATACGAGGACCCGACCCGATATCGCAGTCTGGCAGGGGCCCTCCAGTATCTTATATTTACCAGACCATATATTACATATGCGGTTCAACAAGTGTGTTTATTCATGCATGATCCCAGAGTTGAGCACATGAATGCAATCAAACGCATCATTCGGTATATACAGGGGACACTGGACTATGGGTTGCACTTATATCCTTCATCTACATCCACACTTGTCTCTTATCACGGATCTTGATTGGGGTGGTTGTCCGACACCAGGCACGGTCGGCGTCGGCTACTGTATGTTCCTTGGCAACAACTTGGTCTCACAGTGGCTGGCGTCAAAGCAACTCTATCACGCTCAAGTGCGGGCAGAATATCGAGGGTGGCGAATGTGGTCTCTGAATCATGTTGGCTCGTAATTTACTTTTTGGGCTTCATTGTCCCATTCGAAGGCAACCTTGGTATATTGCGATAACATTAGTGCCATCTACCTTCCAGATAACCCGGTTCAACACCAACGCACCAAGCATATCAAAATGGACATTCACTTTGTTCGTGAAAAGGTTGCTAAAGGTCAAGTTCGCGTATGACATGTCGAATCTCGTTATCAAATTGCAGAACATTTTTACCAAGATCTACCGGCGGTACTTTGAAGATTTAAAGGGCAGTCTCAGCGTTAGGAGACCGCTTCATGATCTTGAAGGGGTGTGTTAAACAACGACCCATCACGGCGCATCTCGGCGGTGTCCATCACTAGTGAGAAGTTGAAGATATATGGTATATTAGGATTGTATATTGTAGTACATTGTAATGAAAAGGATACCTTAATTAGTGTTATACACTTACCATAATTGTATAGTTAGAATTATGGTAGAATAAGGATTTAGAAGTAGAATAGGAAAAGGATTTTCCTATTATGGAAATATGTAACTTGTATATATATCTATTCAATCAATGAAAATAATCAAGGGGATTATTTCTTTCAAACCAGAAGTGGAACAACGTGTGTCCGGGCAGCCACCCCAATCTGCATCTATATAGGATGAGAGACTCGAGATGGATGACTTATATGGATGCAAACCGAAATGAAGAGTACCCTTAACATACCGTTGAATCTTTTGAGAGCCTTCATATGTTCTGCCTTCGGGTCATGAATGTGTAAATAAACTTGCTGAACCGCATAGGAAAAATCGGGTCTCGTAAAAGTCAGATACTGCAAGGCCCTGCTAGGCTGCGGTAATGTGTAGGATCGATGTATGGAGTACCTGCAGCGTTACTCAATTTTACCTTTGTGTCAACCGGAGTATGTGATGGTTTGCAGTAAGACATACCTTCTTTGTCAATTATTTCTTTGGCATATTTCTTTTGACTAATAAACAAACCACCTGCATATTGAGTGACATCAATGCCAAGAAAATAATTCAATGGACCTAAATTCTTCATTGCAAATTCAGCTACAAGAAGGGACATAATACACTGGCGAAGCGAAGTTGATGATGTCGTGAGAATAATGTCATCAACATACAGAAGTATATATGTCATGTCAGTGCCCTTCCAAAAAATGAACAATGACTGATCGGACTTGCTGTGAGAGAAACCCAATTTGGAAACAAATCCTGCAAACCTGTTATACCATGCCCGACGAGCTTGTTTCAAACCATATAAGGATTTCTTCAACAAGCAATATGATCTAGACGAGTATAATCGCGAAAACCCAATGGCTGATGCATGTACAATGTTTCTTGTAAGTGGCCATGTAAGAATGCATTTTTGACATCCAAATGATGAATGGACCAAGATTTGGAAAGTGTCAGGCTAAGAACAGTCCTGATAGTTGCTGGCTTAACTACCGGACTGAATGTTTCACCACAATCTACTCTAACCTACCATCACCAACAAGACGAACTTTGTATCTCGCAAAAGAACCATCAGAATTCTTTTTATGACAAAAAACCCACATAGACCGAATTATATTCACATTATATGGACGTGGTAATAAATTCCACGTCTTATTTTTAATAAGAGCATTAAATTCATCTAACATGACAGCTTTTCAATTCGAGTCGGATAAGGCAGTTTTGGGATTTTTTGATATTGGTGATGGTTGGACGGAGGTGGTTAGGTTAAAATGGTGCTTAGGTCGAAAAAATTTGTGCATTGCTCGGGTTTCAATGGTCCGAGTTTGGACAGTTGGGATGTGAGGTTGTTGGTTGTTGATTGGTTGACCGATTTTGGGCCAAAATGGTGGGCTCGATGGATTGGGGCGAGGATTGGGCCGAGGCTGAGGGAAGAGTGACCTCTGTTCCTCGGACCGGCCCATTCCCATTTTGGGTTTGGGTCAAGGGTTTTTGGGAAAGCCCTATAATGTTGTGAGTGTTTAGATGATACCTCAAAATTGGATGTAATTCGTCGTCCAGAAAATCTTATGAAGATGAGGATGCCACTTGAGATGTTGCAAAGGGGAATGTTGATTCATAAAAAATGACATGACGAGAAATAATGATTTTTCCATTTATCATATCATAACACTTATATCCCCTATGATTTTGTGGGTATCCCAAAAACACGCATGGAGTGGAACGAGCCTAAAGTTTATTAATTGTGGTGGATGGAAATAAAGGATAACACGAACACCCAAAACTCGTAAATGTGTAAATGATGGGAGATGGTGGTACAATATTTGTGTAGGTGAAATATTGGAGAGTAGTTTACTAGGAAGAATATTTAAAAGATATGTGGTCATTTGAAGTGCATGGTGCCAAAAATTTGGTGTTGTGGACGAATGCACAAGGAGGGTGGGAATCATATTGTTAATTGTTCGAATCTTTCTTTCGGATTTCCCATTTTGTGGAGATGTATGTGGACAGAAAATACACAAAGACATCCAATTTTGGTGACACAAATCATTAAATTGGGCATTTATGAATCCCCCCCATTGTCACATTGAAAATATTTAATGGATTTTTCAAAATGAGTTTTGATAAAAATACTAAATTATATCAAAATGGTATAGGTTTGCGATTTATTCCCCAATGGAAATGTCCACAGAAAATTTGAATAATCATCCAAAATAAACAAATAATATCTATGACCTGCAGAACTCAAAACATGTGATGTCCACAAATCACAATGCACCAGATCAAATGGCATAAGCGTACTGGAAGTAAAAGATGCAAATGGAAGTTTAACATGTTTACCAAACACACACGTTTGGCAAACATAAGAGTCCAAAAGTTTGTTACAAGAAATAAATTTATTCTTCCTAAGATTATCAAAACTTGTGCTCCAGGGTGTCCCAACCGATTGTGCCACAAAGTCAGAGAAATGGCTGCAAAAGTAGATGGATTGGTCATGTAATTATTGGAAACAGTCGTGAGAGGATACAACTCGCCCATGCTATTGCATCTCATTAGTGGCATCCCCGTCTGAAAATCCTTCAAAGAAAAACCAAACGGATTAAAATTTACAGAAACATTGTTGTCAGTGGTAAATCGTCACACATATATCAAAATTTTAATTAGTTTTGGTGCGTGTAAGACGTTTTTCAATTTTAATGGTGGGTGTGGAGGTGGTAGATTTACTTGACCAATACCACGAATTAGAATTTCCTGTCCACTGCCGACAACAATATTTTGATTAGTGCTCATATTAAATAAGATGAGAGATTACCTTGAGATGTCGTCATGTGAAACGTCGCTCCGATGTCCATATACCAAGACTCATCCGGAACATTAAGATTCATGTTGTTCATAGCCTGTTCGATATCTGTGGGAGCATAGCCAATAGAGGATGATGCTTGGGCTGCAAATGCATGTTGTGGACGAGGCTCAAGGACTTCGGACTGGCAGTTTGAAAAAGAGGGCCTGGCCAAATTTGAGGTAGGGTTCGGGAATTGCGGGGCAACCCACTGTGGGGCCCAGGCCCACTGTGGGTATTGTCCCCACCGATTTTCGATGGACTGGGTAGTGGGCTGCCACTGCCCGATTTGGTTGCTACCGGCGGCTGGCTGCCCGCCACCCCTTCCCCGCCCATTTCCACCATTATTTTTTTCTTTGTTATTATTACGGTTTGAGCCACATTTTTTACCATTATTGTTTCGATTTCCGCCGCTACCCGAACCGGAATTTTGTTGTTGAAAATCTGTGGAAAAAGAATTGGTAGAAACAAGGGCAGTTCCGACATTGACTGCTTAGGAGGATGCCTGTTTTTCTTTTCGTGTTTCTTCAAGAATCAACCTTGACCGAGCCTCGTAGAATGGAGGTAGTGGATTGCTCTGTTGAATAAATGTAGTGACTCCATCATATTGTTTATTCAATCCGGCAATTAATTGAAGGACCAACCTTTGATTTGTGACCAGTGAACCAACGTTGGATAGTTGGTCTACAAGCACCTTCAATTTATGACAATATGCGGACACGTTTGAGAAGTCATCCAATTTAACGTTGGTAAATTGGTGTTCAAGATATACAGCCCTAGAAAGTTTGTTATCTTGAAAAATATTTTGTAAACGTTCCCACGCCTGTTGAGCCGTAGAGTTTGGCTCTAAAATGGTATGCAAAAGATTGTTGGAGATAGTGTCATAAATCAATTGAAGGACTATAGCATCTAAACGGGACCATAACTTTTTGTCTACCGTAGTGGTGTCCGATGATGACTCGGAGGGTATAATATGGTCTATTACCTCATATGCGCGGCAATGAATTTTGAACAATTCCGCCCAAGAGGTGTATTGCCCTTTTCCCATCTCAAGCATTATGGAAATAAAATTCTTGACGTTGTTTACGGCAAGAGCTGGATGAAAATTTTATTTTTCAGCCATAGTTTTCCACTAAGAATCAAAACAAGAGAAGGACATAACAATTGTTTTGTGTTTTGGTGGTTAAGAACCTAAGTGTCGGCTAGTTAGGAGAGAGGAAGAATTGTTAGCCGAGGTAGTTTAGTAGTTTAGGTTTAGATTTAGTTAGTGGTTTTAGGTGTAGGATTTTTGTGAAAACAAAAACTACTGACAGCCGAGAATAGGAGGATTGGTAGAAGGAAAAAAATATTTCGGCTAAGGAGAGGAGGCCGAATGGGAGGTAGGTTTTAGGGCAAAAATTAATTGACTCTTAATATCATGTAGGAAATTGATTCATTGCCTTTATTTATTCTTAAGATTACAATATATACAATTACAATAATCAAGTCTTGCTATCTATACGGATATACTAATTAATGTAATTGGTCTAATTGATACTAATTTACATGTGATTGATTCTAGAATATTCTTAAGTGATTGTGGAGATAATTATGGGATTGACCCATAATTATTCTTACATAAATTTCTTCATATTCAGATACTCCCTCTGTCCCAATTTATGTGTAGGTATTTGTCTGAACACAGACTTGTGGTCTAAAATATATATATATATATATATATATATTTGTGTGGCTAAAAATTATGAGATAAAATGAGAAATTTTAAATTAATTTATTACTAAATATAGAAACATATCTTTCTTTTTGAAACCGACTAAAAAGAAAATAACTTCACATAAATTGACACAGAAAGAACCACTTTTCTTCTGCTAGTTATCCCAGAAGGAGAAGTAAAGACACGGAGAACCTATTAAGCTGATATTGTATCATCGAAACTTCTCATCATCAGAGAGGAAAGAGAAAGTTCGTCGCCAACGTGATTTTAGTTTCAACACGACATACATATTCATGAAGTCACACTAGCTTCAACATGCAAACTATTAGTAAACCTAAGAATAATAAATTTAAGTCCGGTACAACCAATAAGTATTATTTATACACCCTATTAAGTACTTTTCTTATACAAAGTAAACCAAATGACATTAATAATATCAGTACTACTTCTATTCTAATATACCCTAATCAATAATATTTAGAAATTATGAAATCCATGTTATTTAATACAGTAAATCAAATCGTCGATAAAAAATGATGCTAGCATGACTAATGCTCTGTATTCAATACTATTCTTATAGTACTATGGTTGGGGAACAACTTTACTCGAGATTAAGACCCTCAACATGGGATAAAAATAACACTATAATCCTCAGATTAATTATCTCTTATACCAACGACCCCTGAAAGTGCTAGTAATATCTAAAACATAATCTCAACTAATATGTATCACCTAAAAATCTGTTAAAGCTCAAAGCTTTACCAAAATCTCACATAGACAGGAACCCAAAAGCCAACTAAAAAATAAAATCTTGAAATAAACTGAAAAAATATTAACTTCCCCAAAAAAAAAATCATACTAAAACAACTACCTCTTCATGAACAATCCCTTCAAGTGTAGCTTCATAAATTGACTAGAAATTTGAACCACCACCCGATACAAAAACTGCAATCTTTTTCTTTTTAAGTTCTTTATTCACTGTAATAGCTTCTCTTTCCATTCTTTGCAAATAGTTAGTACATTGTAAAACTTTCATGGTTGGCAAAACTATCCGTTATTCACTTTTAATAAGGTGTTTTTTGCAAACTAATTAGTGATAGTTCAGATAGGAAATATGAAAAACTGATAATTGAGGTGTGTTTTGCAAATTAATTGGTGATAGTTTAGATATGAAACTCTCACATTGATAGTTCAGATGGAAACTCAAAAAAGGTACATACTTGAGTTGAGGTGTAATTTTAACCCTTAATCTTAATTTATTTTGTAAAGAGATTTGCTAATTTTCATCACAATTTTCCTGCATAATTTTTTAAAAGGTCAAATAACAATTTTGGTCCATGTGTTATAGGTTTATTTCAGTTTTGGTCCATGTATTATTGGACTAAGCATAATTAACCTTCAATTAATATAAATTGCTATTTTCCCTTTCGAAAACAAGTGTTATGTTTTTTTAAATAAGTGCTCCCTCTGTCCCAAAAAGAATGACTCACTTTTTTTAATCCGTCCCAAAAGAATGACATATTTCCTTATTTGACAATAATTTAACTTTAAACTTTATATTTTACGCAAAACGAGATAATCTATAACCACACAAATATATTTGGCTTATTTTAGACCATAAGATTTAAAAATCTTCCTTTATTTCTTAAAATGCGTGTCAAATGAAAGTACATTACATAATTGGGACGGAGGGAGTAGATAGATTTGATGTAATTGATACGACACATACATATGTTAGATATACGAATAAATTAAAATAAAATGCTAATAATCAATAAATTTCATCTCTTATTATCACTATAAATATATTTCCCATACGCAATCCTTTGTATAGACGTTGTGGCGGACGGACGCTAAGATGGAATAGGCCCGTTAATATGCCCAATGTTCTTGCTGCAATATGATAACATAGCATCTGAGGTTGCATTAATTGAGAACACACGATAGAAGGAATTGTTTCATTTCCAAACTTCACCTTCAAAAAGCGTAAATTTTTTTAAAATTTTCTCGAATCACGTATTTTTCTCCTCGTAAGACTGAGAGAAATGAATAAATATGAAATAAAAAAAAGAATCAATTGGAAAACAAATTTCTCACCATGAGATTTATTTACTCAAATTATTCAAGTTTGTAATTTACATACAAAAAGAATTCGTGAAGAGTATAGAGACCTATGTGCCTTTTGAGTAGTAATCCATTTTCATTTTAATGGCCAATTCAAAACTATTATTATTACAAGACAACCTTAAAAGTATTATTACTAGTCTTAAGAATCTCTTAACGATTACAGCCGATATAATTGTTCATATTGGGTAATGGGTCATTTTTAGAGTCCGTTGCATTTTGCACCCTATTTTATGATTCGCAGCGTTATCCTATTTTTTTTAATGAGTTGCACCATAATTTCTTTAATTTATTGCAAAACAATAAAACTACTATTTTTATATCTTTCCCATGAGAGCAAAATGGGTATACAAATAAGATAAAAAATTAAAAGAAAGCTCAAACAAAAAGATTATTGTCTCGTTCCCTTCAAAGCCAACTTGCAGTATTTAGCTAAAAGTAAAATAAAAGATATTTGCAGTAACGACTACACAAATTTCGGGCAAGTCAATATTAAGAAATCGAACAGGTTACTTCGTATCAGCTACACCCTCTTTATCTTTTTTATTTTCTCAGTGTGTGTTCGAGATTCTGTGTGTTCTATAAGTGGTATTTGAACCTTTTCAATTTTTGTTTTCCGCAATTTTCATTTGCTAATTTCTTGTGGCGTAAGCAGATTAATTGTTTCGGTATTATAAGAAGAATCAGACATTCTGTTTACTGTTCTGCTATAGTTCCTTATATTAGGGTCTATGTTAATTATGATATTACTGTCATCATTACCCTTGTGTGATAGTTCCAGCAACAAATTGATCATAATTATACAAAGCAGATTCATTATTTTCACATTTATATCTAATACATATAATGTATAATAGTGTATTTGAGCCGAGGATGTCCCGGAAACAACCGCTCTATCTACCAAGGTAGAGGTAAGGTATGCGTACAATCTACCCTCCCCAAACCCCACGTTGTGAAACTTCACTGGATATGTTATTGTTGTAGTGTATAAGAATGTATACGTAATGTATAATAATGTATAAGAATGTATATGTGTTATATAATAGTATATAAAAATGTATATATACTTGTATACATCATGTTACACAGATTTTTAAAAATAAAAACTTAAAAAATGAAGAGAGTTTTATAGTAGCTCGGGGAAGAAGTTAAAAAAGTGACCTTAAAATAGATTTGACTTCATGAAATTCAATATAAATATATGTTGGCTATTCTAGATGTAAAAGTTTATTAGGCTATGCCCATTGCAAACTGTTTGTTTGGATAGTACATATGTGTAAGTATCCCTAACATATATAGTGTGATATAAGCTGTTTTGAGTCATACATGCTTACACACTTTTATCTAAAAGGCTTCACACATTAACAATATGCTTACATCTACATACAATTTCTCAATCTTTTCAATTATTAATGTGAAACTATTTTATTCTCACATTCCAACGAGTCAAGATTGGAGATAGTTAGAATTACTATAAAAATATGCTTTTTCACCAACAAACCACAAAATTACCAAAATTTGTGTATCAAAACAAGAATATTCAGAGAATGTAACTACACTTGTTTTATATCTGAGAGCGACTTCAGAATTTAAGCAAATTCTAAGGAAAAGAAACAATTTCATGATTTTATCCTATGATAAATAGTTTACATTTATACATTGGTTACTTTCATGTAAGAAAGTGATATATTTGTATTATGCATAATGCATTAATGCTTTGTAGCTTATGATAGTATAGTAAATGACATGCTCAAATTGAAAAAAAAATTAAAATATTAAAGATGTTCCAGAAAGCTAAATACGAGAGGCACAAACAAATAGTATATGCACATATTTTTTCTAAATATTCTCCATTACTAGATAAATATATACAAGTTGCATTAATTTGCAACATGCTAATGACTTACTATATAGGGATTACAGAATTGATGAGGTATAGAATTAAAACCCTGAACCGCAACTACTTGGAGAAGTATAATATTTTTTCTCCACTAAACAATATAATATTACTTCCCAAGCCCACCAAAAATAAAGCTAATTGCCTACACAAGAATGGCTTTCTAATTCTGACAAATGAAGATCTTTATATATTGTCCTTTTTTTTCCCACCAAGCGTCGCATTGAATCCAATTAAATCAGACTCATGTGGAGAAATCCTATATTGGGGATAAAACGCTCCCTAATCCAGAGTTCGAACACAATCTTTAATGGTTCATGATGTTATCCATTCAAAGCTGCAGCCAAATTTCCCATTTTAATGCCACTATTAGAAGAAATAATATTCTCTCTACAATAGAAAGAAATTGCTTGCATTGGCTCAAATCCAACAGCTCTCTTCTTTGAAGAAGAATCAAAAGTACTCTTTTGATAATTTTCCTTTAATTTGAACTCATTTGTTGTTCTCTTATAAGATCCAAACCATTTAGCTTGCATATAAGCAAGTCTTCTCCATGGTGGCACATAAATGTCCATTTTTTTCATAGATTTCTTCATGGCTCTACTCATAATTTTCACCACTTGCTTCAACTCTTCTACTTTGCCAACAAAAACTTGAGGGAAAATTTCGAGTAATGAGGCGTAACAAGGCGTTGCACGAGCGATTTCAAACTCTCCGGCTAATAAAACCTCGATTATGTAGCGATTACCGGCTACGATAATGTCGATATACTCGTAACTTCCTGACGTACTATTACTGGTTTTCTCCCACTTTGATTTGCACAAACCTGTAAGGAATTACATGAAAGCAGTTAGATAAAGATTTAACTCGTATATACCACTAGGCAATAATGTAACCTACTTTATTTTTCAAGTCAGTAATATTTTATTATGCAAAATTATCTTGTATATCACTGACATGATACTGCATAAAAAATATTTACCAGTCAAGTGTTAAAGAATTAAACACTTAGAAGGCTGAGGTGTTGGAAGATATATTAAGTAGGTGTTTGGCCATGAAAATCAAATATTTTTCACTTTATTTGAAATTTTAAAGTTGGAGTTGAAGATGGAGTTGTGGTTGGTTATAGTTTTTGCAAATAAATATTTGGTTGTTTGAATCTATTGAAAGAAAAAAGTGAAAACAAGGTTTTATGTGTTTGAAGTTGTATTTGGATTATTCATGGCCAAACGCTGATTTCAAAATAAGGTGAAATAATTTTCAAAAAAAAAGTGAAAGATTCTCATGGCCAAAATACCGGAAAACACCTTTTAGCAATGCAAATCAAGGAACTAGCCTGAAAAAGTTAGTATAAAGTGAATGTATATTACAATTAGAAAAACTAGAATTAACTTCGATTTTACTGTTTAGCTACATAATTTGTTCGTCGTTAGTTTTCTATATTTTTAGTGATACATTATATTTTACACGGATAATACATATAATTTAAAGGGAAACTTAAGTAAATGTACCATTCGGTCATCTAGTTTAACAAAATGGCCGAAGTGTACACTACTTATACACTTCAACTGCATATATATGTATATTATATTTATAGATATGTACAGTATATGTATATTTAGTATAAACTATACACTACCTATACATTGTGTATATATTTTATAAACTAGATGGTCAAATGCTTACCAACATCAAAACCTCGTTCATGCAATTGAGTCATCAACCGCCGTTTAAACTCCGGCGAACTCCGGTCATTCTCATCAAGCAATACATTCTCCACAACACCAATAATATCTCTCTTCAAATCATCACCACAATTTTCATCACAATTCAACAAATTCCTCAAATTTTCCTTAATCTCCAACTCATCAAAGCAATAACTAGTATCAACATTTCCATAATTAATCTCTTCTAATTTCTCATTACTAATACTTATCTCTTCTTCTTCTTCTTCATCTTCGCCTCTTTCTAAAAATGAATTCACGAGTCCCGATAAATCTGTCAAGCTCGCCGGCGAGTATTCGCTACCACTACTCTCGCAAATCCTCGCTTTTGCCACGTCATCAAACGCGGCTGCTACTCTCTTAAAATACTTTATTGGTACCACTCTCGCCATTTTTTTTAATCTCAAATTTATTCGAAATGATTCAAATGTAAACACGAATCGAATATTTATGATTCAGTTATGTCGCAATCATGAAGAAAAAATGTTCACAGAAAAGAAACCACTAACCATTAATGGAGTGTTTTTTTTGTACGTAAAGATGAAGACATGATGTTGATATAGTGTGTATATATATAAGTGATTTCTTTTACAAGTATATTCGAATAGATTCGAATTTTTACAGTAATTTGTGTTAAAGTGAATGACTCAATGTATGTAGACATAATGTACGAATAAGTTCGTTTTTAGCTTAATTTATCATTTAAGGGATAATCCAATAATATACCTTTCACATAAGTCTCGAAATAAACTGTTCTCCGCATAAAAATAAAATATTCCCCAAAGTGTGTGGTTTTAGTTTCAGAGTTTTGTAGAAATTGTTTTACCCCAACTTGAGAGATTTCGAATATAAATTTATCAATGGGAGTACCGAACAACAGATGAAAAATTTTAAAAAATAAAATTGACACATTAACAAAAGCTCAAACTTTAGGTCAGTTTTGTGGATGGTTATTCAAATTTTGTTTTACTTAGTGTTAAACAGGGTATATACCCGTGATATACACTTGGAATACATAGTGTATATCACGGGCATATTGAGCAAAGCAGCAAAGCAGCCTCGGATAAGGCCCATCACTGGCCCATCACGGGCAGTAACCAATGGCCCATCTCGGGACTGTATAGGATGTGTATATATGGTATATATTGTTGTAATATTGGTGTGTAAATGTTATCTTAATTAGTCTTGTACACTTACCATAATTGTATAGTTAGAATTATGGTAGAATAAGGTTTTAGGAGTAGAATAGGAATAAGATTCTCCTATTATGAAAATATGTAACTTGTATATATACTTGTCAATTAATGAAAATAATCAAGGGGATTATTTCTTTCATGGTATCAAGAGACTAGGTCTAACAAAATTTTTCTCTCCCAAATTTTGTCCTTCTCGGCCGAAACCCCCCCCCCCCCTTCGGGTTTCTTTTCCAAAAATTCGTCTTCCGCTCTCACAATCTCTCTTACTATTCCCAAATTTTCCCTCCTTCTTTGTTCTTTCAATATGTCTAAAAACAATTTTCATCCTGCCCTCATGGTTTCTAACGTCAAGAACAATATCCCTATTGTGCTTGAGATGGAAAACGTCCAATATGCGACGTGGGCAGAATTGTTTAAAATTCACGCTATGTCCCATCAAGTTATCCATCACATAATTCCTTCCGCTACACCTATTCCCGCGAAGGATCCTCAGTTATGGATTACTCTTGATGTTACCGTTCTCCAGTGGATCTATTCCACTATTTCGGTTGACCTCTTACAGACGATTATTGAGCCGGATACCACGACTATGGCTACGTGGAATAGATTGCGTGGCATATTCCAAGATAACCAACATTCACGTGTTGTCACACTCGGGCAGGAATTCTCTCTAGTTCGCATAGAAGAATTTCCAAACGTATCTGCATATTACAAGAAACTCAAGGAGTTGGCAGACCAGCTCCGTAACGTTGGCGCATCTGTAACAAATAATCGTCTGGTTCTACAACTGGTTGCCAGTCTTTCTGAGGCCTATAATGGCGTTGGGACTCTTCTTCGCCAAAGCAACCCACTTCCCGCTTTTTATCAAGCCCGCTCCATGCTTACTTTGGAAGAATCGGATTGGCTAAAAAGACGGCTACCGGAGCAAGCCTCGTCGTCCTAATGACGTCCTCCACAAATTCTTCAGGTTTTGTTGATAATTCGGGCCAAAATCGTACTCATGGTGGCGGCAAAAATAATCGTAAGAATACTAACAAAAATAGCGGGGGGCATACGCGGCGGTTCTGGTGGTGGTTCTGATGGTCAGCAGGCCGGCAGTGGGCCCTGTCCAGTCAACGATGGGCCTCCTCCCTACTAGTCCCAGCAGTGGGGCCCATGGCAGTGGGGCTAGGGAAATGGGCCGTGGGCCAGCAACCCCTATTTTCCAGTCATTGGATCCGACAGCCAGTGGGCTGGACAGTCCACTTTCAGGCCCAACAATCAGCAGTCACGGCCCACTGCCCACTGGCCCAGTAACGCCAATTCCAGCAGCTACGACCTAGTTCAGCCCAGTTCTGGAATACTTGGGCCCCGGCCTCCGCAAACTCACCACGCAGCAGGCCCCACTCACACCGATATCGAGGCCGCAATGCACACATTGGGTTTAACTCAACCGGACTCAAATTGGTATATGGACACCGGTGCCACTACCCACATGACATCCGATTTAGGTACTCTCTCATCTTATTCCAATTTGAGCAACCCTCGGGGTATAATTGTTGGTCATGGTAACTCTATTCCAATTCAGGGTTATGGTTAGAAAACGTTGTCTCCACCCAATCCACCCCTTATCTTGAAAAATATTCTACATGTCCCCAAATTAATCAAAAATTTAGTGTCTGTCCGAAAGTTCACCACTGACAATTCTGTTTCTGTTGAATTTGATCCTTTTGGTTTCTCTGTGAAGAATTTCAAGACGGGGAGTCCTCTCATGAGGTGTGATAGTAGGGGAGATCTTTATCCTATCACGTCCGATTTCAGTCCATCGAGTCAAGCTTTGTCATCAGCCTTTGCAGCCATTTCTCCTTCCTGGTGGCATGCTCGCCTTGGTCATCAGGGATTCTCTATTTTATCAGTTTTAGATAAAAATAGTTTTATTTCTTGTAAGGGTACGAGTCGTACTCCAATTTGTCAATCTTGTTCGTTAGGAAAAAATTGTTAAGCTGCCATTTGTAGACTCAACTTCTCATACTTCAATGTCATTTGATATTATTCATAGCGACCTATGGACGTCTCCTGTTCTCAGTTCGTTGGGTCATCGGTATTATGTTCTCTTTTTGGATGATTATTCTAAATTTTTGAGGATGTTTCCAATTGCAAATAAATCTCAAGTGTTTTCCGTCTTCGTAAAATTTAGAACATTCATTAGAACCCAATTCGAAAGAGAAATAAAAAATATTCAATGTGATAATGGAAAAGAGTATGACAATAAGGAGTTTCGGGAGTTTTGTGCTAATAATGGGATCAATTTTCATTTTTCTTGTCCTCATACATCTCCACAAAATGGGAAAGTCGAACGCAAAATTCGTTCCATAAATAACATTGTCCGCACTCTCTTACTTCATGCTTTCATACCCCCATATTTTTGGCATCATGCTCTACAAATGGCCACATATCTGCTAAATATAATTCCTTCCAAAGGTCTGACATATTCGTCCCCCTCTAAATCTTATATAATAAGAATCCTTCTTATTCTCATCTTCAGGTGTTTGGGTACTTGTGTTATCCGTTATTCTCGTCCACCACAATTAACAAACTTCAGGCCCGGTCTACTCCGTGTGTGTTTTTGAGTTATCCGTCTAATCATCGTGGTTACAAATGCTTTTATTTATCCTCCAAGAAAATCATCATTAATCGCCATGTAATTTTTTATGAAACTCAATTTCCATTTACTAAAGTTCATACTCCTGAGCCTAGTTCGTATAATTTTTTGGATGATGGTATATCCCAGTATATTACTCACCATTTTGCGGACATATCCACTTTTAAAATTCTCCAGCCCAGCACCGCCCCCCTGACGATCGCCAATTACCGTCGTGGATCGGTTCGGTGATTGGGCCGATCCAGCCAGTGCAGGAACCGGTCCGATCCACTCCGGTTTCCGAGTTGGGCGGCAGCCCACCGCCTGCATTCCGAGCCCAGAAAATTCCCAATATCCGCTCATCTCTTCATCGAGTCTTAGACCAGTCACTCGTAGTCAACGGTGTATTTTTACACCAAAAAGACATTTTAATTTACATTCGAATGTCTCTAAATCCTCCTTGCCCCGTAATCCTGTGTCTGCCTTAAACGACCCGAATTGGAAAAGTGTTATGACTGATGAATATAATGCTCTTATTGATAATAAGATGTGGGAGTTAGTGCCCCATCCATCTGGTATTAATATTTTCAGGTCTATGTGGATTTTTGCTCATAAAGAAAATTCAGATGGTTCATTCGCTCGACATAAGGCACGGCTTGTGAGTGATGGTAAGACTCATCAAGTTGGGATAGATTGTGGTGAGACGTTTAGTCCGGTGGTCAAACCGGCTACCATTCACATTGTGCTTAGCTTGGCTCTTTCAAAGGCATGGCCTATTCATCAGTTGGATGTCAAAAACGCTTTCCTACATGATGATCTCAAGGAAACAGTTTATATGCATCAACCGTTGGGGTTCAGGAATCTCAACCATCCTCATCATGTCTGTTTGTTAAAGAAGTCTTTATATGGGCTTAAGCAGTCTCCACGGGCCTAGTATACAAGGTTTGTTGACTATGTGTCGACTATTGGGTCCACTCACAGCCGGTCAGATAATTCGTTGTTCATCTACCGTCGTGGTTCGTCATTGGCCTACATTCTGTTGTATGTGGATGATATCATTTTGACTGCCTCTTCCGATGCCTTACGACAGTCTATCATGACCATGCTCAGCTCTGAGTTTGCTATGAAAGACTTAGGACCCTTGAATTACTTTTTGGGGATTGCCGTCAAGCGTCATTCAGATGGATTGTTTTTGTCTCAACGAAAGTATGCAGCTGAGATCATCGAGAGAGTCGGGATGTCCTCTTGTAAGTCCACTTCCACTCCAGTTGATATGAAGCCCAAGCTTGGTGCCGCGGTCGGTATCCCTTACGAGGATCCGACCCGCTATCGCAGTTTTGCAGGGGCCCTTCAGTATCTTACCTTTATCAGACCGGATATTATGTATGATGTTCAGTAGGTGTGTTTATTCATGCATGATCCCAGAGTTGAGCACATGAATGCAATCAAACGTATCATTCGGTATATTCATGGTACATTGGACTATGGTTTGCATTTGTACCCTTCATCGACATCCACACTTGTCTCATACACAGATGCTGATTGGGGTGGTTGTCCAGACACCATACGGTCTACGTCTAGCTATTGTATGTTCCTTGGCAACAACTTGGTCTCCTGATGCAGAAGCGTCGTCAGGCGACTCTATCCCGCTCAAGTGCCGAGGCAGAATATCGAGGGGTAGCTAATGTGGTCTCAGAATCATGTTGGTTACGTAACTTGATTTTAGAGCTTCATTGTCCCATTCAGAAGACAACCTTAGTGTATTGTGATAATATTAGTGCCATCTACCTGTCAGGTAATCCGGTTCAGCACCAACGCACTAAGCATATCGAGATGGACATTCACTTTGTCAGTGAAAAGGTTGCTCGGGGTCAGGTACGCGTATGTCATGTCCCGTCACGATATCAAGTTGCAGACATCTTTACAAAGGGTCTTCCCTCGGTACTCTTTGAAGATTTTAGAGACAGTGTCAGCGTTCGAAAACCGCCCGCTATGACTGCGGGGGTGTGTTAAACAGGGTATATACCCGTGATATACACTTGGTGTATATCACAGGCATATTGAGCAAAGCATCAAAGCAGTCTCGGATAAGGCCCATCACGGGCAGTAACCAGTGGCCCATCTCGGGACTGTATAGGATGTGTATATATGGTATATATTGTTGTAATATTGGTGTGTAAAGGTTACCTTAATTAGTCTTGTACACTTACCATAATTGTATAGTTAGAATTATGGTGGAATAAGGTTTTAGAAGTAGAATAGGAATAGGATTCTCCTATTATGGAAATATGTAACTTGTATATATATTTGTCAATTAATGAAAATAATCAAAGGGATTATTTCTTTCACTTAGCATAAAAATCACGCAATATTTAGCTAAGTATTACGAAAATCACTAAACTAATTTTTATAACAAAAACGTTATTTAATTTTGCTGAAGTATCACATAAAGTCATTATGAAAGAACATAAAGTACATTTTACATGATACTAAGATAAAGTTTAAGGTCTTGTTTAGTGACATTTTGTTATATTTAGGCAAAGATTAGTGATTCTCCATATTTAATTAGACAAAGTTGAATAATTTCGTTTTACAAAAAATATTCTAATGACTTCTGTGTGCAGTAAAATAAAATTCGAGTGATCATTCATGAAATTATGTCCATGTATATTTATGATATTGATTTAGGATCTAAATATTTTTTAATTAGATCATTTCTCATCTAGCAAAATCAGTGTGCAGTTTTTTTTTTAATTTCTTAAATTAGTTTTGTGAATTGAACAGCTTACATTGTCTTTTAAATTATATGTGCATATCATACTCTTATATCACAATTATGAATGTATTTTTATAATCACATATGAAAGTGGTTAATTATTTTTTTTTTAAAACTGGCTGAACGAGCTTAGTCCTTAGATTCAGAATATATTAACCTAAGGTTTGGTGTATTATATTATATTTCTTAACCACCCGATTAGCTGAAGCATTAATCTAATACTCCATCCATTCCAATTTTTGTATTACTTTTTGCTTCTCAAGATTTAAACTGTGAGAATTTTGACGGACATTTTAAAATGTATTTTTTCGCATTATATTAACATGCATGAGAATATTATAATTTATAATATTTTTCATATAATTTTTTAATATCTAAATTTTAGTCTTAACATCTTGAGGTGATCTCATCCAATTTAGCTTTGAAGGTAAATTAAAATTAGCTCTCAATAAGCACAAAATATCAGAGACAGTGGGAGTACTTGTTAGTGTTGAGACACAATATTAGAAAATTTTCATTTTACTGGCCACACCAACTTGTGATATTTGTACTAAGATAAATTATGCAAGTAGTAAAAGGAACGTAATAAAATAAAGTCCATTTTACTCACAATCATCATGTGAATCAACTTTTTGCTTTTGTAACTATTGAGAATATAATCAAATATTAAAAGTGTGTTCTATCTAACAGCTTAAACTTTTAGATCAGATGGTCATACACTTCAATATGGTATCAGAGCAGGTCGAAAGTCCTGGAATCGAACACTAGTATATATCTGTAACTTGTTCAAAATTAAAGACAATGGTCAGAAAAATGACACCATAGGTATAAAAAAGATGTTTTCACTATTGATCACCTATTATTTTAAGATTGAGATGGCTATGACTTAAAAGGAACCAAGTTAATAGAATTCATGAAAGTTTTTTATTCATAACATGAGTTCTTACAAAGCAATAACAAGATAATAGAATAATACTATTCCTGAGAGCTAAAAGTGCAAGTAAAAGAAAAGCAAGTAAAACCCTTTATATAGGGTCTATTACATGAGATACAAATGTGTTTTTTCAATGTGGGACAAAAGCAACGTGGGAAAGAGTTAATGCTAATATCCCATCTCAAACTCGCGATGGTGTAGACAGAAGTATCGAGAGTTTGCCAAGAAAGAACTGGTGACGCTTTAAGGTATGCGCCTTTGTGAAGAAATTTACAAGTTGCATCGAAGATGAGACAAATGGCAAGGATAGAGTGCTCTGCTGAAGATGATATCGAATAATATGACAATCAATCTCAATATGCTTGGTACGTTCATGACAGACTGTGTTGTGCGCAATCTGAATAGAACTCTTATTATCACAGTACATCGGTGTTGGTAAGCAAAGAGAGACACTCATATCAACCAAAAACGAACGTAACCATACAATCTCACACATAGTAGAAGTAATAGCACGATACTCTGCCTCAGTTGATGAGCGAGAAACCACATCTTGTTTCTTACTTTTCTATGAGATGAGTGAATCTCCTAAAAATACACAATAACTAGTAGTTGATTTCCGATCAGTTAGGTCACCAGCCCAATCTGCATCAGAAAATGCACGAAGCTCCAAGGATGAGGTCGATGGAAACAAGAGACTCTGATAAATTGTTCCTCGAAGATAGCAAAGAATACGCATAACTGCAGCCCAATGTACAGATGTAGGAGAGCAAACAAACTGACTGACAATGTGAACAGCATATGCAATGTTAGGGCGAGTAATGGTGAGGTACACCAGACTCCCTACAACTGAACGATATAAAGTGGGATCAGGAAGAGGATCCCCGTCAGTAGGTGTATATCGAACATTAACCTCAAGAGAAGAGTTAACTATATGAGTATCTGTGAGACGGGCCCGCTCAAGAATATCTGCAGTGTACTTAGACTGAGAGAGAAGATATCCCTTCTCAAAATAAACTACCTCAATGCCTAAAAAGTAACGTAGATGACCTAAATCTTTCATCTCAAAATGGTAAGACAAAGTAGATTTTAGGTTTGCAATACCATCACCTGTAATGATCATGTCATCAACATACAACAAAAGCAAAATACAACCTGCACGGGATGATTTAACAAATAACGGTGAATCATGAAAGCTGGAAATAAACCCAAGAGATGATACTACAGTGGAGAACTTGTCGAACCAAGCTCTTGGAGCTTGTTTGAGACCATACAGAACTTTCTTAAGCCTGCACACCTGTCCTGGACTATGTGAAACACCAGGTGGAGGGAACATGTAGACTTCTTATTGAAGATCCCCATTAAAAAAAGTATTTTTAACATCCATTTGTGAAATATGCCAATGACGAACAGAGGCCACTGCAATAAGAACCCGGACAGATGTCATCTTTGCAACAGGTACAAAAGTCTCTTCATAATCCATACCATATTCTTGAGCAAAACCCTTTGCAACCAAACGAGCTTTATATCGCTCAATAGAACCATCAAACTTGGTCTTAATCTTGTACACCCATCGAGAACCAATAGTTTTCTTACCAGTCGGTAGAGAAACCAAATCCTAAGTACCAGTTTTGTTCAAAGCAGCCAGTTCCTCATTCATAGCCTCTTGCCAAAGAGGATCAAGAGCTGCCTCAGCGTAGGAGGTAGGCTCACAGAGAGAATTAATAGAAACTAGAAAGGAAGCGAATGATGGAGCATAGCAAGAATAATCAAAATCGAATAACTGAGTAGATCGCAAAGTGCGTTTAAGATAGCGAGGTGGATCTGGATCTGCAACCACAAAAGGTTCTGAAATAGGCGTAGGAGGGGGCTGAGTATCAATATCATGGGACCTGCTAGAAGATTGAGAAGGAACAAATGATATAGATGTAGAATCAGATGGGCAATCAACATCAAAAGAATCTATATCAATAAGGTCAGATTTTGTCTTGCCATGTGAGGTAGGTGGTATGGAAAAGAAAGGAACATGCCCAATAAATGAAACATTACGAGACACATACAATTTTCCAGAAACTGGATCATGACAACGATAACCTTTCTTTCCAACCCCATATTCAAGAAAAACACAAATGGCGACACGAGAAGATAACTTAGTATGCTCTGCATGTGGACGTAGAACAAAACATCTAGAACCAAAAACTCTCAAATGAGAATATAGTGGGGTGTGACCAAATAGTCTAGCATACGGAGAAATCTCAGAATTATGAGAGGTAGGGATCCTATTAATGTGATAAACATGTGTAAGGACAACTTCTATCCAAAATTCACTAGGTACACTAGCGGACAAAAGCATGGATCTAGCGGTCTCAACAATATGCCTATGCTTTCTCTCGGCTACCCCATTTTGTTGTGGTGTATTAGTACAAGAAGACCGATGTATTGTACCATCAGCTTTGAAAATACCAGAAAGATCCCCACTAGTATATTCACCTCCTAAATCAGCCCGAAAATATTTAATAATGGCAGAATGTTGAGTTTTCACATAGGCTTGAAACTCAGCATAAGTATGAACAAAATCAGAACGTCTTTTCAACAAATAAATCCAACAATGACGAGTATAATCATCAATAAAGAAAATATAATATCTGGAGCCTCCCTTAGTAGGGATAGGTGCTGCCCCCCAAACATCTGAATGAACTAGATCAAATGGTGCAGAAGAAGTAGAAGTACTAAGATTAAAAGGCAAAGTAGAAAATTTTACAAGTTTACATCAACTACAATCAGAAATATCATCGAACTGTAAATCACCAAGAACACCAGTATTACACATAAAACGCAGGCGAGATCCTGATATATGACCAAGTCTAGAGTGCCACAAATAAAACTTCGAAGAGGGAGGTGTTAAATGAAAAGAAGATATATTAACAGGCATAGCTGCTGCATGAGTAGGAAGATACAGCTCATCCAAAACATAGAGACCTCTCCCATTTCTACGCCCTGTCCCAATCACTCTCTTGGATTTTAGATCCTGCACATAACAAGAATTATAGAAAAGTCCAATAAAACACCCAGAGTCATATATTTGACCAGCAGAAGCAAGATTCATATGTAATTTTGGAATGCAATAAACATCAGGTAATGATATAGTGGATGTATGAATGGTGCCAATGCCTGTCAATGGCATAGGTGTGCCATCAGCAGTCACAACAGAAGTGGAAGGGGGGGTCAGAAGACATAGATACAAAGACTGAAGAATCAGGAGACATATGATTTCCAGCTCCAGAGTCCAAGATCCAAGAAGACGAAATGATACATGAACCAATAGATGGTGATGAGCCAGAAGGAGCAGAAAAAACATAAGACTGAGAATTTTTTTGAAACTGTTGGAAGGCGAGAAACTTCTGAAATTGGTCAGCTACAAAATCAGTATTGTGACTCACAGAGGGTCCTGAAGCTGGGTGATCAAGAGAGGGCATAAAGGCAGCCTGAATCGGTGGATACGAGTTTTGGAATTAACCCCCAGAATATGGCTTCTGTTGAGAAGGCTTATGTCTTTGTCCCGAATGTGAAGGCTTAGAACCTGATGTATTCTGTAGCTCAGGACATTGATTCTTCCAGTGTCCTGGTTTCTTGCAATAATTACAATTACCCATGATAGATGTTCTATACTGGTGTGTAGGGGATGCAAGGACCGGTGCAGACGAATGAGCTGTCAATACGGAAGTAGAAGCCTTATGTACCCTTTTTAAAGTCTTCAAACATGTTTCTTCAGCCATAAGTTCATTTACTACATCTTCAACAGATGGTAAGGGTTTGCGGTGCAACAAGCCTGAACGACAATTCTCAAATTCTGACCGAAGACCCATCAATAGCTGAACAAGACGGTCTTCATAACTACATTTAATATAAGCATCGCATGCTTGCAATTCAGTAGATTCTGTCATAGCTAACTGATCTCACAAAGTGGTCATTGCACAGAAATAATCTTGAATGCCCAAGTCATTCTGTACTAGTGCACGAATTTCAGATTGTAACTGATACTTAATAGCAAAATTATTTTGCACAAACAATTTTGACAGATAATCCCAAATCTCTTTAGTAGTTTTGAACTTAGCCAATTAAACGCCAATTCTTTGTTCAACAGAGTTATTAATCCAAGTAATAATCTTTGAATTATTGGTCTCCCAAGTCCTAAATAATTCATCAAATTTTTCATCTCCAACTTTAGGACATTTGGCTTTTCCAGACATATAATCCCAAAGCCCCTTTCCCTTCAAAATATTTACCATGACATAGCTCCAATAGGAATAATTTTTTCCATCTAACCGAACACCAATAGTTTGCAAAGAATCATCACCTCCAACCATTATGAATTTTAAACAAAAAAATCCCAAATAACAAGCAACAAAATAATAAAAGGCAGATGTCACCAATCAGATGCGGAAGCCAAGAAGACGAAACCCAAATGCGGAAGCAAAGATCAGAACGAGCACGAGCAGCCAAAACAAGCCAAATCGAGCACGAGCTTCCAAAACAAGCCAAAAAAAATCAACTGATACCAGGGGCGTGCTGCATGCGAACCCCCAACTAACTCATCACGAAGTTGGATCCACGATCGAGCTAAAAATATTAACTTGCGCTCTTGGCTCTGATATCATGATAGAATTCATGAAAGTCTTTTATTCATAACATGAATTCTTACAAAGAAATAACAAGATAATAGAATAATACTATTCTTGAGAGCTAAAAGTGCAAGTAAAAGAAAAGCAAGTAAAGCCCTTTATAAAGGGTCTATTACATGAGATAAAAATATATTTTTCGAATGTGAGACAAAAGCAATGTGGGAAAGAATTAATGCTAATACAAGTATCATTTGTGTTTTCTTAATTACAACACTCGGTTGATATCATCAAAATTATTTGAAGGGAATTATTGAGCAGTATATACCGGTAATTTAGTAACTCAAGAATGACTCCATGGTCTCATTCAAACAAGAGAAGCCAAAGACTGGGATAGGACCTTGTAGGTGATATCAGTTGCTATGTTCTCAAACCTTGGTCATTCAGGCACATCCCGCGATTTACTGGTAGTAGTGTTGAGGGACCGGTACTACTATCTCCAAGAATAGTCTGGCGTAAGCCAGAAAGCTGGATATAAAAAAATAAAAAATAATAAAAATACAAGAGAAGCCAAAAAAAGACCTATTCCACATAGTTCCAAGAACTAGGCGCGAATTTAGAAAATCGATTACAGGTACACATAAACTAAGTGTATATATATATATATTATAAATGTGTGTGAATAAATCCACTAAATATCTATAAGTACTCAAAGAAGAAAAACCATAAAAGACATTCCACATCGTTCCAAGCACTAATGGCGGATTTAGAGATTCGATTATATTCTTGAGAATTCAATAACTATATATATATATATATATATATATATATATATATATATATATATATATATATATATATCGATTGATTTTATAGTGAACCTCGTTATTATAACATTAACTTAAAGTCGTTATAAAAATACATAAACTTTAAATTCTGAATATGTAACCGACAAACACTGAATAAGATAAGTTCATTAAGCACAACACAAGTGCATTTGCCAAAAAAAAAAAAAAACGCAATATTATATATAGTCATAGATGTGGAAATTTGAAGACGTAATGCTTGTACTAAAATGGCAATTTATTTATCTTTTTCTTTCTCTAGATACAGGCAAGTTCAATGAACTTGAAATTCCATCTAGATTCATTGAATCTCAAGTGATGATAAAGCTGAGCTCCTTTTTCCACTTATTATATGTAGTTTCGTTATATAATGGAAAAAAGATATACTCCTAAGAATTAATATTCATGATTGCATGTGACCTGATTGAAGGATAAGTGAAATGCCAATATAATTGACCAAAAATATACTAAAATAGTTCACCAAAAATATTAAGTGGAAATTGTGTAAGTACACAAGGGACACAAAATATAAAGTGAGTAAAATGACATACTTTATTTGTGTTAGAAACATTTGGCTAAAAATAATCATATAAATCTCTTTATAACAACGTCGCTTGCTTGAATATGTTTTAACTGCTAAATCAAAATGCTATTACAGAAAAATTATATAATATAACATAACATGAAAATCCGATTCAACAGAAAACTCTGATCGTTAAAATATTATTATAGAAGATGAATATTATAAAAAAAGTGATCTTATTATAATACACAAATTTCTAAATATACGGGTGATGTACGGTTGGAAATAAGAGTTCATCCACAAAAGTTCTCTAAAATCTCACTAGGATAAACACAATACAGTAGTGATTAATACGCAAGTTAGGATTTAAGTTGTATCATGATATAAAAGGTTGCTCCGATATGACATAACAAAGGGATTAAGTGACTGCAGCCATAATTTATTTCATTTTTTCGCTTTCGCTCTACGAAAAACCTCCAAGTTGTCCCTCGGGGTATAGCTGGATGGCAAAGGAGGGGGACTTAAAATCTTGCTGAAGGTCCACAGCGTAGGCTCAAATCTTGGTGGGAGCAATTTGCTCTCTTATGGGGTAGGATATTGTAGGTGATGTCAGTTGCTCTGTTATCAAACCCGTGTCATTCAGACACATCCCGCGATTTACTGGTAGTAGTGTTGAGGGACCGAGACTACTATCTCTATGAATAGTTTGGCGTAAGCCAAGAAGCTGAATATAAAAAAAAAACTCCAAGTTCTCATTTTATGATTTCCATGCTATTTATTTGATATAGATTTAAGTGTCCCTTGAGGTATACATTATCTAGCTTGAAAATGGATATTTTGCATCCAGTAACAGCCGTAACTAACAGCGAGTTATATCCCACAAAATAATACTAGTATTATCCTAGTACTGTTTTTATGGATCATAACCCGTGTAGTAGTTTCTGGTTAAATCCAAAATGTACTCAAATTCGATTGGCTACCATAATATATAAAATTTACTTAAGTAATATCGTTTACTCATATTTAAGAAATAAGTGTCAGTAAGTTCATATTTCTAAATGTTATATGTAATAAGAAAAAATTAGTGAAATTTTAGTAGGTTATTCCTTTTTGGGATAACTATTTAGTAAATAACTCTTATTCATTTCTTTTTACAATTTAGCGGAAAATTACACTACGTATATAGGATTAAATTATTGTTTTAGGTGTACAATGTTGACCCCCTTAACACAAATCAAAATCTTATCGCAATGGTAAAGGGGGTTCATTTTCGTAGAGCACCCAGGTTCAAGTCTCGCTAACAACAATATATTTGAATTTTTGAACTCCCTTAGCAAAATTTTGCCTCTGCCACTGCTTTTTAGACCATGTTCTAAAGGTTCCTGTTAAACAAATTGAAAATCTTATGAATAAACGTTAGATCACGATCTAAAATTTTAAAAGTTAATGCAAATTCTTGATGACCCTCTAACCTTTTGTACGTAAGATCGAGAAATATACTAGAAATGACTTGAGCATAATGATGTCTGAAAAGGGGATTTCCTAAAGGATCTATTACACAACTTTTAAAAAATAAGATATAAAAATATTTCACCAATTATAAAAACATCCCAACATTAACAGTTATACTAGCGTCCCTAATATTTCACTGCATCATTACTAAGATGCGAGAAGTGAGGTTGAGATGGTTCGGGCATATGCCGAGGAGGGACACAAATGTCCCAATGTGGATGTGTGAGAGGTTGGCTATGGACGGGTTCAGATGGGGTAGAGATAGGCCGAAGAAGTATTCGAGATAGGTGATTAGACAGGATATGACGCAGGTGCAACTTACTGAGGATATGACCTTAGATAGGGGGTCGTGGAGGACACAGATTAGGGTAGCAGGGTAGTAGGTAGTGAGCGTAGTCTTACTTAAGCTTACAAGCTGGTAGTTGTAGTGTTATTATTGTAGGTCTGCTTAGCCTATCATACTAGTAGGCGCAATATTGTTTTATAGCCTCATGTCGTTTGATTTCTGTTGTTATGTGTTCTTTAGTGTACTTTGTTTATCTTATTTACTTGCATTAGTTACTGCTTTATTTTTCAGAATGCGCCATCATGGCTTATTCGCTTTTGTTACCATCATTTTCATACTGCTTTTAATTTCTCTCCCGGGTCTGACCGTTTCTCTTGCTTTGCTTGTGCTTATATTTTGTATTGAGCCGAGAGTCTTTCGGAAACATCCGCTCTACCTACCAAGGTAGAGGTAAGGTATGTGTACACTCTACCCTCTCCAGACCCCACGTTGTGGGATTTCACTTGGTATGTTGTTATTACTAAGCGTCTCGCAGTACAAAATTCATTTATATTTTATGGCGTTTAAATGTGTTGAATTATTTCATGTACTATCAATAGTCAGTTGAATATTTATAGTACTGATAGAATAGGAAAATATCATTAGTCATAATTATGTATATTCTGTATATGGTAATCATTACTTACCGTAATTGTAGCCAAGGACTATACTTGTATTTTAGTATATTTACTACCACTTTGGATTGAAATAATTAAGGAAAATATTTTTTACATGGTATCAGATTCTAGGAAAAGATTCTAAACCCTAATACATTCTCTTTTCCTTCACTGTCGGCTGACCCCCCCCCCCCCTCTCTTTGTGCCGCCGACCCTTCCCCCACCACTTTCGTCAGTTATGTTTGACTCGAAATCAAATTTTCATCCAGCCCTCGCAGTTTCAAACATTAAATCTCATATCTCCATCACTCTTGAGATGGAAAACGTCCATTATGCGACGTGGGTGGAGCTTTTCAAAATTCACTCGCTCACACAGGGTTATCCATCACAACATCCCACCGGAAAAAAGCAAGAAGAAGGTGCCGAAAACCGATGATGAAGGGGAATTATGGTTAACACTTAATGTGACGGTTCTCCAGTGAATTTATGCCACAATTTTAAGTGATTTGCTGCATACTATTCTTGAGCTCGAATCTACGGCTTTGGAGGCTTGAAAACGCTTATGTGATATATTCCAAGACAACAAGAATTCTCAGGCCGTCACACTTGAGGAAGAATTCTCCACCACTGACATGGCAGATTTTTTGAATGCGTCTGCATATTGTCAACGAGTCAAGATTCTGTCGGACCAACTCAAGAACGTCGGGGCGCCGGTAACTAACAGTCGGCTCATGTTACAAATGGTTGTCGTCCTCACCGACGCACGCTCATCCGCCAAAGCAACCCTCTTTCGCCATTTTACCAAGCCAGTTCTATGCTCATTCTAGAAGAAATGGGTTTTTTCAAAAGGACGGCCACTGTGTCGAATTCCGCCATGGTTGTCATTCCATCCGATGATAATTCTTCATAATTTGAAAATTCGTCGTCAAACCATGGCTAAAATGGACGAAATAGCGGTCACGGAGGAAAGAACCGCGGTGGTGGCAAGGGTTGCGGCTACCGATGTGGCGGCGATGGCGGCAGGGGCGGCGGCCAGCAGCAACAGCCAGCCAAGTGGCAGCCGCCAGCCTAGTGAGGCAGTGGGCCGACGACATGGGCCTGAAAGTGGCCCTGGGTAGTGCCTCCATCCCCATTCCCCTCAGGAAATTGGGCCAGGCCAGCAGGCACACTCAGCGGCAGGAATTCTTGGGCCACTGCCGGGTCAGTGGCAGCAGGCCCACTCAGCGGCAGGAATTCTTGGGCCACTGCCGGGTTAGTGGCAGCAGGCCCACGTGGCAGTGGCGACCCCTACCGACATCGAGACCGCAATGCACATTCTTGGGCTTAATCCATCCGACGCAAATTGGTACATAGACACCGGTGCAATGTCTCATATAATGTCCTCACAAGGTAATCTCATGTCCTATTTTAATTTGAGCAATAATCGTGGTATAATTGTCAGAAATAGTCATTCAATTCCAATTCTTGGTTACGGTAATACAAACTTATCTCCCCCGAATCCACCGTGAGCTTTAAAAAAGGTCTTGCATGCTCCTCAATTAATTATAAACCTGATTTCAGTTAGAAATTTTTCTGCTGATAATTGGATTTCTGTTGAATTTGATCCTTTTGGGTTTTCCGTGAAGGATTTTCAGACGGGGATGCGTTTAATGAGATGTGATAGTCATGGCGAGCTATATTCAATCACCACAACCACACATCAAGCCACGTTACCTTCCACTTTTGCAGCGTTAGCTCCTTCTTTATGGCATGAACGTTTGGGTCATCCGAAAGCGTCTGTTTTTGTCTCCCTTAAACAAAATAAATTTATTGAGTGTACTAGAACCCGTAATTCTGTTGTTTGTCACTCATGTTCTCTTAGAAAACATGTTAAGTTGCCTTTTGTTGCTTCTAATTCTTGTACTGTTATGCCTTTTCTTGTTATCCATAGTGATATTTGGACATCTCCATTTGTGAGCTCTTCGGGCCATAGATAGTATCTTCTATTGTTGGATGATTACTCTAATTTTTTGTGAACGTTTCTTTTGTTTAAAAAGTCACAAATTTTTTCCACGTTTCTATCCTTTAGAGCTTTCATCCGCACTCAATTTGAACGGGATATTAAAAATATTCAATGTGATAATGGTAGAATTTGATAATGGGCCATTTTGGAATTTTTGCAAAACTAATTGTTTGTCGTTTCGTCTCTCGTGTCCACATACCTCATCTCAAAATGAAAAATCAGAGAGAAAAATCTGAACCATTAACAATGTTGTTAGAACATTACTTGACCATGCCTCTATACCACCATCATTTTAGCATCATGCATTACAAATGACAACTTATTTCCTTAACATACTTCCGAGCAAACAATTAGCCTATACATCCCCTCTAAAAAATTTATACCTAAGGGACCCATCTTACTCCCATCTACGGGTATTCGGGTGCTTATGCTATCCTATTTTTCCCTCTACTACCATCAATAAACTCCAACCCCGATCTACTCCATATTTTTTTGGAATATCCGTCAAACCATCGTGGGTACAAATGTTACGACTTATCATCTAATAAAATAATTGTAAGACGTCACGTGGTCTTTGATGAATCAAATTTTTCCTTTGCCAAATTGCATGGTTCTGTGGCTCCTACCTACGAATTTCTTGATGATAGCATGCCCCCGTACTTGGTCCATAAATTGGCCTCTCAACCATGCCCAATTTTTCCCGACAGTTTGACCCATTTACCGAGCCTAGAGGCTGGCAGCCCAATGCGCAGAGGCCCAGTGCCTAGCAGTCAGCTAGGTCGCCGCCCATCTTCACTGTCGGGCGGTCCAGCCACTGTCGGCCCACTGCCGGGCAGTCCGTCCCTGCCACCACTCGGACCCATTTCCACTCTCGGCCCAACTCCAATTCTGGCCCAACGGCCAGTCACTCGTAGTCAACATGAGATTTTTAAACCAAACAAAAAATACGGTCTTCACGCCAATGTGTAACATCCCGTAATTTTGGGCAATGGTTGAGCATCTAAACGTAGGCAAGTAGACCCGAGCCTCAGGGAATTTATGTTATATTTACGTATGCTAATAAAGAGGTTAGTATATAAAAGGATGCAACCCCGAAATAATTTTGGACGTAACAAGCGTGACGATGAGAATTGAAAATAATAGTTGTATATCTCCAAAGAGGTTATGGACTAGTGTCATATTACAAAAATTTTGACATTGAGTATACGAAGGTATTATAAGTTATTAAAATTTAAGTGAATTTGGGATTACGAAATTAATTGTGTGTGTAATTGATTAATTATGGGGTTGATTAATTAATTTTAGTGGAGGGCGACAAAGTATAAGTGGGATTACGTGTAGCAATTAAAGGGTCGTATAAGTGACCAAGACAATGTGTCAATTAAGTGACATTGTAGTACGTTGGGAAATGACATTTGTTAAGAAAGAATGGCTATGTGTCGTGAGTTTGATACGAGTTGGCAGCCACTGTCTTACCTTTGGGAATTCGTTGGAGACAAGTAATAATATTACATTAAGGCAGCATATCATTTTAACCATTTTCTCGTGATTAGGGATGTCAAAGGGGCGGGGTGAGGGCGGGGGAAGGGTACCCCATACCCGTACCCGTCACCTAAAACCCACCCCCACACCTGCTCTACCACCCATGGCGGGTAGCACTTTTGATATCCATACCCACCCCACCACCTACCAAACCATCCCCCATATCCGACCCAACTGGAGCGGGTGCGGGGCAGTACCTGCATTTACCCGCCCCACTGGAGATGCTTGGAGTATTATTGGGCAGGAGGTGACAAGTGTTGTGTTGGAGTTCTTTGAGAATGGTAAATTACTAAGACAAGTAAATTCTATCATTATATCTTTGATTCCCAAAGTGGCAACCCCCAATATGTTAGTTAATATAGGCCCATATCTTGCTGCAATGTCCTATATAAATGCATTTTTAAATTAATTTGCATGAGATTAAAGAACATCATTCCTATTGTTGTGGCTGAGAATCAAGCAACTTTTGTTGCTGGAAGATCATTGGTTCATAATGTCTTGATATGTCATGATTTATTTAGGCAGGGAGATATCATGTCACCACTATTGTTTGTGTTAGTGATGGAATATCTTTCTAGAACTCTACAAGAAATGAGGTACTATTTGATTTTCAGTTCCATCCAATGTGTAAACTCTCAAAATTGAGTCACCTTATCTTTGATGATGACTTGATGATTTTCTTCAAACGAAATATGAATACCATCTCTATAGTTATGGAGGCACTCATGCATTTCAGTGATGTAATAGATTTGGTGGCTAATTTAGATGTCAGTGGGGCGGGTAAATGCGGATACCCGCCCCATTATTTAGGCGGTGCGGGTACGGTGCAGTGTGGGTAACGGGTGCGGTGCCCGTCTTATATGAAATCCACCCCCGCCCCACTACCCATGGCGGGTAGTACTTTTGATACACATACCCGCCCCCACCACCCACCAAACCATCCCCATACCCAACCCAACTGGAGCCGGTGCGGGGCGGTACCCGCATTTACCCGCCCCACTAACATCCCTACTCGTGATAGAGAGTAGGACCAAAAAGGGAACTGACCAACGAATTCGTTAAGGGATGAAGCAATTCATTGCTAAATGTTTGGTTTAGAGGAAAACGTTCACCAAATAATCTGGAACGAAACATTTTGCAAATATTGTTCAAGCAACGTTCCAGTAAGCAAATATTAAAAGGGGTTGGTTCCGTTATTATTAAGGTATGTTAAGGCAAATTATTTCTTTCTTTTGGCATGTTCTATGTAACGAAATATAACCGTGATATTGCTCCATAAATTGTTCTACTTCTAAAAGTTAAGAATATTCATATTATTGATTCATATGTTGAAAGCATGTCTAAATATGTTTCTAAGTCCTTATTGAGGCATATGGAAAAGATGTTGATATTCACAGTGTTACGGATATTATGTCACTCATGATGTTTTATTATTATTCGTGCATTTTCATTTGCATTATATTCATATATCACCCTGGACCCACTTGTGCTATGCACATTACTATATGGTAAATATGATATGATATGTAGGGGCTATGGGGAAAGGGAAATGTGTTATATACGCACACCACCTGCAGCTGGTACAGACTATCACGAAAGATCCTGAAGAGTCCAATATTAATGCCCTTGTGTGGCCAATACGATATAACCTGATGCCCACAGAGGCGGTTATGGACAGGAAGATGCCTTTGTGTGACCAATATTTTTATGTATACCACATTTGCATTATGCATAACATTTAGGCATATGTATTAGGGCCCTCGGAAGCATTTACTGCTGGTCAGTTATTTTTGTTTCAGTTGTTGTTACATCCATGTTATGTTATTATTCATGTCTGACATACTCAGTACATCAGTCGTCCATATGCTCCATCTTGTCTTCGGTCACAGGTGACTGATCTTTAGACAAACGAAAGTGTCTAGCCAAGGGAGTACTAACTGGCTTGGCATCATCCATGTTGAACCTCTTGAGAACCTTCTTCACGTATTCTTCTTGTGAGAGCTTGAGGCCCTCCTTACTCCTGATGATTCTCATCCCGAGGATTTGCTTTACGGCTCTCAGATCCTTCATTGCAAATTCTTCTGACAAATTATTCTTCAACATATCAATCTCATATAGGTCTGCTCCTACGATCAGCATGTCGTCTAACATAAAGGAGCAGTATCATGTAGGAGTAGACCTGTCCATCGGTTCGAGGACCCGCCCGGCCCGGCCCAAAAAAACCAGGGCCAGGGTCAACTTATATCTGATCCGAAAAAGTGAGGAACCGATCAGGGTCAGGGTCGCTCCAGGGTCAGAATTTTTTACCCGTCTGACCCGACCCCGACTCGTTCATATTATTTTTTATTTTATTAATGTTTATTTAAGGTATATTTTTAAAGGTATATTATTTTATTATGTTTATTTAAGGTATATTATTTTATTAATGTTTATTTTATTATGATAAGTTATTTAGTATTGGGGATGAACCGAATCGAAAAACCGAACCTACCTATGTAATTAATCTTATTTTTTATTTTAGGCTACTGATATCTCTTGAATCATAGTCATTGAAGCCAATCTATGAAGCTTTTATTGAAGTCGAATGCGGCATGAACTTAATTAACGGAATCATTGACATAAAATGTAGGGAGAGAAAATAGTTGTAAATTGGTGCAACTTTAAATGGTCATAACTCTGCGCTCGGATGTCTGTTTTACCCGATTATTTTTTTGATTTTGAGTATTTTTTTTAGACGCGGTCGGTCAAACTGTCGTAAGGCTTTGGCGCCGCCAATTTTTACGAAAACGTCTGTTTTCCCAATCAATTTGTGTTTTCCCCCAAATTGGTTTCTAATTTCCCTTTTCTTTAGTAAAGATCTCACGATATACAATACATTTCAACGTCGAAATTTCGTGGTAATGTAGGTGTGAATGTCAATTTCAGTGTTGGAAATTCAATTTTAAAAAAATCCTTTAATTTGGAGTTTTTTACATGTTTTAAGAATATATGTTATGTTTTTGAACTTTAATTTGGACTGTTATTTTAATAAAAAATATTTTTATTTTATTGTGTAGAGCGGTTCAGGGTGAACTCGTGACCCGTAGGGTCCCCGAAGGGTCAGGGCCAGGGTCGGAAAATTTTAAAAAAATAGGGTCAAGGTCGGGCAAGCAGAAAAAAAACCGTCTGACCCGGCCCGACCCAAGCTTTGGACAGGTCTATGTAGGAGTCTTCAAATCTCTTGAAGTAACAACAATGATCTGCCTAGCACCTTGAAAATTGACTTTCTTCATAAAGCTGTCAAACTTCAAATATCACTATCTTGGAGCCTGTTTCAATCCGTACAAGCTATTTTGAAGCTTGCACACCAGCTTCTCTTTCCCTTTGACCTCAAATCCCTCAGGTTGCTTCATGAATAAAAGCAGTTTTCACGTCCATCTGTTGAAGATGCAGATCTTCCTTTGCTAGCAGCCCAAGAACAATTCTGATTGTCACCAACTTGACCACGGGAGAGAAGATCTCTGTATAGTCAATGCATTCTTTTTGTTAAAATCCCTTCACAACCAGACTCGCTTTATAGCTTTACTTCCACTGTGTTCTTTCTTTATCCGGTAGACCCATTTGTTCTGCAATACCTTCTTCTCATCTGGTAACTCAGCTAACTCCAATGTATGATTTGACAATAATGAGTTCATTTCATCTTTCATTGAAAGCTCCCACTTGATCGATTTATCAACTTGCATCGCTTCTTCATAACATTCTGGTTCCCCCCTCTGTCAGTGAGCAGAATGTAGTTGAGGGACGGAGAAAACATGTGAACAGGCCTACTGATCTTGGATGATCTGCGTAATTCTGTGATCAGGATACTTGTTCCTCTGCCGCAGCGCAGCAGTACCTGGCTGCCGCTCAAGACTGTTCATCAGCACACTCGTTCAATGTTCGATTTATCCTTTCCGCTATTCCATTTTGTTAGGGAGTTTCAAGAATAGTCTTGATCATCTTGATCCCATTATCAGCACAATACTATTTGAAGTCATCGTCAATGTATTCTCTACCATTGTCAGACCTTAGGTTCCTCAACTTGAGGTTTGTTTCATTCTCGACCATGTTTTTCCACCTCTTGAAAACAGTGAACACGTCGGATTTATTTTTCATAAAATAGACCAATAGATTCCTGGTTTAATCATCAATGAAGGTCATGTAGTAATGTGATCCTTCGAGTGAGGGGACGGCAGCAGGCCCCCACACGTCAGTGTGCACCAATTCAAGCTTCAAGCTTGAATTGGTGCACACTGACGTGTGGTAGGGATGGCATGTGGGTACAATTTTGCGAATTTCGCACCGCACCCGCCTCAGTTGGGGCGGGTATAGGTATAACTTTGGCGGGTAGTAGATGGTGATGGATTTGCAGTTATACCCACCTCATACCCGCCCGCCCCAAATCCACCCACCCGCCTTATGGACGCCAACTATAATTTTATTTGTATAACGTTATAATTATCTAAAGCTCAAATAATTTGGCACACATAATTTTAGCAGCCCATAAGCCCAATAATAATGAATTTTGAGGATATTCACTTTGGGTGGTGGAGCGAGTGTGGATGTAGGAATATACCCATTGAAAATGTACCCGCCGCCCGTGGCGGGTAGGTGACGGGTATAAAATTTTTTGGCGGGTACGGGTGCGGGTGCGGGTGCGAGCCGCCGCCCGTGGCGGGTAGGTGACGGGTATAAAATTTTTTGGCGGGTACGGGTGCGGGGGAGGGGTACTCGCACCTGCACCCGCCTCGCCCAATTGTCATCCTTACAAGCTTCTCAGTTTTCAATTCTCTACCCGCATTTGAAAAACTTACTCGCTTCTGTTTTTCAAGAATGCAGCTCTCGCACATATGATGATCCACCGACTTTAGCTCCGGAATCATGCCGTTAGTCACCAAAAGCTTCATCCCTTTCTCGCTCATATGCCCAGTCTGCAATGCCACAACTTTGTATTCTTGGTGTTTTCAACAACAACTATATCACGATAGCTCGTAGTCATGTAAAGAGTACCAGTTTTCTGACCTCGAGCAACCACCATAGCACTCTTCATCACCTTCCAGGATCCATTACCAAAGTTAACATCATGTCCCTCATCATCAAGTTGACCCACTGAGATCAGATTACGCATCAGCTTCATCACATAGCTGACCTTTGTGATCTTCCACACGCTTCCATTTGAATTCTTCAACCTAATGTCTCCAGTGCCAACAACATCTAGAGGCTTACCATCTACCAAATAGACGGGTGATGCCCATCAACATAATTTTCCATTATATCACGATGTGCGGTGGTGTGGAAAGACGCTCCCGAGTCAAACACCCAAGAGTCGATTTGCCTTGCGCCCTAACGGAACTCCAATATAAAAAATAACTTCAAACAGTCAAAAGTTGAGTAAATACGAACCTTTTTTCTCGATGAATTTAGACATATAAAGTCCCACTTTTTCATTACTGGAGTTCCATAAATGGAGAGAGTAAATACCTAAGGATTTTCTATCGTTAAGGGTATGAATCTACCAAAATTTAACAGATGAAAAAAGTTTAAGAAATTTTGAATAGCACGTGTGCAAATTCAGAGACCTTATAGTACTTATTTTAAATGGAATATCAATACAGTGGTCAATTTCCAGAACCATTTGCAAGAAATAAAGGAAAGAAGCTAAGAAATTTGACTAACTACATTAATACACAAATCCTTTGAAGAAAAGGTGTTTAGTAGAGCTCATAAGATATGTTATGTTTGTAAGGTTGAGATATGAAGCTAAACTTGATCCATTAGTCAAAGAGACATTCTGCACTTTAAGCAATTTGTTTAAGATATGATCTATGTGACAACCATCATAAAATGGTGCAACTAAATATAGTATTTCCACATATAACGCTTTATTTCATATGAAAAGCTTAGAAAGGAGTAGTTAATAACATCAACCAGAGGACACTTCATTAATCAAAATTGTTATTCAAGTATACATTACTCCCTGGCAAAAATGACCAAATTACAATTACAATATAGACCTGTTGCAATAAAAATGTGTTGGGGTAGGGGAAAATACACAATAATTTCTAAAAATTGGGGAGAAGTGAATCTAATCTCGTGACAAAATTATATTGGCCGAGTATTTGGTCCCGTCACCGTGATTTTCCATTCAAGAAATGATCTCCAACACTCAAGAAGACATGTTTTCCCAGAACCACCTCAACCGGAGGCTGGTTCTCAATGCACTTGACGATTATCTGCAATGTCACAATAAGGAGTGGGGTGTGTCAAGAATCATATCGTTAGCTGTAAAATGTGGGAACTCTAGAAGATTTATGTGTTTTATTTGTGCGATCATCTCATCTAGAAGTTTCACAATTCAACATAGTATCAGCGTAGACAAGATGTCCCCGAGTTAATGAAAAAAAAACAAGTTTTTGGATCAAAGTTTTTGGATCATTACATAAAGAGTTTAGGCTCAAAAATGAGGTGTGTTGAGCGATAAAATAATTAAGTAATTAAAAGTGTGTTGTGATACCAAGTTGAATTTTGTGACTGGACGGTCATACAATTAAGCATTATGGATACAAACCTTTCCCTTTCCTTGTTGAAACTCTGATTTCAAGTTATGATGATCCCTCATCAGTAGGTAAGTTTGTAAGCCTTGAGAATATTGTGTGTTTCCTGCAAGATGAAGATGGTTTAGAAACAGAAAAAGCAACCTCGGAATGACCATAGTTTCTGAAACAAGAATGTCAAATTCGACCTCTGTATAAAGTGGCGATGGCATCTGAATTAAACACTAGACTTGGTCTTGCTAACGTGATCACAAACGATAAGTTTGAGATCCCATGGAAACTCTCTTCATCGATGATTATCTGCAACTTACAAAACTTGTTAACCGGTGTACAAGAAACTACGGGAATAATTTATAAGCGACAGTTTTTCATTCTAATCGTAAGAGATGTATTCAAGTGAGAAACCAGCTCTAAATATTAATACACATAAAAATAAGATCCAACACAACAAGGAAGAGGGCTCAGAACTTACTGCATGTGATGGGATCAGATCAGCAGGAAGCAAAGGAGATCCAATGGCGTCTTTAATATATGATTCCTGTAACGCCAAATCATTTATTAAAAAGGGTGGACAAACAAAGAGACACAAACAAGTCGGCTTTTGGCAATAGAAGCAAAAGCATGCACCAGCCTTTAAAGAGTGAAGGTGCAGTAAGCAACTATATAAAGGTAGATAAGAAATTAGTGGTTAAAAATCAAAAAAAATATATGGAATATGGCCTGACCAAGCCCTATATATATATATATATATATATATATATACACACACGATAGAAACTCAAGACTTCATACTCAGATTTAAAGTCAACAGAAACTGCTTCCTGAAGAACATCGAGTTACATGATTTTATTTGTTTTGGCAAAAGTGATAAACGCCCCTCCGGGCTCCAGGATTAATGATTGTCATTCATCCCCCTTGAACTTCGCTCTCTGGAAAATAACCATTTCAACCTCACAAAGACATTAGTAGTTCCTTTATCTCTAGCCCAACATATTCCCTCTTATATTCCTTTAGTCCCTATCCACTACTCTTTCCCATTGCTCCCCGCTCAACCAAGTTTGCTTCTTTCCATTGCTTTACTTGTTCCCCCACACACACACACAAAACCCACTTCTCTCCCAGTCATAACAAAAGGAATGCTCATATTAGGAAATGGAGAGTGTCCTTGCCACCCTCAAAGTACGCATGGGAAAGTTCCAAAACCAAAGACTAATTCTCTAGATCTCCTTCTGTATCTGGAAGGGCAGATTTTACAAAGCCGGGTGCCTAATAAAATAGAAGCCATCAAGTAATACAGTGGACCTCAAAAGATACCTGAGAACCCAAAATCTGCCTAGAGACTGTTTCATCATCATCCAAAGACTTGAAGAAGACCTCTACCATGTCAGTGGGTTCAAGCGCGGCTTTCTTTCTCAGTTTCTGGATCCTATTTACAACCTGCAAGCAGAGTTCAGCACCAAAGCCATTCATCAGGAATCTCCCAACACAACAGTAACAATCAAAATACAAGTAAAATTCGACAATATCTGCAATTAATCGCATTGAGAATGACTTCCGAGAATACCTCCCGAGCAACTCCAGCCTCAAAGAGTGAATCATCAGTACGCAAATCCAGTATCACTAAAACATCACCTGTATGTGCAAAGAATGAAATAAAAATATAAGAAATCAGATGAAACATAAATATTTAAACTTGTGAAGGAGGAGATGCTCACCATCCCCTGCCGCATCCATTTCATCCTCTTTCATATTATCAGGACGTTTGAAACCCCGAACAATCTACAAGTACATTAAAGATTTGAGTTACGTTATAATAATAATAATATAATAATAACAATAATAATAGTTTAAGCATTTGGATGCAGTGTAAGAGGTGCAAAATAAGCACTATAACCCTTCCCGAGAATTTTGAATATTAAGATCAGTAAAATAAAATCTAACTTTTTCAAAACCTAAACTCCTGCTTCAAATTCTTATTGTACTTGTCTGTTGTAGCATCCAAATTCCATTTCTTCTGCCAAAGTATAATCCAAACTAATTCTGAAGACAAGAAACAGAATCCTACTTACATCCTTCCCCATTAATAATCTTTTCAGCAACTTATGTAGTCCTCGTCAAGCCAAAAAAAAAGGACAGATATTCACAAACTGGCAGCACTTTTGGGGCTCAACTTGCAATTATAAAATGGGCCCAGCATAAATTTGAAGAAACCTTTGCTTCTTCAGCTGCCACTTTTTCCTTCATTTCCAGTCCTGACAGGCAAATGACCTATTCTACCATTTATCCCCAGTGTTCAATATAGCCAACAAAAGAAAAACATACCAGAACTGCTTTACTCTTTCTCAGGTGGCGACCTACAAATATGAGGAATTTAAAGAAACGAGTAAACATCATATTCACCTTGATATCACTAAGCTTCAAAGTGTGTGAAGCAATAGTAATTTCTCCCGCTTTCTCAAAAGCAATAATATCTTCTGTTGACATGGCTTTAACTTCCTTGGCAACAGCTCCCATCGACTTTCCCAGCCTTTTTCCTAACACACTGAGGCAAAGCGACCAGTTAACGAGGTTAATTCAGAGAACAATAAATGAAGACGAACTTGGCACATGACATTTAGATCACCTGAAATCTGGCTCTGCACGCAAAGAAGCATACTTCAATGTATCATTGCATGGGACCAAAGACTTAATGTTTAGCTCCTCGAGCACATACTGCAATCACAAGAGCAACCAACCACTAAAAATTAATAAGATGACATAGTACAGATAAGAAAAGGTAAAAGGGATAACACAAAAATGAACATCATTGAAAATAGCCTTACCCATTTAATTAAGATTATCAACTATACACATTATTCAAAATGTTGATTATTAGAGAATTGACTAGATATTCAACTACACTTGGCATGTTGTTTTTGTTGATTCGATATTCAGTTTTTATGAAGTGAGAGTCACTAAAAGAACCGTAGATTTTCTTTCTGAAAGAAAAAACCCATAGCTTTTCTGCACAGATAACAAAACACAAGAAAAAAGAAGGAAACTATGAAACTGATTTTGCATAACAAACCTAAAAACTCTCAAGTGTGCTCCGACCTTGTTTATATAAGTGTGCTCCGACTTTATCACATTGATATATTAATTAACTAAATTAGATTAATGAAATAATGTATTAATGGATTATAGAGATTATATTTTTTCTATAAGGATTATAGAGAATATATAATAGAATAGTTGTTTAATTAAAAGTTTAAAGGCATCAGAATGGAACACCTGAAAAAGCCAAAACTATCACATACCTCTCTTAGTTTGCCCGCGATGTCCTTAAGGAATTCTGAATCTGGATGTACAACCACCATTTCCCTGAGAGAAAACCAAACCAACATGAACTTTTGCCTTTTGTTCTGCGGGGTATGGGAAAGAGAAAAGCTCAGAGGCTCAACCTGAGTGGAGTTTTAAGAGGTTTGTTGTGACGCTCACGAGTATTTCGTGCAAGGTCAATAAGTGTCATCATCCTATTAACACTCTGCTCAATACGCTCCCACCTCTGAAATGATTGTAACATGCATGAAACAATCTTAAGGCAGAGAAGAGAGCAAATTCCTGCACATCATATTTGAAGAACGGCAAGAAAAGGTAAGCTAGGGAATCATATGTACCTCCCCTTCCACTTCAGGATAGCTGCAATGGTGAATACTCTCCTCTGATCCTTTGCTAACTTTCCGCAAATTTTGGTAAAGAACCTCACTGAAAAAAGGAGTTAATGGTGCCATAGCTTTACATGCAGTCAGAAGCACCTATCAAATTGAGGACCTACTGTGTTAGAATGTCACTAGCCGAAGAACTCCAATTCATAGAGGGATGAAATTACTAAAGCAGGCACAACAAAAGAAATAAGCTACTTCTTGCAACTTGGGGGTGGGCTTCAAGCTTAGGTATCAAGTTAATTCATATGAAAAGCAAAAAGAACCATAACATATGAATCTCATTCATCACATATTTCTTCAATAAGACTATGTTACACTACACCTATCGGCCACAATGAGAAACTAAATAAGGAATAGCAAGAGTTGAATCTTTGAACAGCATCAGACACAGAGCCCAAAACCACACAATCATAGTATGAACATGTGACTTCAAGATCTATTATAACAGTAAGAGATGGCAGCTTACATAGTAAAGAGTTGAAAGAGCAGTTCTGCAGTCTCCCTCACCAGTACGGCCTTTTAGTCTCTTTCGATTGAACCGCACGTAGATATTAGTTAAATTATCAAGAAATTTTAGGAGATATGGAACCACCTGCAAGGAGGGATAGACAAAACATCAACATGGATGCTACTAGCAAATTATAAATTTTTCCTACAGCCACACCCTTCGGCAAGGAGACCATGTGTTCCAATCTGCTTTTCCATCTATAACCATAAACGTGAACTTGCGGATCACACATCTCTTATAACCACGAACTTCGACAAATGGACCATGTAGCCTATTTGCTGCGTTTCTAGCTTTAACCATAGAAAAATCTGAGAAACGTCTAGGCAATGAAATACAAGCATATGGATATTCTTGCTCAGACATCAAAACTAGGATTCGACACAAACATTTGTAGGAATCCAGTTTCAAGATAATTATAGAAGTTCAGTAAGCTACCTGGAAATGGTTGAGCACATGAGGTTAGAATTGACATTCGACAAGATTGGAAAACTAACCGTGTACAATCTATAAGCATCCATTTCCTGCCGGACGAAATGCACTAAGCTCTGAGTTGCAGAATTTATCCATTGGTCTAGGACATCGACATTCGAAGAACTCTGCAAAGTTTTCTGGTCAGTAGGAATGAATGGTCCAAACCCATCAATCTCAAGTCTTTTTGCATTCTGAACAATGAACCTATATGCATTGTACCATGGCAAGAAAACATCTTTCACCTGCATTCATATAATCATCTTCCAAATTAGGAGAAAACCAAAAGCTCTTTCAAAATAGTTACTAAAAGAACTGAATGTGCCAGCATATATAAAGGATACACTTACCACAGCAAAAACTCCTTCTTTCTTGAAGCGCAGAGGTTCAGCACGGACAACAGGAGAGTTTATCAGGTATAAACGCAATGCATCCTGCAAAACAAACATAAGTAGTTATAGTCTTTCACCAACAACCCATCAATCAGAAGAGTGGAGAGCACCTCATGTAACAATTGAGTAAATGAAGAAGCTCATGATTGGCACAACTTACAGCTCCATAATCATTGATAACTTCTGAAGGTTGAGGATAATTCTTTAATCGTTTACTCATCTTCTTCCCATCCTCAGCCAGGACAAGACCATTGCAAATGAGGTTTTTAAAAGCAGGTTTATCAAAAAGGGCGGTAGAAAGGACCATAAGGGTGTAGAACCTGTAATACATAAGAACCTTATAGATTCCACTATTTGAATTTTGGATCTTCTCTTACTAGGAATACATGAAAAGAACTAAGCTCGCAGAGAACATAATCAGAATATAGACAACATAATCAGAATATCACAACATACCATCCACGAGTTTGATCGAGACCTTCTGCCACAAAATGACCGGGGAAATTGTTCTCAAAGAGTTCAACCTTCTCAAAAGGATAGTGGATATAAGCATAAGGCATTGACCCACTCTCAAACCAGCAATCAAATACCTGGAAAAATACAAAAAATAGTTGTCACAAAGCAGAAGACAAATTTGAAAAGAAAATATTGAAAGGTACAAGATCATTAAAGAAGTTCAAAAACAGAGGGGATTAAATGTGGAGATTCCATTCAGCCATTAGGTCTGTAGTGCCTAAACAAAGCACTTCAACTGTATAGGTAAAATACTTCAGAGCTAGTACAATTGAATTTCAGCTTGCAAAACATGTTAAAGTATTAGCTCCTAAGAAAAGAATTTGAGTTTACATAAGTGGAACAATGCATGTATCAGCCCTCAACAGGCACACAGCACCTCAAACAACCAGGAGAAAAGACAGCCCAAAAACAAAAAACAAAAAAGGAAGAAAATCTTGTTAGTGGCAGTCTGAGGCAGCAGAAACCGATTTGTTTCAAATACGTATTCATTATTGTTCTCCTGACAACCCAATGACAACTAAAAACTTCTCAAAGATCGAATAAATAACACTGTGAGAATGTACACACTACCGGCAGCCAAAGGCAATAACGCACACTTCGTTAAAAATAGACCTCAGTTTCTCATTTGTCTCACAGCCCTGATCAACAGTTATGATCTTATCCAATTCAATATCAAATATTTCAGAGGTTTAACATGAGGATCAACATTTCAGCAGACAAATCAGCATTATAAGTCTTAAAGTAAATTTAAATGGACTCTTAAAACGTTTTCCTAACTCATATTTTTCTCCCTAACTCGACGAATAGGCAAATACGTGAATCCTTTATTTAATCAAAAGTAAAAAGGACCATTAATTCGCAAATTGATTCAGTCTCTTTAAAATAAAGCAAATAACATGAAAATATATTTGTCGGATATACTTGAGTTTGATAAATGTAATATTAATTCTGTGGTAGCCTACTGCTAAATGACAGATTAACTGGTCTTACATCCTCCACACGTCGAAGAACGCCGAATTCCGGCCCCCGACTAGATGGGATGGTAATGTGATCAATGTTGTGACGATGCAAGTCTGTCACCTGTAAATTGAGAAAGAAGAACACCGTTGAAGTTAATTGTCCCGATACAAATAAAAATGAGACTGCAAGTAACTCAGCAAAAGGATCATTGGAGAGAAGCCATGCTACTCAGAAAACTATACAGAAACTTAAACATGTGGACAAAAATTGAAGTTTCTAAATTGTAGTATATGATTTTCTTACCAGCTCTTAAAGCTTTTCAAGACTGTTTTATCGTATTTTGAGTTTGACTTAAAAGCAGTCTTCTACAACATGGGGTTTTAAAGGAAAAAATTCAACTTCTAATAAAACTTGGTCGCATCCAAGAGCTTATAAAACATACCAACATCAGAGAATGAATCCTCGGAGAAAGATGATAAAATATGAACCAAGCAGTAAATTTTTCTTTTATTTTCCACAAAGGAAGTAAATTTCATTAAGAGGCTACTTCATAAAAAATGATAGAGAATTATAAGACGGTCATCAACATAGAGTGCTGAAAGTAAAACAGGTATTACAATATCGGAATGTAGGCAAAACCTTAGCACCAGAGAGCTTTTCCAGTTTTTTAATGGAGTCCATAACGACTATCTCCTCACCATCCTCACTAGTCCACACAGGAAGAGGAGTACCCCAGAACCTACTTCGGCTAACAGCCCAGTCTCTTGCATTTTCTAACCAATTGTGGAAGCGTTTTTCCTGTAATAAAGAACACAAAATAAAATGAAGATCAGGATGAATTATTGGGTTCTGTAAAGACAACTTATAAAAATTCCAACAATCATGATCTGTTAATGAAACAAAGTTAGTTAGCTTTCACATTCTGCAAAGTTACAATAGAAGTACATGAAACCTAACTCCCAGAACTCAAACCTGGAAAAGCAACTGAGCTTCAACAAAGGTGGATGATAGTTAATATGTCCACTAAAGTAGAATATATTACTGACAAAATACCAGGCTCAGCCAGTGTAGTACTCCATCACATTGGACTACTGAATGCGTCGTTTAAAAAAATAAATTTTACTCTGTATTTAAAAGGCGGAAGAGCAGTAGAAATGCTTTATCAATAATGCCATGGAACATAAGCCCAAAAAGCCTTCTATTTTTTAATATTTTAAGATATAAATATTTTACAAAGAAAAATACATAAAAAATTGACTAAAATCCAAAAGGGAAAAACTACAAACTAATTTAAATATCTAGGCAGTGGCATATATACAAGAAAACAATAAACAAGCCACCAAATCCAAGATGCTAGAACAAAAAACTTCTAGGATGTTCAAGGCAAACAATCCAAGTAAAGCATGCATGGGGCGCTCTGAAGCGAGTAAGTTAAAAGGTTCTTTCGCGGGTAAGGCAGCAGCTAGCATGTGCATGGAGTAAGGCCTGACAACACATAGAGCGGAACCAACACAAACCAGTGTAACAAACAAATCAGCAGTCAAATTTCTATTCCTGTGAACACAATACTTATTTTATGAGCCAACAAAAATGATAAACGCTGAAAGAAAATAATAACCTTCACAAAATCAGGAACCCAGTAGGTTTGCTTATTGTTCGCTAGCAAATTATCCTTAATCTTTTCCACCATAATAAACCTGGTCATACATAAACCAACAATACCATCCAAGAAAACATCAATACAGATGTCAATAGATGCATGACAGCATATGAAAAGATAAATATTATTGGTCATCAAAAAGAGAAAATAAATTTTACTATAAAAACAAAAAGAATATTAAAATAAAGACTGATCGAAGTTCAATATCCAATGTCAGGTGTGGTAAACTTCATGAATTTTCAGTTGCCATGAAACTAGAAAGGTAATCCAGTAAATCATTTAAAAGCAAGCCAGCAATTCAAGAAAGAGGAAAGAAGACATTAAAAGGAATTCAGAAATACACATAACTGACAATAGAGCTCAATATAATATATAGATGGGGAAAAGCATGATTTAGGTGCTTGAACCATTGATGATCCTTCCGGGTTTTTTGGCATATATATGGTAAAACACTCCAGACCCCGAGCAGTGGCTCTTTTCCAACTTGCTCCCTCGGTGACTCAAACACCCAACCTTAGCATTCGAGTTGGAAAGCCATTTCCACTAGGCTATCCCTCTCTTGTCTGATGATCCTTCCAATAGTCTAAAGAAGTAACTTCCCCTCTTCTCTCACTTGTATTGCAAGAAGAATGATCGCAATATGAAAAACTATGTATGTTTCATTACAACATCCTCGTTTCCATCTAAAAGGCGAAGTTTGAAAGTCATATTTCCCTCTTTTACTACCCTATGAAGCACCATAATTGACCCATCGTTATCCAGATCAATTCACGTAGCTTAAAAAACTCTAGATGCAAGTAACTGCTAAACACGACTACCAGATTTATTCTCAACGTGTGAAAATTATGCTTGGACTTTTTAGCATAACAGAATTGGTTTTCCTTCTAAATGTGAGGTTTTTTCGTAATGGTAAAGTCATAATCTCAGAGGACTAGATAAATACTGCAATCATAACACAACAGAAAAATAAAGGATAGAAACTGTGAGATGCATGGAGTGATCTGAAGTACGTTACCAGCTAGGAACTGCTCTGTAAATCAGAGGTGTGTCAGATCTCCAGCAAAAAGGGTAAGAATGCATAAACTTTCCAGATTTGACAAGTCTTCCTTTGTCCTGAACCAAACAAAAGTATCTTAAGCATGGATGTTGACCATAACTAAATAAACGACCATACATATATAAAACTATAAACAAACACAATTCCTCACTCAGATTAATGACAAGCTACCTACAAGGTTTATGGGAAACCATATTGTCTTTGATGGGCGTTTTCAGCAGGCCGATTTTATTCAGAAATATTGTCATAATCTCACCCCACTTTTCGTAAAAATTAAAGGTGTGTACATTATAGTGCCACAAAAAAGAAAGTACTAGAGTCTCTTGCCTTCACTGCTTGAGTGATATCATTATCTGCCTCCTTAACATATTTATCTCTGAAGTCAGTAATTCTATCAGTAAAGCGGCCATTATCATCTACCGCCACAATCAGGCTCTCCCCCTACACAAAGCAAAAACAAACAAGTCGATTTGATTGGAGTATTAAAATGGTAAACTACCAATGTAATAATTCTCGAAAGAGCTTCAGAAACAACAAACAAATAAAGGCTGATCTAACCAAACATTTGGGGAAATGGCTTGCAGTTACAAAATATGCCACTTAGTTTGCAAAGAAAGAGCAAGAAAAATGCCAAAATCCATAATGTACTTCCATCGGCAAGAGAACCATGAAAATCTAGATACTATGTGGTTATGGAAAGGGGTACGAGAGACCACCAAAAGGTCAAACTAACAAGCACAATGAGCTCCTAATATTTTCACAAGCCCGAGACGTTATTCCAGTACATTCTCCCGGGAAAAAGGCTGATGACAAGTCAGATATTGCATAGAAAAGTAAAAGTGATAAACTCGTGCAGGTCCTGACACTTGTAGGAACGTACTACACAGCCAAAAGCTAATAAAAAAGCATATAAGTTCCAGAGTATATATCCAGATACAGACAATGAAACATGTTTTCTATTACAGGCAGATAGGATTGATTGCAAAAAATACTTTGAAGTTCCATAAGTTTTCGAACCTTATTGATTATGTGGTTTTCAATACAAACACGATAATCGTCCTCACCAAAGGCAGGAGCACAATGAACAATTCCAGTACCACTGTCAGAAGTCACATAATCATCTGCAACGACTCTGAATGCTGAGTCGGAAAAATCCTTGAAGTAATCAAACAGTGGAATATACCTGCATTGAATATCTATATGTCAAGCTTTCTTGATAAGATATCTATAGGTTAACCTTGAAAGTCAGTACTGGCACTAAAAATGTTAGGTTCACCACTGACCAAATTAATAGTGTCTCATGCAAAAGAGAAAGAGGAAAAACTTTAATTGTGGGAAGGGATTTATCGCAATCCAACAAAATGGTCACATGTACTAGGCAACAAGACAATGTTGGTGCTTAAAATACAAGAGAGCACACTGGGTCAAGATAAGAGGTCCAGGTAAAAGAGAATGTCTAAATTTTTCACAACTATATGGTTCACAAATCACATAAATATCAGCACTTAGGTCCAAGAAGGCTAAAGAGAACCTTCGGATGTACTAGCTTATAAGCCCTTCCACTACTATCTTCACTGCTTTCTAGCTTAATTAAGTGAACTCTTCCATGCCCCAAAATAATTTATACTTAGCAGACCATCTAACCACCAATCAATCAATCACCATCCGACCCATCCAACCACCAAAATAGAGAGATGGTTGTTGGGCGTCCCGAGTGAAGGAGGGTAAGCATGTCATTGCCAAGCATATGATGAGTAACTGATGAACAAGATCCTACACAGACCTGACACCACACATTCTAGCATGCCTAAAACCACTTCATTTGACAATTGAGTTCAATTCTTAATCAAAGCAATTGCATATCATTTCTTCATGACAAAGAAACGCTTCATTTGATGATATCCCTTGTTTCTGACAATCTGCTCTCTTAAGATATTTCTCTTCTTTTCATATTTTAGGGTGACATTATTTTCCTGATTAGGCCTGTCCAACATACAAGCAAAAAGAAAAGAAAAAAATTGGGATCGTACCTCTATAAGAGGAGGCAGAGAGGTGTGAAGTCACACCTGCTAGGCTACATTCTTACTCAAATGATAAGAAGCAAATACATCCATAGAGTCAAAATTCAACGTGTTGGCAAGCATCAAAGATTGGCCTTTCAAGGAGCTTGTTCGAATAATTGAAGTCATAGCTGGTAAAGTCATTTAACATGTTCACGAAAACATAACCCAAAAAAAAACTAAAACAATTACCAATGAACAGCTTTTATTTGCAATGTGCAGCATATGAGTCGGTCAATTATGAATCAGCATACAAGGCAGAAGACATGTAAATCAAGTGAACCTCACATTAGAACGTAAAGATGAAAGGATCACTTTTAGACCCCACGTTGTGGGATTTCACTGGGTATGTGTTGTTGTTGATCACTTTTATTCAAGATACTAGCTACCATATTGCGGGCAACAAGAACATAACTTTGTGCAGCATATCAATTAACAAAGTTCAAGAAGAAAAATAGCTCACTTCTTCCCCACAAGGGACGACCCAGGGAATTTATCCACCACCTCATAAGTTTCCACATTCTGTGATTTACCACCAGATGGCTTTGTCTTAGAATTTGGAACTTGAGTGTTAGCAGCAGGTCCATTTGGCGTGGCCTTTTTCGCCTTCTCAACTGGTAGCTCGGCCAATCGAGATTCTGCCACCACATATATCTTCCCATTGAATTTATTGCGAACCTGATCGTATTATCAAATCAACAATAACAAGCTTAGATTAAAGTAAATATTTCCAGATTTACACACATATTCCATATTGATCCATACCAATACAGATTAAAGTACATATTTCCAGATTTACACACATCTTCCACTGTGATCACATATACAATTTAATTAAATGTCGCAGAGAAGGAAATTAACAAAAACTGAAGACCTTTGACTTTATAACAACAATACTAACCGCATTTGAAGCACTAATAAGTTAAAGTAACAACAAGACCTTCAGACTCCGAAAGTATTGTAATCCAATTAAAGCAACGATCCACTCAAATTTCGAACCAGAAGTTTTACTAAGGGACTAACCTTGACGTATACAAAATTGGCGTTGATACAAAGAGCAAGATTACTTGGAAGGGTCCAAGGAGTTGTTGTCCATGCAACGAAGGATGCACCCTCAGGATCATCAACTATAGGGAAGGAAACCATGATTTCAGGGTCACTTACTTCCTGCACCAAACCCAAAAAAGGAAAATAACTTTTTTAACTTCTTGATTAAACATCACCAGAACAAGGAGGAAAAAATTGCACTTTGTGCACTGCTAAATGATTTCCATTACAAACCTTGTAATTTGAATTAGCTTCAAAATTGGATAATGGAGTCTTCAAACCAGTACTATAAGGCATAACCTGCAAAAACAATAATCCGGAGAAGAGTCAAGTTTCTTTCAAACCCAACTATACTACTGTTTCTTTCAAACCCAACTACACTGGCCTGAGCCCATCTGCTCCAATCTTGGTGGATAAACTTATCCGGCACCCGTATGAGTTTAAGCATGCGGGCTGGTGGATTAATCGAGGTAGCACAAACAAGCCCGGACAGGCGGACACCACAGCGGGAAAAAAGGCGTTTTTCTCAATATGAACACTCAATTTTTTGTTTTTTGTTTTTTTTAGAAAGGTTACAGTATTACAAATATTTAGCACTACAGCGTGCTGATAGCCATATAAATTACGGTATAAATTATGATACTAAATAGATTGTTCTTAGATTTTCTTTTTCAAAAAAAAAACATACTAGATCAAGTATCATCCTGAATTACACTACTGTTTCTTTCAAACCCAACTACACTAATGTATCCGGCACATGTATGAGTTTAAGCATGTTGGGCAATGGATTAATTGAGGTAACCCTTTTCTTTAGAAAGGTTATATTATTATAAATTTTCAGCACAGAGGCTGTGCTGATAGCCATATGATACTCGATTTTTTTTAAAGAATTTTTAAAAAAGTATACAACTTAAGCATCATATTGAATTATACTAGAAGTTAAAGAAAGAAGAAGAGGGATAAACCTTGAAACCCTTATAAACAAGACACTGTTCTGAGCCCATCTGCACCAAACATGGTGGGCAAATTTATCCGGCACGCATATGAGTTTAAGCATGCTGGCTGGTGGATTAATTGAGGTGACCTTTTTTCAGCACTAGCCATATAATACTCAATGAACTATTTTTTAGGCAAAATAAAAGGCATACTACTTTCTTATTAAGCATCAGCTTGAATTATACAAGTTCAAGAATAAGAGAAAAGGACAAAGACCCTTCTGGAACAACTACACTTATAAACTAGACCCTTCTGGAACAACTACACTTATAAACTAGACCCTTCTGGAACAACTACACTTATAAACTAGACCCTTCTGGAACAACTACACTTATAAACTAGACCCTTCTGGAACAACTACACTTATAAACTAGACCCTTCTGGAACAACTACACTTATAAACTAGACCCTTCTGGAACAACTACACTAATGTCTCTTTCACCCAGCTACACTGCTGTTTCTTTCAAACCCAACTACACTGATCCGAGCCCATCTGCTCCAATCTTGATGGACAAATTTATCCAGCACGCACATGAGTTTAAGTATGCTGGCAGGTGGATTAATTGAAGTGACCTTTTTTCAGCAAAAAGGCTATGCTGATAGCCATATAATACTCCATGAACTGTTTTTTAATATGAAATAAAAAGCATACTACTTTCTAATTAATTATCAGCTTGAATTAGAAGGGGAGCCTTGTACTACCACGTAAAGTTGTTGCCATGTGACCAGGAGGTCATGAGTTCAAGCCGTGGAAACAGCCTCTTGCAGAAATATGAGGTAAGGCTGCATACAATAGACCCTTGTGGTCTGGCGCTTCCGCGGACCCTGCGCATAGCATGAGCTTAGTGCATCAGGCTGCCCTTATCAGCTTGAATTACACAAGTTCAAGAATAAGAAAAAAAAACCATTCTCACAACAGTCTTCTCCCATTCACCGACATACCGGGTCGCAATAGCCCTACATTCCTCATTATACTTAACAATCCCCATTTCAATCACTTGTTTAGTTTTAATCCCTAATTTCTCATCAATTTCATGTTCAACTGGTAATCCATGACAATCCCACCCAAATCTTCGGGTCACATGATGACCCGCCATTACCTTATTTGTTGTTCTAATTTTGACCTTACCTATTATCTAATAATCATACTTTATCCTTTACCCTATCTTTTTATAGTAGCTCTACCATGTACCCTACTTGTAGGTTTATCCTTCAAATTGCTAATGTGTGACATTATGTAACTGCGAAAAACAATAGAATATATCCAAACGGTGTATTCATCAAAACAATACAATATGATACAATACAATACAACACAATACGATACATTATAAAACAATATGTAACAAACATCGAAACAGAGTGTACGAAAAAAAGGACAAACCTTGAAGCCACTATAAACAAGACCCTTTTGAAACAACAGAGTGAAAACCCAACAAACACTCCCCATAAACCCCAAACCATCGTCTTATACCCAATCTTGAAATCAATCCATATCCCATTCTCACAACGGTCTTCTCTCATTCACCGACATACCGGGTCACAATAGCCCTACATTCCACATTAAACTTATCAATCCCCATTTCAATCACCTGTTGTTTAGTTTTAATCCCTAATTTCTCATCAATTTCATGTTCAACCAGTAACCCATGACAATCCCAACCGAATCTTCGGGTCACATGATGCCCCGTCATTACCTTATTTCTGTTTCACATTTTGTCCTTACTTATTGTCTAATAATCATACATTAACTGTTACCCTATCTTTTTATAGTAGCTCTACCCTGTCCCCTACTTTTTTTTTGTAGGTTTATCCTTCAAATTGCTAATATGTGACATTATGTAACGGCGGAAAAAGATACAATTTATCCAAACGTTGTATTCATTAAAATAATACAGTATGATACAATACAACACAATACGATACATTATAAAATAATATGTAACAAACATCAAAACAATGTATGAAAAAAAGGACAAACCTTGATGCCTCTATAAACAAGACATTTTTTAAACAACTGAGCAAAACCCACCAAACACTTTCCATAAACCCCAAATCCATCGTCTTATACCCATTCTTAAAATCAATCCACCTCCCCGTTCTCATAACAGTCTTCTCCCATTCACCGACATAACGGGTCACAATAGCCCTACATTCCTCATTATACTTATCAATCCCCATTTCAATCACTTGTTTAGTTTTAATCCTAATTTCTCATCAATTTCATGTTCATCTGGTAATCCATGACAATCCCACCCAAATCTTAGGGTCACATGATGACCCGTCATTACCTTATTTATTTTTCTCATTTTGTCCTTATTGTCTAATAATCATATTTTATACTTTAACCTGTCTTTTATAGTAGGTAGGTTTATCCTTCAAATTGCTAATGCGTGACATTATGTAACGGTGCAAAACTATACAGTCTATCCAAACGTTACATTCATAAAAACAATGCAGTATGATACAATACAATACAACACAATACAATATAATCTAATACATTATTATAAACAATATGTAACAAATATACATAGTGTACGAGAAAAGGACAAACCTTGAAGCCTCTATAAACAAGACCCTTTTGAAACAACTGAGCAAAAACCCACCAAACACTTTCCATATACCCCAAATCCATCGTCTTATACCCATTCTTAAAATCAATCCATCTCCCCATTCTCACCACAGTCTTCTCCCATTCACCGACATAACGGGTCACAATAGACCTACATTCCTCATTATACTTATCAATCCCCATATCAATCACTTGTTGTTTAGTTTTAATCCCTAATTTCTCATCAATCTCATGCTCAACTGGTAATCCATGACAATCCCACCCGAATCTTCGGGTCACATGATGACCCGTCATTGATTGGTATCGGGTCACGATATCTTTAATTGTACCAGCTAATATATGCCCGTAATGTGGCAAACCCGTTGCGAAAGGGGGTCCATCGTAGAAGACATATTCGGGTTGTTTTTCGGTTTTTTTGAGCTGGTTTTCGAATGCTTTGACTTGTTCCCACCATTTAAGGATTGTTTCTTCTTGATCTGGAAAAGAGAAATCTTTGCCTTCACATACATCATCCATTGTTATTGTTGAGTGAGAGATCGGCGATTTTGGAGATTGTGGAAAGGCTAGGGTTTAACAGTGTAGAGTGAGCAAAGAAACAAGAAAATATTATAAGAACTGTTCAACTCAAGGTGGCTCAATAAAATTAGTATTAAGAAAAAATTGCACGTTTTGTCTTTTTAAATGGGCCGATTTTAATTTGGTCTTTCCCTAAATTTATTTTTGAGTACGTCTAGCCAGGCATAAATTCTTTAAGGTACGAATCATAACTATGAGATATTATGATTCAAAAATATAATTTTATGTTTTTCAAAAAATAAAATAGGTAGTTTCTTAAGAAGAAATTGCACGATTTTCCCTTTAAATGGACAAATCTTTAATTTGATTTTAAATTTTTACTTTGAAATTGACTTTATATTTAGCGGGACATAAATTCTTTAAAATCTGAGTCATAATTATGAATTATTATGATCCGAAAATATGATTTTATACTTTGAGAAAAAAAATTGCATTGAGAGACAAAAATTAAAAATTATAATAAAGATAAGGGGGTCCATCATAGAAGATGTACGCCACTATAAAATGGGACTGAGGAGGGTGGTGTGTACATACACTTTACTCTACTTGGTAGGTAAGAGAGGTTATTTTCGATAGACCTCAGCTCGAGGAATAACAGTTCAAAGCAGTTTGAAGTAATACATAATGTAATACTATTTTATATTTCTCGTAAGAGACGTCAAATTCCTGATAAAAATTCACCAACTTTTAAATAATATGTAATTGTAAGAATAATCTAGTCTCGTGATTCCAAGAATAATTTCAAGTATTATATAAGCCTAATTCATGTTAATCTCGTGACCTTAACTTGAAAATTTTTGTTTACCCCAAAAAATGTATAATCAAATTTATAAGTGGTTTTAAGGATACGTGGATCGATTCTCAAATAAGAGAAATAAATAATTAGCAATAAGTAAATGAATGAAAATAGCAAGCAAAAGAAGTAGCTTGAATTAGTGAAGTCTTGATTGAAACTTGTCAATGAACTTAGTTCGGTCATTAGCTATGTTGATTCGAGTCCGAGCCAATATTGTGAGCTTTTACATATTTAATTATAATGAAATTGTGCAAGTAGATAAAAGTGAGAGTTAGATGTCCTTCCAGCATGAAGGTTTAGCTCATTTTATAGCTAACAATACAAGACATTTATGCCCATGGAATCACTCATTCATTAAATGCAATTAAATGATAGAAACGGTCACTTACTGAGCAAATAGTAACGGTTGGCGCCATATCCGGAACAAGTATGTGCTAAGCTCCTTTGATCTTCCACCCGATGTTAACAGGTTCGGTCATCATTTGGTGTCATCTGGTTCGACCGTCAATCGCCTTATTACGACACCTGAACTTACCACCGGTACAAATTGTTCCTTCCTTCGATTTTCATTCCCAAACCATGCCACGTGTCATATCGGTTTTCACCATATACAGATAGTCCCCACACTTCCAGGATCAAAGTTTGCTGAAGTGATGGGAAGTGAAAATGATTTCTTCGACATCTTCCCTTTCAAATTACTTTGGAACAGGCGGGAAAACGAAACGCTTCCAATTCCCAAAATCTGACTCACGTCTTATCACTCTGCGACTTCGGACACGTGTCACCCTATAATTGAACTGTCACTTCGGTGCATGAACCGAAGTATTTTGTAATGATGATTGTGTTCCTATAAAAAACCTTTCCCTTACTTTTCTCAAATTTTACCTTATGGTAAATCTCTCTTAACCCTGTGAGCACACATTTGTCTTCAAATCTTCATATCCACTTTAAATCTTCATAAATTCAAACATTCATAACCTTAAATCTTCATCACCATGACAAAACCTTCTCATTCTATTTCCAGACAATCATCTCCGACAACTTCTCCACCGCTGGTTTTTTATGAAACCACCAGCGTCGGTGACTCCTCTGAGGTTCAGGCCACCGCCGACCCTAGAGCATATGATATGCTCCCTTCCACTTTTCATTTTGAGAGTGAGTTCGTTATTTCCATCGTCTCTTCGAAATCCGACCGAGGTGAAGAAGTTAGAAGTTGGCCAACCTCCATTAAAGCCATCGACCTTAATACATTTTGAAATGACTGGGGTTGGACTACTCTCTCCGGGATCAGTATACCCAGCCCAGACGAAGATATTACTACTTTCATATCTGGATATTCAAACGTATATATCTACCCTTTGACCTTCAAGCTCGTTCCTCCCATTGACAACGTGATTCTTGTAATGTGTCGGGCTTACAATTTGTATCTTGCGCAAATTGGTCCGTCTGTATGGAGGATCGTTACTTGCCTCCGGTTCCTGGCAAATTTGGTCAATGAACTTTTCACTTTGGATCATTTTATCTGTTTATACATTTCCTGATTCTTTCGTGGTGGGGTCGTTCAGCTCTTGAAGCGAAGCAAATTCCCTATTCTCTCGAGCGTCGATGAAAATCGAGACCGATGAAGGATGAAACATTTTGTCGCGGTCCCTATCGCAAAAATTATCATGGCTAGGTATATGCCTTTCCCAAAGGAATGGAATATGTACCGTAAGTACTCAACCTTTTCTTCTTTCAATTCAAATAACTTGCCTTCTAATCTTCCCATTTTCTATCTTTTTAGTCGTCCAATGGATTCTGGCCCACGTGGATAACATCCATGCATGGGTCGAGAAAATAATAAGCACTTATCCGCATAAGAAGTGGATATGAAAAGAATTTTCTGACAAACGATGGGTAGCCCGAAACAATAGTTAGTATTCGCCTAACTCCTTTTTTAATTTCAACAACAGCCTTGTATGTTTATCACTTTTTCTATTTTTCAAACTTGCAGGTCTACTTAAGGGCTTCTCGACCCCGAGGTCCAACCCATCTACTGCTCCAATTGTCCTTGACCCGGTATTTGATCCAGCCAAATCAGTTCAATGTATCACCGAAGTCCCAAAAAATAAATCCTCCAAAACCAAATGCTCGAAGCTTCCGAAATCACCTTCGGTTGGCTCAAAGAGGAAAATAGCCTCGTAAGCGGGTGGCCCTTCCAGAAGTCAAGACAATGGCATCTCACTAGAAGATGTTTGTGTGAGAAAGGTCACCACTTCGGCTGAGGATACTCTTGCCGAAGTTAGAGAAGAAAATGTTACTGAAGCTACCAAACCAATTTTGCTACCGACTGATACCGCAGCTATTCATGTCACCACGCCATCAGTCACCGAGTATGTCATCATCGAGGATGACAATGAAGCCACGGATGAGGATTCGTTGGGAAACCCAAAACTTTCACTTCAAATCCTCATTTATCATCACAACCAGCACAAAACTTCGGGTAAGAAGACTTTGAGCGACTAGTCGAGGAAGTCAGAACCTCTGCTAACCCGACCGAGTAGTCGAACACTTCCGAGTTTTCTTACCTGGTCATACCTCAGAAGTTGACTAAGTCTACTCTAACTCTGAGGAACCATGCCAGCTCCTAGTCTAAACTCGTAAGTGTTTTCCCGGCCCCAAGTGCGGACCCGAGAAAAGTGTGATCTGCCACTAATTTATTCCCTAAGGATACCAAGTTCTTATCCCTGCCAGTTGGAGTTGCCTACTACTTAAGACCTCTGATATCAGAGTCTGATAGGGAAAAAATGAAAAATATTTCTTGGTAGTGCCTCTTCAATGAGGGTATGCATGCCTCCAATCGAATATGTATCCTTCTTGATTGCTTAAGTTAATACTTGTATTATTTCCTCATTTCTAAGCTTCCCTCAGTTTTTAATTTTACAATCATCCGTTCTAGTGGGTGAGGGTTTCATATGATGCATGGATGAAAATGAGCACCTCAAAGAGCAACTGGACGCCCAAGATAAAGACATCCAGCACCTCAAAAGGCTTCTTCAACAGAAAGAGGCCCAACTGCAGCAAGTCGGTGACTTGCTCATTGTCCGGGTTGAGTTGGACAGGGTCAAGGGCAACTACCTACGAGCAATGAACGACCTCAAGCTTGTCACCAACAAAATAATTTTTTTGACAAAGAGAATGAAAAACTCATCCAACACGTCGAAGTCCAAACCCAAGAGTTCGGGGAACAAGAAGAGGTTCGGCACTACCAAGCTCAATTAATGGAACTTTTGAATGCTGAACTCGACTGCCTTAATATCGAGCTTGCTGCAATGGATGCGGATAGGGCCGTCGACCTTGCTGCGCTGAAGATGGCTTAAGATCAAGCCGACCAACAAACCCAAACCAATAAAGGATTGAGGAATGAGCTCGATCGAACTAGAGGAATGTTGAGATTTCGGCGCAACTTGCTCAAGTCTCTGCTGAACGAGACCATGCTCTGGCTAATGTAGAGGCCGAGGTTGCCCGAACGGTGGTAAAACCGAGTACATAAAATGAAATGTCCGGAGGTACACTTTAGAGTAGGCTCGAGATGAGATCTCAAAGATTGACGACAAGATTGAAGAGGCCAAAGAGGTCGAGCTCTGAGCCTATCGCAAGTTGAACGGAGATAGTCCCGAAGATGATTTAGAGGACTCTAAAACTGAGTTCGATTAAGATCTAGGCTTTCATGCCTTTGTATTTATTTCTTTTGAACGTGTTTTGCTCCAGCCATTTAACGACATTGTATATAAAATGAACACCTCTTCTAGTCATGATTTTTCTATCTTTCAACATATGTTATTGCTTTCTTATTTTCAACAACTTAGCCAAATAAAAACTTAACCCAATTCGGGTCAATTCTTTCTATCTTCGGAGTTTTAGATAAACAAACCATCATTTAGTTTGTGCAGAGCCGAATGAAAGTTTTTTTCGATCTTAAAAATAACTTAAATAAATTGTACAAACTTTTACTTTTAGTTTGCTCTATATCAGGCAATTTCTTTTGGTTACGGGTCATTCAATGACTAAATATAATGACCTTATTTTTATGATTATGAATAGGGCGTCTCCTATTCAATTCGGGCATGAATATTGGAACTTCATTTATTTTCAATTTCTTAGACAATTTCAAGTGTCTTTAAGAATAGGCTACGCTCATTTAGAACTGATGCCTTAGAAGCGTATTGTAGAAACTTTACTTATTTTTGTTCCAGATTCTCTAGTTAAGGATTTTAAGAAATTCATTAGCTCGTAAACCTAGAGGTTTTATCGATTTCTCGAAGACAAGAGTATGCAAATGAATATAATCGAAGCAAATTTCGGACAAAAAGTGTTTTCATTCAAATTTTGCATCGGTCAAACGATTGGGAAAGATTCATTCGATCTTTTTGCCTTTACATTTTTCGCAATGATATTAAAACTATTGCCCAGGATTCATTCGATCTTTAACCCTTACAATAGTCCTAAACAACTTTTTTAAAATCTCCTCCAACTTCGAACTTAAAATTTCCTTATTTCTCCGAAACTTCGAACTTCTTTGCCTTCAAACTTCTTCGCCGAGGGTATGGCAGTCTCCTAATGTTTGTATTCGAAGTTATGAGAATTCAAACACTGCTTGTTTTTCAATATGGGGCAGTCCCCAGTGTTTGTCCATTATTCAGCTATTTAGTAACACATTTTACATTGTTGCTGTTGACACCCAATTTTGTCCCATCTTTTATGATTTTATTTGTAATTTTTAATATTTTTACACTTTTAAAATAATTTTAAAATATAGGCATATATGTGTATATCCTCTTATTATTATTATTATTTCATTTGCATTTTTATAATAATCATAAGTTTTATCCGAAATTCTATGTTATCTTATTCTCCTTAAAATTGCATCGTGATTTTCCTTTTATTAAGCATTAAATATTTCAAGAAAATTGTATTTTATTATTATCACGCCAAATTCGTTATTTTAAATAATTCACATCTTTTACAAAAAATATATAAATATGTTTTAATATTAAGCCCATTTTCATATTTTTAAATCCATAACCCTTTTTTATTTTCTAACCCAAAACAATTTCTAACCCATTTCATTTCTCAAACCCAATACAAATTCTACCCAAACAAACAAGCCCAAACTCCCCAATTAAATTCCCTTATACCCCAAACCCACAAAACAAAATCCCAAAACCTTTCCAAGCCCAATCGCCACCACCTTCCAAGTCCAACCCCACAATCCATTTTAACCAAACCCACAAAATAAACTCCCAAGCCCTTCACCCATCGTGACCCCAAACTGACCAAATAAATTGGCCCAACCCAACCCAACATCCCCAAACCCGATCACGTAAACCCGACCCGACCGACCGACCCGACTCCATAACCCATTCCCATTTTTAATCCCCCAAACCAAACAAAAACCCAAAACCCCAAAATAAAACCCTACGCCCCCCAACCCTCAAATCGCAGACACCCTACGCCTCACCCCACATCGCCGCACCCTTACCCCCCGCTACTTCGCCATTTGCCACCACCTACCGACCGATAATCGAGCACGATGCCCCAAGAACACGCCCCAAAAATCGGATTTTGTTCTCCTTTATTTTGAAATTTGAATTCGTTTTAAGGGGGTATGAAGATTGGGCGTTGGGGTGAGTACCTATAAATACCCATGTTGTTCTTCATTTTTAGGAGATTTTGGGGATAAGAACAGATTACCGAAGGATTTTTCTAAGACTATTCCATATATACATAAAATATTTGTTGTGTTCTAGATTTTACATCATTCGTTGTCTTTGATTGTTCAAGATACAAGTCCAAATAGGCCCAAGATTCGAAAGAAAGCGAGGTGAGTTTCGCTTCTTGAACTTGGGTTTTTAAAATGGCTCTATTCTGTCAAAACCGAATCCAACTGCTTTGCATTTTCTTGTTGTTAACTCCTTTGTTTTGAAGGGTGGGATCGACCGTCAGGTCTGGTTGATATTATTTTCAGAATTCGTGCATGCTCATATTCCTATGTTGCCGTTATCACGAATTTGGTGAATATTTGATTTCGGGTTGAATTTACGATTCGGTCGTCAAGCGACCGGTCAGATCGACCGGTTTGGGTAACATTTCAAAACTCTTGCATTCTTATATTCCTCAGATGTTGGTTATCCGAATTGGTGAATATTTGATTTGATTGAATTCGATTCGGGTCAGTCATCGACGGCCAAGTCGATTCGACGTTGGGTAACATTTCAAAACTCTTGCATTCTTATATTCCCTGTATGTTTGGTTATCCGAATTTGATTGAATTATTCGATTTGATTTTTACCTGATTCTGTCAACGATCGATCAGTCGACCCGGTTTGAGTAATATTTTCGAAATTCTTGCATTTCATATTTTTTGTATGTTGATTATACGGAATTGATGATGAAATTATTCGATGTCGGGTTGAAACTCCACCTGGATTTCTTGACGGCCGAGTCGGTCCCGCTTGAATTTCTAAATTTCTCGTTATTGCCGTTGTTGTTATTGGCTATCTGAATTTGGTGTTGAAATCGATTGAGCTTTGGATCATCGATCCAAGGGTCGATCGACTGCCGGTCGATCTGATTTGGATATTTCGCAATTCTTGCATTTTCATATTCTTGTTGGTTATCCAAATCGCAATACGATTTGATTTGAATCATCATTCGGCCTGGCGACCCGATTTGGATATTTCCCAAAATTTCGTAACTTCGGTCGGGTATTTTAAATTGCTCAACGCCGCTTCTTTGGCAATGTTTCTTATTTTATTAATATCGCATTAAAGTAGGTGAAATTAAATTGAGGCCGCTCTTTTTCCGCTTCTCGTGATTCATCGCTTTTAAACATCCGCAACTGATATTTACTATTTTCTTGTCTTCTTGTTTTAAAATAAAATATCGTGTCTTTTAGGAATTGCTTCTCGATTTCAGATTTCTTATTTTGGTTTAAATTCTTGTTTTTGAATTAAATCTTTGCATTTAGCTGGGTGAAATTGAATTGAGGCCGCGCTTTTCGTTTCATTTGATTCTTGTTTGGCATTTAAACATCCGGGCACTGATTGTCTTCTTGATTTATATAAATATTGCATTTAAATGAAATTGAATTCGAGGCCGCGCTTTTCATTTCGTTCTCTGCTTTTTCGTTTCTTGTTTAAGTATCCGTAATGATATCTTACAACTTGTTCTCTTGTTTTATTGCCTTATTTATATGACATTTAGGTGATGAAATTGAATTCGGGCCGCGTTGCTTTCATTTCATCAAGCCTTTTATACTTTGTTTTTAACGTCAAGGCGTGAGATATTTACTATTTTTTTTTTATTTACTAAACATCCGTCTTCTCGGGGAATTGCCTCTGTTTTTACGCTTCGTTTCGCCTCTTTGTGTGCGATTCGATTTTAATTTTCTTGATTTGAACACGATGATACTACCAGTGAAAAATACCCGTCGATTTTGAGGCCTCCACAGTTGCAAAGACGGAAATATAACCACGGGCAATGATGAGGCTTAAACCTTTTTCCAAGATCAACATGTTTAGTAGGCGAGGTGACTAAAATAACCAACAAGTTATATATCGCAGCCACGACGTGATTATAGTGATCTTTCTATTTCACCCGAGAGGCGACACGCGTTTAGTAAAGCGAGGTAATAAAAAAAACCACATTAGTCATATGTTTGCGACTACGCAGCGTGATTGGAATGCTCTTTTCAAAATTTAAGTCAAGGCCTCCGTGATCAAAACATTCAATGCTTTGTTTTGAATGCGGATATGGAGTTATGTATTTAACGCTTCTAACCGCTTGTTTTTGGCGACTTATGGGATTAAAGTAAATAACGATGAATTATTCCTCGGAGTTTATTTATTTTATTTCTTTCTTTATTTCACTTTTATCCCGCTTTGTATTGTAATATTATTTATCATGCGTATGTAACTATTGAAATGCTTAGAATAGGCAAACTTAGGATTAATTCATAAGGTAGTTTAAGATTTGAAACCACATTAAGCTAGCTTATTTATTTGTAGGCTCGGTTGAATTCAAACTTAGAAATCCTTAGCTAGTTTATTTATTTTAGGTTCGCCATAGTATTCAAGATTTTCAAAAACAACTTTTGTCATCTTTATTTGCTTTATTAATCATTCCTGATAAGTTTATCTTTTGTCAATTTACAATTCAATGATTCCCAAAATTTTACTTCTTTGATAGTATAAATAATTTATTGTCACAAATGCATATTTTTCAAAACTTTACATGTATCTTTCTTTTATGTCATCCTCAATACGTACTTGTATAAAATGCATCATTTACTAATTATTTGCAAACATCTTTTAATCTATTATACTTGTAAAACATGCATTTTCTAGCAATAATTAAAAGTGAAGTTTGACCTGGGATAAACATAAGTTAGCGGATCTTAAAGGATGCCTAACCCCTTCCCTTTAGGATAATAAAGAACCCTTACCTAGAATCTCGCTAGTTTCATGAGACCCTAAAATTGAGTTTACATTGCAGCACTTAGTTTAATATTTAGGTGTCCTAATTCACCGTAAAAATAATTAGGTGGCGACTCCTCAACCCTTTTACCCAGGAATCACCCCGAACACGTCCGTGCTCCGCTTTGACCCGAGCAGGTCAAAATAGGGCGCGACAGTTGCATCATTAAAAATCTTACAGGAAAAACTCTTTTTGGGATAAAAATCGCGCTAAGTGAAAAAGAGTACAACACGTGTTTTCAGACCTTATCCTAGATTTTGCTCAGTCTTGAACCCATGACTCTGGCTTTGCTTTTGTAAGAGTTAGTTTCATCGAAACAAATGAGGTTCAAATAATTAAACAAACACATACCTTAGTAGTAATATCGCTTCAAGTGTGCAACGTTTCAGTTGTTCGGTAACTTTTGATCATTTTAGTTGAATAACTTTTTGACAATCTTCGATTTTCAACTGGTACGATCCTTTAATGGTTATTCCTGACATTTTGTAGGGACCTTCCCAATTTGGGCCCAATTTCCTTTAGTTGGGATTTTTGGTGTTGAGGGTTACCTTCCGTAGAACCAAGTCCCCAACTTGAAAATACCTCAGATTAGCCCTTCGATTATAGTATCGACCCATCTTTTGTCTTTGGGCGACTAACCATAGTAATGCCAACTCACGGTGTTCATCGGTTAAGTCGAGCTTGACAACCATAGGTTCGTTGTTTGATTCTTCGATTGCAAGGCTAAACCTTAATCTCATCTCAACAACTTCCACCGAAATTAGTGCTTCTATACTATAAACCAAAGAAAATGGTATTTCATTCGTATTGGATTTTGGTGTTGTTCTATATGCCCACAATACCTCTGGTAAAATATTATTCCACTTGTTTTTTGACTCCTTCAATCTCATCCTCAGATTCTGAATAATTATTTTATTTGTTGACTTCGCTTTCCATTTGCACTTGGATGATACAGAGTCGATACTATTTTCTTAATTTTCAACCCTCAAGAAAGTCATTCACCTTCTTTCCAACGAACGGACGTCCATTATCGTAAGTGATCTCAATTGGTATGCAGAACCGACAATGATGTGGTTCCAAATAAAATCAATGACTTGCTTTTCTTTAACCTTCTTGAATGCTTTTACTTTAACCCACTTAAAAAAATAATCAGTCATAAATAAAATAAAATGTACCTTACTAGGTGCCCGTGGGAGTGGCCCCACAATATCCATTCCCCATGAATGACCATAGTGATAAAATCGGATGCATCAATTCCGCCGGTTGGTGAATCATGGGTGTGTGCCTTTGGCATTCGTTACATTATCGAACGAAGTTCTTTGCATCTTCCTCCATCTCATACCGTTAGTATCCGATCCTAATCAATTTTTAGACTAATAATTCTGCTCTTGAGTGATTACCACAAGTCCCCTTGTGAACCTCACGCATCACGTAATCAGTTTCTTCGATTCCTAAACACCTTGCTAAAGGACCAAAAAAGACCTTCGGTACAACTGACCATTAACCAAACAAAATCTAGCTGCTTTAGTACGAAGGGCCCTCGACTCTTTTAGATCCGAAGACAACTTTCCATCTCGAAGGTAGTCGATGTATTTGTTACACTAATCCCAAGTCAAGCTTGTCGTATTCACTTCGGCATGACCACCATCAATCGCAAAATTAAGCAATTGCACAACTATTCTCGAATTAAACTCCTCCGTTTCCACGGATGACCCCAAATTAGCCAAGGCATTCGCCTCATTATTTGTTCTGGAGACACATGTTCCATAATCCCTTATTTGAACCGATGCAATATCACGTGGATTTTATTCAAGTTTTTTTGCATTCTTTCTTTCTTTATTTACTTTAAACACCATGTTTACTTGATTAACAACTAGGATTGAATCACATTTTGCTTCGATGACTTCTGCTCCCAGACTCCACGCTAACTCTAGACCTTTAATTATAGCCTCATACTCGACTTTAATGTTAGTTAATTTCACAGTTCGTATTGGTTGCCTAATAATGTCTCATGCAGGCGCCTTAAGCACTACCCCGAGTCTAGAACCTTTAACATTCAAAGCTCCATTGTGTACAAGGTCCAAACCCTAAAAGTTTTTTCCGAGGTTAATAAAAGTTCTCTTTCTACTTCGGGAATTATTTTGGGTGTAAAGTCTGCCAAAACCTGAGATTTTATGGCGGTTCTTAGTTTATATTCTATGTACCCACTAATTTCTACTGCCTATTTGGCCAACCTACCAGACATTTTTGGTTTATGCATCACATTTTTAGTGGCTAAGTTGTTACTACACATATAGTATGACATTGAAAATCAATTTCTAGCAGTCGTTATTAATGCTAATATCAATTTCTCTAAATGAGGATACCTAGTTTCAGCACTAGCTAATGTTCTACTCACATAGTAAATGGAAAATTGTGTACCTTTCTCTTCTCGAACTAGAATTACAACTACCTCAGACACCGCTAGATATAGGAACAACTGCTCGTCTGCCTTCGATTTATGCAGTAGTGGCGGACCAGACAAGTACTTCTTTAAATCCCTCAAAGCTTGCTGACACTCCGGTGTCCACTCAAAGTCATTCTTCTTTTTAATAGAGAGAATACTTGATGATTTTTCTCTGAGGACCGAGAGATGAATATGCTTAGAGCGGCTATTCTTCCAGTGAGTTTTTGTACCGCCTTCACATCTTCGAGTACCTCCGGAATCTCCTCAATAGCTTTGGTATTATCCGGGTTGATCTTTATTCCTCAGTTTGAAACCAAAAAAGCTAAGAACTTGCCTAAGCCAACTCCAGAAGCATATTTTTCTAGATTCAGCTTCATGTTGTATTTTTGGAGTATGTCAAATGTTCCATGTAAATGCTTTAAATGGTCATCTGCTTCTAAGGACTTAACTAACATATCATCAATATAAACTTCCATTGTGTTACCTATTTGGTCATCGAATATGCTATTAACTAGGCATTGATATGTTGCTCTGGCGTAGTTTAAACCGAATGACATTATATTATAGCAATAGGTCCCGTATCTAGTTATAAAATATATTTTCTCTTGATCCTTCGGGTTCATCCTAATTTAATTGTACTCGGAGTAATCGTCAAGAAAACTCAATATTTCATGCCCTGCCATAGCATCAATCATTCGATCAATGTGCGGTAAAGGAAAAGAATCGTTTGGGCATGCTTTATTCAAATCCTTAAAATCTATGCACTTCGCAATTTATTGCCTTTTTTAGGTATGACCACTACATTTGCTAACTAATCAAGATACTCTACCTCCCGGATGGAACCTATATTTAAAAGCTTTGTTACCTCCTCCTTGACGAACTTATATTTGAAGTCGGCCATAAGCCTCATTTTTTGCTTTCCCGGGGGCAAACTCAATTTATAAGTTGTAACCTCCGGTGAGATACATGTCATATGTAAGTGGGACAAGGTAAAGCAATCAGCATTAGCTTTATGAAATTCAATTAATTTAAGCGTGAGCTCTGAGGTTAATCTAGTACCCAGGTATACCTTTTTGTCTAGTAGATGCATGAACATGATGACTTGCTCCAGCTCTTCTACAGCCGACTTCATGGCATCTAAATTATCTGGCAGCACAAATGACCTCGGAACGCGAAAGTAATCTTCTTCATCCTCATAATTTATCTTTTTTTTCTCTTCATTTTTCGAACTCAACGAGCCCGAGTCCTGTGATTGCTATTTCACCTCCTTACCTTTAACCGTGTCCTTCATTTCTTTCAGTGTTTGTACCGATTATTGGATCGCAAACATCTCTCTTACTACCAGTTACTCCCCTCATATCATCTTGATTCCCTTCGTTGTTGGGAATTTTAGCATCATGTGTAATGTCGAAGGTACAACCTTCATGTCATATATCCAAGGCCTGTCGAACAAGGAGTTGTACCTCATTTTGCCTTCTATGACATAAAAATTCATTTGTTTAATTGTCCCGACTGCATTGACTGGAAGGATGATCACCCCTCTCGTGGTCTCATTTGCCATGTTAAAACCGTTTAGAACTCGGGATACCGGTACAATTTGGTCCAACAAACCCAACTGCTCCACCATCTTCCATCGGATGATGTTGGCCGAGCTACATGGATTAATTAAAAAATGCTTAATTTGAAATTTATTAATGAAAACAGAAATTACCAGTGCATTATTGTGAGGTTGAATCATGCCCTCTGCGTCTCATCATTAAAAGATATTGTTTCCTTCAATTCGTAATTTTTGGATCTTTTCTCTCGAGTTATTGACAATTTCATCTTTTTTGCAGTCATGATAGCTCCCTTCAGAATATCGATCCCCCCGATAATTATATTAATGACATATTGGGGTTCAACTGGTTCTGTCTGCTTGTTCGCTTCTCTATTTTTGTAGTTACCCTTTGCACGATCACTTAAGAACTTGCGTACGTGGCCATTTTTCAATAACTAAGCCACTTCATCCCTTAATCGGCGACAATCCTCTGTTCGATGAACATTAGTTCCATGGTAATCACAAATCAAATTTGGATCTGTTTGAGTCGCGTCTTTTCGAAGCGGTCTTGGCCACCGTGTCTTCTTTATATAACCAATGGCTGAAACGAGCCCAACTGCATCAATATTGAAATTGTATTCGGACAGCCTCAGGTTCTCCACAATGTTAGAATAAGATCCACTGGTATCATTTTTGAATTTCAAACCCCTACTGGTAGACCCTCGATCATTACGTCTATCTTCTCTATCCGATGAGAAATTACGATTGTTGCGACCCCGATCCAATATGAAATTGGACCTCTTTGATTGCTCGTAGGGTTGATATCTTTCATTTGAAGACTTCGACTCCGACTCGACTACTCTCTTTGATTTTTCAATATTTTTGTTCCGTCCTACTAACCTAGTGGGAGTTCAAGTTGATCATCTTACACCCTGATTTTGGACTCGTACCTGTTATGCACATTTGCCGATGTTACTGTCGGGAATTCCAACAGGTTCACTTTTAATTTAAATGAGGTACTGGAACTCCTAGGATTCAGCCCCTTGGTGAAAGTTTCAGTTTCCCATTCATTCGGTACTCGGGGAAGAAACATTCACTCCTTTTGAAACCTGGTCACGAACTCCCACAACAACTTCGTATCTTTCTGAGCAATTTCAAAAATATCTATTTTTCTTGCTTGAACCTTCCAAGCTTCGGCATGCGCCTTTATAAAAGCATCTGCAAGCATTTCAAATGAATCAATAGAATGTTCATGCAACATAAAATACCATGTCATTGCTCATTTGGAAAATGTTTCGCCGAATTTCTTCAGCAACACCTATTCATTCTCATCCGGGTGAATATCATTGCCCTTTATTTCACAAGTATACAACGTCACATGTTTCAGTGGATATGTTGTTCCATCGTACTTCGGAAGGTCGAACATTTTAAACCTCTTCAGTATCAACTTCGGTGCTGCACTTGGTGGAAATGGCAACTAGACGTATCTCTTCGAGTCTGGGCCATTAGGATCGGAGGTGCCCCAGGAATCTGGTCTACCTACAAATTGTAAGTCGCCACCTTCTTTTCATTGGTGTCAATTCTTTTAGTTAAGGCTTCAAGCATTTTTAGGACCTTCGAGGACTCATTAATCCCCGAGCCATTGACATTCTTATCAACTCGATCCTTTTCCGGGCCTTGGTTCATCATTGCGGACGGGACGAACATCATTCGCTGCACTTGCTCCGCTGCTTTTTCTTTTGCAACTGAGTTATAGCCTTCTATTGCTCCTTTAACATATAAAATATCCGAGCCAAATTTATTTCATCATCATTTGGTGTCTTCTGGCGCGATCTTCTAGACAATCGAGGTGAAATCATGGGGTTGTTATTATTCATTGGATCAACAGGCGGAACGCCATTCGGCGGAGCGTCATTTGGTAGAACAACATGTGGAACGCCATTCAGCAGATCAACGTGCGGAACATTGTTGTTATTATTAACGTTGTGAGCACTATTGTTACCGTTATTGCCTTCGTGGTTACTAACTTCAGCGTTGATTTCACTAGTCATACTGTAAGTGCTTAGTATTGATATGAATCACAAAATCTCAAAAGAAACAAGTGAATTTTGGTTTGAATCAAATTACCACTATTATCCTTAGCCCCACGGTGGGCGCTAAACTGTTTACCCCAAAAAAGATACAGTTGAATTTATACGTGATTTTAAGGATACATGGATCGATTCACAAATAAGTGAAATAAATAATTAGCAATAAGTAAACGAATTAAAATAGCAAGCAAAAGAAGTAGCTTGAAGTAGCTCAAGTTAACTCATCACAAATCATCAGCTCAAATAGATTCATAATGATGCTCAAAGTTGGATCTACGGAAATGCTCAATCTTAACCATGGACTTTAATTTTCTTTTTTAAATTCTTATTTATCCGCTAGTCTCATCTCCATTAAATTCTTATTGACACAGAAAAATTATGTTATTAGAATAAAGTGCTCCTAACAAAGAATTTAAGGCGACTCTATATATAGCATTGCAATTTTTTTAAAGATGACACGGAAGAAGAAGTTCAATGATTATGAGGAAAAATTAGCAAATAGAGAAGCAAATTATTTCAAAGCTCAACAAAAGAAGAATAAGAAAATCAATTACAAATTAAAAAAAGGCTGATATTTTCAATCAAATTATTATTAGCAATGGACAAGAAGCAACACATAAGTTTAATCACATTCACAAAGTTATCACCGGCTAGTTATTTGAAGCTTATGAGTTCGATATACTAATTCTTTAAGTTGCTGACTTCTAAAATATAATAGTAACAATTTGTAGATATTTAATGAACTTCGTAAGATAAATATAGGATTTGGACCAAAACTATTAAATTCTGCTGAACGGATAAACTATATATTATACTTTACTTTACTACTATATATAAGGGACAATGTAAAGAGTTTTGTAGCCCTTAGTTACATTATAACTATATGGTTAGTTTGCCAACTAAAGGGTTTGCTCTTTCAAATATGTCCTTATATTTAACTTTTTCTATATCTTATTTTTGCCTCCACTTTATTTCTATTTTACTTAGGTTGCCATATTCAATTTGGTAAATATAATAAACTTTCAGCCCATTAAAAATACTTGAAAATTTATGAATGGTTATAATATCATCTAATAAAAATAACTATGCATAAATATAATCTAGAATGATGATAAATAATAACTTTGAATAACTCATTTGGTACTTAGAGAGCACTCAGTCGATTAAATTTTCTTAGCAATTCTACTATTATCACAAAAATTCTCTTGATCTATTTTTAATAAATGATTATTTTAAAAATATAAATTTAGGTTTAATAATTTTAACACAATTTATTCAATAGAAAATAAATTTTTTAAAGAATTAGTAGATTAGAATCTTGAAAAATAAAAGAAAAATAATCCTTCAAATTTTATTGAATTTACCTACATAAATGGGAGTAGAAAAGAGGAAAAGGAAAGTGTGCTTACCAAGTGATTAACTCCTTAATTTAATATTTATTAAATACTGTCGATGGTCACATACTGTTGCAATAAAGACTAAGAGAATTTTTCTTTTAGAAATAAATCATCAATGAGTCAATAACAAATTAAATTAATTCTTGAACTTTGTTTTAATGAATGTAAGTTTTTCTGAATTTCATCTAAACCTAGACTTTAATCACCATATATTTTCTAGCAAAAATAGTTGCACGTGAAATTATGAATAGTTAATTATTAAATACCAAAATAATCTATTTATGTTTCTAACTAAAAATTATATGCTACAGGCTCATAAAATATTAAAATATCCTTTTCAATTTATGATTATAGTCTGTTTGAAATCAGTTTGCATACTTTAGAATTAGATTATATTACTAGATATCAAGTTATATTTGTCTCTTTGATATCTCTGCTTATTCCCCAGCAATTTTTCTTTCTTATAATAGTAATATTTTTTAGTAAATTATCTAATAATGTGATCAGAAAACTTAAATAATAAAATAATACATAATTAAGAAACGATTATCTTAAAAGAGTTATGTCTAAAAATGTAATAATTTTTTTCCCAATTAAACCCATTATATGAAGTACTTGTAGAATAGTGTAAATCTCATTAATTGGAGTTCTCTTATTAATGCAATATATATATATATATATATATATATATATATATATATATATATATAGAGAGAGAGAGTACAATTGTAGTCCTAATGGAATTAGGATCTCTATTTTACATTAGTTACATTCAAATATTAATTACCGAATATATTGTGAATATATGAAATATATTCACTATCACACCCCCTCAGTCGGAGCGGGAGGAGGTCGGACGCTGAGACTGGATCTGAAGTCAATGAACAACTGTCGAGGAAATCCCTTAGTGAATATATATGCGTACTGATAGGAAGATGGAACATGCAACACCCTAACATGACCCATGACAACCTTCTCACGTACAAAATGAATATTCATCTCAATATGCTTGGTTCGCTGATGCTTAACCGGGTTATGAGACAAGTAGATGGCAGATTTGTTGTCACAGTAGATCAAAGATACCTTACGTAAGGGACACTAAAACTCAAGAAGTAGGTTTCGAAGCCAACATAGCTCGGCAACGATGTTCGCAACGCCTCTATATTCTGCTTCTGCACTCGAATGAGATAGAGTGGCCTGTCGTTTGGCAGACCACGAAATAATGTTATCCCCTAAAAATGCACAATATCCAAAAATGGAGCGACGTGTGTCTGGACAGCCTGCCCAATCAGCGTCCGTGTATGATAACAATCGAGTCGGTGCGGATGGGTAGAGATGGAGCCCATAGTCAAGAGTACCCTTAATGTACCGAATGATACACTTAAGAGTAGTAAAGTGAGGCTCATTGAGAGCGTGCATGAACAAGCACACCTGCTGCACAACATAGGCAATGTCGGGTCTGGTGAATGTAAGGTACTGAAGGGCACCGACGAGACTCCTATAAAGAGACGAATCGAGGACTGGATCCCGATCATCTGCATTGAGTTTCGATTTAGAGTCGACATGAGTGGGCATGATCTTTTAGTTCGCCATTTTGGCCATGTAAACAATCTCTTCTGTATACTTATGTTGACACAGGAACATGGACTTCGGTGATCGGGTCACTGATATCCCCAAAAAGTAACTAAGCTTACCCAAGTCAGTCATAACAAATTCAGACTTGAGTAGAGTAATGATCTCGTGCTTCAGGCCATCTGAAGAACCCGCCAGAATAATATCATCCACATATAACAGAAGGTAAGCGGTGTCAGTACCTCGATGCAAAATGAATAATGAATTATCACTTTCGCTGCACATGAATCTGATATGTATGATGTAAGTAGCAAATCGCTCACACCAAGCCCTTGGGGCTTGTTTCAACCCATATAGCGAGTTACAAAGGCGACAAATATGCTGGGGAGCCTCTGGATGTACAAATCCTGGCAGTTGATGCATATAAATAATTTCTTTCAAATACCCATGTAAGAAAGCATTATTCACATCAAGCTGGTGAATATGCCAATTATTCCCCATAGCTATGCTCAAAACCGTGCGAATGGTAGCTGGCTTAACCACCGGACTGGAAGTCTCACTACAATCAACACCATCTTGTTGCCCTGTGTCATTTGCCACAAGTCTCGCCTTGTGACGTTCAAGGGCACCATTATCTCTGAACTTATGATGAAATAGCCACATACAACGGATTACATTCACCCTTTTAGGTCGCAGAACAAGATCCCAAGTGCGATGTGAAGTAAGTACATCAAACTCATCATGCATGAATGCATTCCGATTCGGGTCAAGTTTGGCTAAGGTTGGATTTTTTTGGTAGTGGTGAGATGGTTTGAGTGGACAAATTAAAGTGGATCTTTGGTTTGAAAATCTCGTATTGTGCATGGATTTCCATACAATGGGTTGGGGCTAGATCAGGGGCATTGTGGCGGTAGGTAGGGCTGTGGGTTGGGCTGGGCAGTGGCGATACTGGGATGAGCAGTGGCGGTATTGGGCTGGACAGTGGCGGTATTTGGCTGGGCAGTGCCGTTAATGGGCGATGGAGCAGTGCGTGTCATACCGGGTGTAGTGGGTGGGGTCGATGGGATGAGTGACATGGCGGTGGGGTCCGTAACTGGGGAAGTGGGTGACATGTTGGTATTTGGCCAATATAGTGCATTTTAAAGTTGAGGGGAGGTGTCAGAGTCATCAAGGAAATCGTAATCAGTGACTCAAAATTTTTGGATGATGGCAAACGGGAAAACATTCTCATCAAATGTGATATGGAGGGAGACTAGGATTTTGCCTGTGGATAACTCATAGCACAAGTACCCCCTATGGTTATACGGAAAACCTAGAAAGACGCAAGGAGTGGAGCGAGGTCCTAATTTGTGAGGGACCGCAGAGGCAAGATTTGGGTAACAAAGACAACCAAAAATTCGAAGGTGATTATAGGAAGGGATCTGACGGAAGAGGATTTTGGTGGGTGTCCTATTTTGGATCGTACGGGTATGTAAGATGTTAAGAATGTGTTCTACCATTTTAATGCATATACCCACAAGGCAGGGGGGAGAGACACATGAAAAAGAAAGGTACAAATCATATTGTTAATAGTGCGGAGAATTCGTTCGGTTTTACCATTTTGAGGGGAAGTATGGGGGGCAGGAGAAACGAAAAATCATGCCATTAGCCGCACAAAAATTATGAAAAAGGGAGTTACTGAACTCACGACCATTATCACATTGAATCGTTTTGATGTCTTTTTCAAATTGCGTTTTAACAAATGTACGAAATTCAAGGAATTTGGAGAAAACTTGGGACTTAAGTTTAAGTGGATAGACCCAAAGAAAGTGAGAAAAGTCATCCAATAATACCAAATAATATTTATGACCTAGGTTTCTAGTTATGAGAGATGTCCATAAATCCGCATGAATAATATCAAAGGGAGAGGAAGTAATACTTAAAGAAAACGTAAATGAAAGTCTAACATGTTTCCCTAGATGACAAGATGAGCAACTATGGGAAAGTTTCCCTTTATTACATTGAATTAAATTGCGGTTTCTAAGAGAATAAAAAACATGAGCCCCCGGATGACCAAGTCTACTATGCCACGTTAATGGAGATATTGTAGCTAAAATGGTGGGTGGAGTGACATGGGCAGCGGACGTGGATAGAAAATGACGTGAAAAGCCTCGGTGGTGCCCACTATGGCTGCTGGACCTGGCCTGGAAAGGGGTTGGTCGACAGTGCTCACTATTGCTGTTGGGCGTGGCATGTGAAGGGGATGGTCAATGGGGCCCAATGCCCGAACAATTGCCAAGGACGTGGGTTGGCCCACTGTGTCGAGTACTGGGCATCCAGCTAATTATTTGTGACATTGGGTGTTGAGAAAGAGGAAGCGGGGGAAGCTATGTGGGATGCGGGTGACACCATGAGAGTATCCGAAATTTAGTAGAGTAATAAAAGGGTGTAGAATTATTGTGTATCAGTTGTATACCAAGGGTATACAACCTGCTAGAGAGAAAAGTGTTGTTGCAGGAATAAATCAAATTGTAACGGAGGAATTGATTTCCCTGTTAGAGCAAGAAGGAGAAGGCAGTTGTGTTCTTCAAGACTCAATCAAGCACGACTGCTGAGATGACTGAAGTTTCAGGCATTGGGAAAATTCTTCTTGAATCAAACATATGTGATTCGGAAGATTCTTCCTGAATCAAACATGTGTGATTCTTCCTGAATGGATTCAGCTATGCGAGTTTTGAAGCAGTGGGTTATGATTTGAGATGACGCTCGTGGAGGAGTATGAAGAATAGTATTTGGCCTCTGATACCATGTAGAATAGTGTAAATGTCCTTAATTGAAGTTCTCTTATTAATAAAATATATATAGACTGTACAATTGTAGTCCTAATGGAATTGGGATATCTATTTTACATTAATTACACTAAAATATTAATTATTGAATATATACTAACATGATCTTGGGCCCGAGCTTAGCACGGGCTTTCCGGGACTAGTGTATATATAGGGCTAACCAAACTCAATTTGTTTAATTAATTGCAGGGAAGAGCATTATAGAGCCATCAAATAATAATGCAGAACAAATGAATATTGTTGATCAGGTAAGTTATGATTTCAGGGTGGTGTTATTTACTTACAATTAAGTCATGCTTAATAGTAACACTAAAGATTAGCATTTTCAGTGAAATATTATGGCTAGCTAACTACACCAATTCGATACATTCTGCTTCATTGGTTTTTCATTAGTTCGTAGTATGATTATTTTTTTAAAAAAAGAAGAGAGTTATGTTGTATAACAGTAATGCTTTTGTGACTGAGAAATTACTGGAATCTAACATTCATCAGAAATTTTGTGGGAAGTTTAGAAATCGTTGTCTTAGATGTCTTGCATGATAGTACTACTTACTAATAAAACACAATCACCAGATCAACGCCAGAACTTTACGTTAAAATTCCACAAGTATTCTTTATTTGGAACGGTAGGAGGATATGGAGGTCGCCGATTACGGTAGAAGGTTAGATGGTAGTTGAGTTGAGCGATGTCTCGCTTTCCTGGGGGATGCTTGGTAGGTAGCTAATACTATCATTACTCTCATAATTTTTTTGTTCCTGGATTTCTGCTACTACATCTTATTTCTTTTGCTTTGGTTATCGCATTATTTTGCTCGAAATGCTATTTTACGCTTCTTTATTATTTGCTATGTCTTTTTTGCTATGCCTTTTTACTTATGTATTATCTTTTCCCTACTGCCTTGTTGTATGTTACTCGAGCCGAGGGTCTTCCCGAAACAGTCTCTCTACCTCTATGAAGTAGGGGTAACGTCTGCGTACATTCTACCCTCCCCACGCCCACTTGTGGGAATATACTGGGTGTGTTGTTGTTGTTGTCGTATTCTTTATTTGGAACAATAATGGTTGCAATCATTAGATAGTCTTCTCAACCAAATGAAAATCCATTTTGAACTCTAGTTCTTATAGCTTTCTTTTTTAATTTTTGTTATTGGTTTTCATACATTTATGTGAGCCCGAAAGATTTAAGATATTCAACTGGTGAACTACTAAAGCATTTTCCTTGTCCTATCTAGGCCATGGGAATTCAATTCGACCAGGACATAATTATGTCAGCAGGTTACCCGTGCAATATCCTGTTCAATTCAAATGGGTTTTGAAATTGTGGAAGGCAATAATCTTTGATCCTTACTTTAAGATGAATCATCTCAATCATGCCAAGAATGATCGAGATTCCCCAAAACTTTTTTTTATGAACGCTCCCTTAAGAGTGGTGTATCTTCCATGTATTATTGTCCTTTATCGTCGGTTCACCAGGCTGTGAATGTGCAAAAACTTGATTGCCTTGCAATTTCTAAAAGCACAGTCTATTGTTCTTGCAATGGCTTGGTTATTATCCATGTTATTGATAGTATTAATGAATGCTTCATAATTATGCTATGGAACCCCTCCACATGAGAATCAGTAGTACTTCCAGATCCAGAATTTCCACTGGTAGAGGGTTCTTGTTTGGGATTGGGTTATGACTCAATTAGTGGTGACTATAAGATCCTTAAAATATGCCGTGGCAAAGATGGTAGCGAAGTACCTGGTGAAATTCTTGTGTTGAAAAATGGTTCCTGTAGAAATATTGATAAACATCCTCGTGGAATTTTTGCAATAAGGTGTCTGGTATGGGTTCTACTTTGGCATTTGTAAACGAGGCATTTCATTGGATCGATATGTATGGAAATCATTTTGAGGTTTCAAAAACTTATTCTCTGGTTTCATTTAGTATTTCAAATGAAGTGTACGGAGAGATACCGTTGCCAGAGCAAATATTAAGCTTGAAGGGCAGTTTCTATATTGGCGTTTCAGTATTGGTCGGAATGCTTTGTGTTCATTCTACTTTTCCTAAGCATACTTTTCAGTTTTGGGTATTGAAAGACTATGGCGTCAAGGAATCTTGGAATGCCTTGTTAACTATAGACGATCCTTGCATTTTTCAAGCCGTACCAAAATATAGGTTTGGGGATGGTGAAGTGCTATTCTGGTCATGTATTCTCAGTGCAGTTGGCCGTATTCATTTAGGACATCCAGAGGACGAATTAGCACACCCGGAGGACGATAGATCATGTGATGCCATTCAGGATGGATTTGCTTTTACAGAAAGCTTGATCTCTCCAAACTCACATATTTAGTGTTTGCTTATGTATGATCGAGGAAATTTTTTTTTCCAATTACCATGTTACAACCTCTTACTTTTACTAGTTTATCTATTGCTCGCCAGCTTTTAAGTTTCAAAGATTTATTATCAAAACTATCCGCTTGCTTATTTCAGTTTCTCAGAGAATCAACTTATTACTAAGAAAGAATTTGTTAACCCCATCTTCTCTTTTACTTATAAATGCTTGTCTAATTCTGTATATGAATGAGCCGAGGGTCTATCGGAAACAACCTCTCTACCTCCCAAGGTGGGGTAAGGTCTGCGTACATTCTACCCTCTCCAGACCCCACTTGTGAAATTATACTGCGCATGTTGTTGTTGTTGTTGTTGTAATTCTGTATACGAATAATGCATTGTTTATTCTCCAGTTGTAGTAGTTCAGTGGAACGGTTCGTAGCAGGATAGAAAGAATAGCTTCCTGCTACATCTTTTTTCTATTTGATTACATTATCGTGACCCAGTGCGGATGCTAAGTATCGATGGGTAGCCAATGTGGTATCTGAGTCATGTTGGCTGCGTAATCTACTTTTAGAGCTTCACTTTCCTATTCAGAAAGATACCTTGGTCTACTGTGATAATGTTAGTGTAGTCTATCTCTCTGGGAATCTGGTCCAACATCAGTGCACTAACACATATCGAGATGTATATTCACTTTGTTCGCGAAAAGGTAGCTCGTGGACAAGTACGTATCTTGTATGTCCCTTCAAGGTACCAAATTATTGACATCTTTACTAAGGGTATTCCCTTGGTTCTGTTTAAAGATTTTAGGGACAATCTCAGCGTACGACAACCGCCCGCTATGACTGCGGGGATGTGATAGAAACCAAAACCGTGTATCTCACAGACAACTTATGTATATTTAGGTTTCTTACCATATTTTGTAGAATCCTTGTACAAGTGTAATTGAGATATTAGTATTATAGTAGAAATGTGATTTTTCATATTTAGAGATTGTATATTGTATATATATAGACCTCTTTATTAATGAAAATGATCAAGAGATTATTTCTTTCAGATTGAAACTGTAAAGAAGCTCAACAGACTAGTTGAAATTATAGCTGCAAATCTTAAGACAAGTAGTGTAGCTTTCTATTGTAGTGACATACAAGAAATTAGACATTCTTCTACCATTTATAGATGAGGAGGAAATTGTACCTTTTGGAGTTTAGAATACAAAAGGCCATGCATTTGTATCATTATTGCCATGTGATTGTCATTCCTAAAGTACAACAATTTGAAAGGAAAAAAGAAACTAAAAGAAGGGGAGAGGCTCATGACAAATGAGTGATCTTTCACATAGTAGCTAGCCCCTGTTATTGTTTGACTTTGTGAGGATATAATATGAATCCTTAATATTCTTTCTGCTATTCTTGAGTTTGTTTCACTCCAATACAGTACTTGATTCACATAATGATTGTTGGGATTTATTCGCCTTAATCAAGTCGAACACTGATGGATGTCGTAAAGGGAATCCAGGGGAAGCTGCTGGAGGAGGAATCCTAAGGGACCAGAGTAGAAATATGAACATGGCATACCACTCTTATTTTGGAATATGCAGTAACAACTGTCGCGCCCGTTGTTTACCGCGAGCTTCGCGACGCGACTGGCGTCGGTTCTCTCTAGATTGATTAAAAAATGCTTTGCTCTAGGAGTCGCCACCTAATTATTCTAAGGTGAATTAGGACACTTGAATGCTGCTGCAAAATAACTCCAATTTTAGTCTGCGAAACTAATGAGATTCTAGGTAAGGGTTCTTTATTATCCTAAAGGGAAGGGGTCAGTCATCCTTTAAGATCCGCTAAGTTGCAGTTATCCGATCAAACTCAGGTTAATTATTATGCTAAGAAAAATGCATGTTTTTACAAGTATAAAAATAATGTTGCAAGTAATTAATAAAAAGATGCATTTTGTACAAATATGCATTTGTATGGCATTAAAAATATATGTAAAGTTGAAAAAATATGCATTTGTATGGAAATTGAAAAAAATATATATATACAAGGTGATTTTTGGATGAAACATATATTTGTGTTGTATTATTTACAAAAATACATGCGAAGTGATTTGTTGGATAAAAACACACTTTGATTGCGTTATTTACAGAATATATGCAAAGTGATTTTTTAATAAAACATGCATTTGTATGACATTATTTATAAATAAATACAAGATGATTTAGTAAGAAGAAAAGCACTTATTGGTAATGCAAGGAAAGTGATATTTTGAAAGTCATTTTAATTATCGAATCGGATAATAATAAAACTCTATTTGTATGATTTAAAGTGTGAATAAAAGGTGAACAATAGTTTTGAAAATTCTGAACAGTTCAAAAATAAGCTAGCGTTTTGAAGGTATACGTGACGAACCTAAAATAAATAAACTAACATTTTGAAAGAATGGGTGACGGACCTAAAACAGATAAACTAGCGGTTTTCGATTTTAAAGCTAACCGAACCTAAAATGAATAAACTAGCGACGAGTTTTCAGTTTTAGATTACCCCATTAATTAATTCTAAGTCTACATATTCTACACATTTCAATAATTCACAAGTACAATAAATATTACAATACAAAATGAAATAAAGTTGAATTAAAGAAAGTAAAAACAACAACAAAATAAATAATCTCCGAGGAGTATTTTCCTTCTCTGACTTTCATAGATATGTCTTGCAAGCTGTCACGAACAAACGGTTAGAAACAATTGAATATAAATAATTTCGAATCTGTATCCAAAATAGTAAATATTTTGATTACGGAGGGCTCAGACTTAAATTTTGAAAAGATCATTCCAATCACGTCGTGGTTGCGAACATATGACTCCTTGTTCATTTTAGTTGCCTTGCCTACCGTACGTGTTGGTCTCTCGGGTGAAAAAAGATTTAAGTTTCATCCTTGCCCAGAAGTTATATTTCCGTCTTTCCAACTGTGGAGGCCTAAAAAATCGATGAATATTTTTCATCGGCCATAGTGCAGTATTTATTCAAATCAGTAAAACAATAAAGAAAACAGAAACTGAGAAAACAATTTCCGGAGGGACGCAACCTCAAATTCAATTTCATTGGCCTAAATGCAATATTTATTTAAATCAGTAAAACAGTAAAGAAAACAGAAACTGAGAAAACAATTTCCGGAGGGACGCGGCCTCAAATTTAATTTCATTGGCCTAAACGCAGTATTTATTCAAATCAGTAAAACAGTAAGATATCCGTGTACGGATGTTTAAGTACCAAAATAAATCGACAGTCCGGAATTAAATTATTCGACGCGAATTCTGAAATTTTTGAACCGGAACAAGACTTGAAATGCTCCTGAAAACCCGACCCGAATTCGGCAAAAACAGTAGAGGAAATTAGATATTTCGACCCAGTTCTGAAAAATAGACCCGGATAGATATCCCGAATTTCGGGTCGACCCTACCCGAGAAATGCAACTCGGAACAGTGGTGACCCGGAATCAATCAAATTCTTTTTGGATTTTTAGATAACCAACAACAAGATATAAAATATAAAATCTGGAAATTTACCCAAACTGGGTCGATCTGACCCGACCCGACCTGAACCAGAGGTTCCGACCCGTATCGATTTCTTTCCAAATTTCAAATAACCAACAACAAGATATAAAACATATAAATGGAAATTTAACCAAACCATATCGACCCGACCCGTGACCCGAATCGAAAAACCCAAAACAGTGAAGAACAACAACAACAAAACAAAGCAGATTTTTCGGATTGGGTTTCATGAAGCTAGTAGGAGTATTTTAACCCCAAAATTTAAGAACAACACTCACCCTTTTCTTTCCGATTTCGGACCTATTTTCGGCCTTATTTTCTATTTCTTTCTCGAATTTCTTTACTTTTTTAGAAACCGTAAATCAGAAAATTCTTTATTGAACCCGAAATCCTCTCTCCAAAATGAAGAACAAATGGGGTATTTATAGATGGATTTATCTCCCCAAAACTGAGCTTTAATTCAACATAAAGGGGGCTCAAAAACAACAATTTTGGAACGGATTTTAGGGGTATGGGCCGCGGATTTTGGGGGATAAGGGTATGGGATGATGGGTTTGGTGGTGTCGGCGTAACAAAGGGGGGTTGGTGGTGTCAGCGGTAAGGTGACCGGTGACGTGTGGGGTCGGGGGCATGGGGTGTGCGGTTGATTTGTTTTTTTGGGTGTTAGGGTTTTTTTGGTTAGGGGTTTTTGGTATAAGGGGTGTTGGGTATAATCATAAAAGGGGAAGGGTCGGTTGGGCCGATTGAAGTGGGGGTGGGGCGAGTTGGGGGGTTGGGACTCGGATGGGGTCCGAAAATGAGGTGGCCAAATAGGCTGCCCCTTTTAAAATGGGTGTTTGTTTTGGGTTGGGAAATAAATGGGTTATGGGTTTAAAATATAAAAAGGGTTTTATTATTAAAAAAAGCTTTGCAAAAATTACAAATTGTAAAGATGACAATATGATAAAAAAAATATAATATTTGCGAAATGTTTGATGCTTAAAATAAAAAATAAAAAATGTGATGCCGTTTTGCAAAAAATAAAATAATATATAATATTAGGATAAAAGTATGATTATGATATTAAAATGCAAATTACAGTAAAAAATACAAATAATAATAACAATGATATATATATATATATATATATATATATGCCTATATTTTAAAATTGATTTGAGGTGTCAAAAATATTTAAAATTGTAAATAAATTCGAAAATATGGGACAAAATTGGGTGTCAACAGATGCCCCTATTTGGCCGGAGACGATGAAAGAGTTTTCGGACAAAGAAGTTGACTAGTAACCAATTTTGTACTAATCATCGGGCTTTGAATGAGGAGCAGAGATGCACGGGTAGGGATAGAATTGCGAGGGGGAGAGAAGTTGCAAAAGTTGGTTTAGATTCAAGAAATATTGCCCAGTGTCAAATTATGATGACACTAGTTGCAGATGTGGCGAAATACAGGGGGGAAGGGCGGAACGATGTTCGAAGGTTTTCCCCAATGCAAGTGACGTCGTTGCATAGGTGTAATGAGATTACGTCGTTGCTTAGACGTAATGCAAATGACGCTGTTGCATAGGCGTGATGAAGATGACGCCATTATATAAGCGTGATGAAAATGATGCCGTTGCATAGGCGTGATCAAATAGAGTCGTTGCTTGGACGTAATGCAGATAACGTCGTTGCATAGACGTAATGATATGAAATGACGTCGTTGTATAGATATTATGCTGATGACATCATTTTATGGACGTAATGCTGATGACGCCGTTGCATAGGCGTATTACTGATGACGTCGTTGTATGGACGTGATGCTGATGACGTCGTTGCATGGACGTAATGCTGATGATGACGTTGCATAAGCGTGTTGGTGATGACGTTGTTATATGGATGTGATGTTGATGACACCGTTACATATGCGTGTTGTTGATGACGTCGTTGTATGGATGTGTTGTTGATGACATCATTGTATAGACGTGATGCTGATGACATCGTTGCATGGACGTAATGCTAATAACGTGTTGCTGATGATGTCGTTATATGGACGTGATGTTGATGACATTGTTGCATGGACGTAATGATGATGATGCCGTTGCATAGACATGTTGCTGATAACGTCGTTGTATGGACGTGATGCTGATGACATCATTGCATGAACGTAATGCTGATGACATCGTTGCATGGACGTAATGTTGATGACGTCGTTGCATGGACGTATTGTGCAGATGACATCGTTGTATGAACGTTGCTGATGATGTCGTTGCTTAGACGTTATGCAGATGGCACCATTGCATATGAGTGATGAAATAACGTCATTGCTTAGACGTAATGCAGATGACGTCGTTGTATGGACGTGCTGTGATGGCGTCGTTGCATAGTCGTGCTGAAATAACGTCGTTGCTTAGGCGTAATGCAGATGACGGCATTGCATAGGCGTGATGAAATAACGTCGTTGCTTAGACGTAATGCAGATGGCGTCGTTACTTAGACGTAATGTAGATGACGTCGTTGTATAGACGTGTTGTGCAGATGACGTTGTTGTATAGACATATTGCAGATGACATCGTTGCCCAGGCGTAATGAGATGACGTCGTTGTTTGGACGTTATGTGTTTGTGACCTGCATGGGCTGAGATAGCATCGTTGCATAGATGCATTGTGCTGCGATGCGGGAGTTCCTTGCAAAATTAAGCATCATGTCGCGGCTTCCCGCCTTTGTCAAACTAAAGACCCGCACTCAAAGAAATTCATGAATTTGAGGGGAAGGGGGTTGATTCGCGTTGACTTTGTAGCTTTGGCGCTTGATGCTTGCAAGTGCAGACTGGTTTGTACTGAAGACTTAGTTGGCTTGCACTTTTCCATGTCTATTGGCGTATTCTTGCAGTGAACCCTTAAATTTTGCCTCAGTTTCTGGTATATAGGAAAATGCTATATTTCCAACTAGAAAAAATCGAGTTTGTGTGGGCAGCTTACATGTATTGCGTTGTGTGCAAGATAAGGGAAGAAAATTTCCAATGGTGTGACCGAAGCCGATATAGGCCGCCTACGTATCCCGACAAGGGAAATCACGTCTTAACGTAGTTCGTTATAAGCAAAAAGGGATTGTGAAGTTTTCCAAAAATGGGACCGAAGCCGATGTGTCCGCCTAGGTATCCCGCCGAGGGAATCAAGTCATAACGTAGTTCATGTGGCATAAGAGATTTGTAAGGTTTTTTCTAAAAATGGGATCGAAGCTGATGTGGCCACCTACGTATCCTGCCGAGGGAATCAGGTCATAACGTAGTTCATGTGCAAAAGTGATTTGTAAGGTTTTTTTAATGGGACCGAAGCTGGTGTGGTCCGCCTACGTATCCCACCGAGAAAATCAGGTCATAACGTAGTTCATGTTTGCTATCGGGGAATAGAAATCAAATTCTAGGTTGTTTACCCGAGACTCTGTGGAAAAAAAAGGAATTTGAGTTTGTAAAATGTTTTTTTTTGTAAAAGAGAGTGATTAGAGTTTGAAAAATGATGCAATATATTTTGCAAGGTTTTTGATATATTTTTTTTTTGAAAATATGAAAAAGACAGAATCACGTCTTGACTTCAGTTGGTACCAAACAATTAGTATTGTGCTTAAGGGCTCCCATTATTTGCTTTCTGTCCAACCGAGACTGATTCCAGGGTAATTCCTATAGCTTGAGATGCTACCTCAGACATACCTGAGTATCGACACTTGCTTTAAGCCAAGGTTTTTACATATATGCATCCTCATGTTTCAAATATCCTCACTGAAAGAAAGTCCCTTCCTCACATGTATTTCAGTATTTTAAACTTTTGGACGTCTAGAGAAGTACACTCACCCTCAGAAAGATGTTCAATGCATTTAATTGTGATATCATAGGCTTGGCCGTCATGTGAGTATCCACTAATGTGAGAACCCTTTGTATATGATCATGTAGGGCTTGTTATGGGTTTGTAATGTAGGCTTGGTGAAAGGAAATGATATCATTTGGGTAAGGAGTGACTAATCATTTCTTAAACGTTGGAATATGTCCGCGCTTGGTATTTGTGTGCCTTGATGCCGATTTGCTTCTTTTTGCCCCCTTTGTTTTGTACTGACTTTTTTTGAATATTTCGTTTGGAGCTTTTTCCCAGTTATTTCTTTTTTTTTATATTATCGGGGCTTTTGACTTCCTTTTTGTGTGAAGTCGTCATTTTGTTTTGTTTTCTTTTCCTCTTTTGGGAACATTGCAACGTCAACTCAATTTTTTCCAGCAATTTGCACATTTCTGATGCGCTCAAGGAGCTCGGGCCAAGAGAGGTATAGTGCGTGTATGCACTCAGAAAGGGTATAGGCATAAGATGTGGTTGTCAAAAGATTATGCTTTAGGCTCAAAGGGGAAGTGCTACGGATAATGTTATTTGGTACGCTGGAAAGGTTCAAACGGATCAAAGAAAGCCTACGATCCTTTCCTATACCAAGTGTTACTCAGGATTTCGCCTCAACAAATATTCGAGCCAAGTTCTAGATCACAATGCAATGCAATTGAACTTATTCTAAAAACTCACCACACAATGCACATGAAACGATGAGGTTGATTTTGTTCATATCTTGGAAGCATGCAAAACAATTTTTTAAGTGTTGCCACAGGCGTGAATGAGAGGTACCAAAAGAATTTATGGTTTACCAAAAAATATATGCCTGAAAAAGAATTCATCCACGATAGGATAGTAAGAGTAAAAACTGTATAAAACATATGATTGTTCACTATGGGACGAATGCAAAGTAAAATGAATGTCCACGATAGAATGAATGCAATGAAAAAATGATTGTTCACAATAGGATGAACGCAATGAAAAAATAATTATCCATGATAGAATGAATGAAAAGATGGGTAAACCAGATATGTCTCTTTCTAAGGTGGATGCGGAGAAGTGCGTCCCTTTTTCAGGTGGACTAGGAAGTGCGTCCCTTTGACAAGTTCGTTCCACTTTCGTTGGGTAGCGTTCCACAAGGACTAGATTTACATTTTTTAGTGGTGTCGAACCCGAGAAGGGTTACCTACGTATCACACCGTATGGTGAGAATCAGACACTCGTAGTTCGTGAGGATATATTGTAAAAATGTATGATATAAAGGAATTATGTAACGAAATTTAAGCATATCCATTGAATTTGCAAATATGTAAAAAAAAAAAGTATAGACAAACTCAGAGTGATGCCTCGTTGAATCTAGAGTTGGCTGACTTCTTCCAGTCAAGATATCTCCGGGTCATGTTTGTGAAAACTTTTTGCTTTGTTCTTTCTTGGGGTATCTCCATGGATAATGTTTTATAAAGACTGACCTCGACTGCTTGCGAGGACGGTCTTCCTGCAAAATAAGAGCACTGGGTGAAAGGAGGAAAGTCACGGAAAAAATAATATAATGTGGGGGTGTGACAGTATAGTCAAAGACTCCCCTGCTTTTCTCTCCTGGAGTATCTCCAGGGATGATGTTTTATAACGACCGCCCTCGACTGTTTGCGAGAACGGTCTTCCTGCAAAAAATGAGAAAAATGGGTGAAAAGAGGAAAGTCACGAAAAGAATAATAATATGTAGGAGTGTGACAGTATGGTCAAAGACTCCACTGATTGCTTCACTAGGTCCGAGTCTTGATGTTTAAGAACGCTTTATCCTCGGGCGGTGACACAATTTCTGTCCCGAGGACTAAAAGATATGGCATTTCCCCAGTAGAAGTCTTGATTATAGTGTGATAGCCCAAAAGTGCAAAGGGCAAATGTCCATGCCCAGAGTTGTAAGCGACATGGCATGATATGTACAGAATTGAAATGTGTAATTATTGCATTAAATAATATGTACAGAGTAAAAAGCAGAAAAATAACAAACAAATTGTGCGGAAATTAAATGCGTGCTAGTATGCATGAGGCCTCTCTTATGGTAGAGGTGAGCCTAAACGCCAAATATGCGAGATTATGACAGATTAATCCAAGTTGTTAAACTGCAATGCTTTTGTCGAAAATGAAGACATTATGAATGTACATTTTCCAATTCCGGCATGTCATGATGGGCGACGGACCTAAAACAGATAAACTGGCGATGAGTTTTCAGTTTTAGATTACTCCATTAATTAATTCTAAGTCTACCTATTCTACACATTTCAATAATTCACAAGTACAATAATATTACAATACAAAATGAAATAAAGCTGAATTAAAGAAAGTAAAAACAACAACAAAATAAAATATCTCCGAGGGGTATTTGCCTTCTTTGACTTTCATAGATATGTTTTGCAAGCTGTCAAGAACAAACAGTTAGAAACAATTGAATATAAATAACTTCGAATCCGTATCCAAAATAGTAAATGTTTTGATTATGGAGGGCTCAGACTTAAATTTTGAAAAGATCATTCCAATCCCGTCGTGGTTGCGAACATATGACTCCTTGGTCATTTTAGTTGCCTTGCCTACCGTACGTGTTGGTGTCTCGGATGAAAAAAGATTTAAGTTTCATCATTGTCCAGAAGTTATATTTCCGTCTTTCCAACTATGGAGGCCTAAAAAATCGACGGATATTTTTCATCGACCATAGTGCAGTATTTATTCAAATCAATAAAACAGTAAAGAAAACAGAAACTGAGAAAACAATTTCTGGAGGGACGCTGACTCAAATTCAATTTCATTGGCCTAAATGCAGTATTTATTCCAATAAGTAAAATAGTAAAGAAAATAGAAACTGAGAAAACAATTTTCGGAGAGACACGACCTCAAATTCAATTTCATTGGCCTAAATGCAGTATTTATTCAAATCAGTAAAACAGTAAGATATCCGTGTACGGATGTTTAAATGACAAAATAAACCAATAGTCCGCAATTAAATTGTCCGACTCGAATTCTGAAATTTTCGAACCGGAACAGGACTCGAAATGCTCTTGAAAACCCGACCCGAATTCGGCAAAAACAGCAGAGGAAATTAGGTATTTCGACCCAGTTCTGAAAAACAGACCTGGATAGATGACCCGGATTTTGGGTCGATCCGACCCGAGAAATGCAACTCGGAACAGTGGTGACTCGGAATCAATCAAATTCTTTTTGGATTTTTAGATAACCAACAACAAGATATAAAATACAAAATCTGGAAATTTACCCAAACAGGGTCGACCCGACCCGAATCGATTTCTTTTCAAATTTCAGATAACCAACAACAAGATATAAAACATATAAATGGAAATTTAACCAAACCATGTCGACCCGACCCGTGACCCGAATCGAAAAACCCAAAACAGTGAAGAACAACAACAACAAAACAAAGCAGATTTTTTGGATTGGGTTTCACGAAGCTAATAGGAGTATTTTAACCCCAAAATTTAAGAACAACACTCACCCTTTTCTTTCCGATTTCGGACCTATTTTCGGCCTTATTTTCTATTTCTTTCTCGGATTTCTTGACTTTTTTAGAAACCGTAAATCAGAAAATTCTTTATTGAACCCGAAATCCTCTCTCCAAAATGAAGAACAAAGGAGGGTATTTATAGTTGGATTTATCTCCCCAAAACCGAGCTTTAATTCAACATAAAGGGGGCCCAAAAACAACGATTTTGGAACGGATTTAGGGGTATGGGCCGCGAATTTTGGGGGATAAGGGTATGGGATGATGGGTTTGGTGGTGTCGGCGTAACATAGGGGGGTTGGTGGTGTCAGGGGTGAGGTGACCGGCGATGTGTGGGGTCGGGGGCAGGGGGTGTGCGGCTGATTTGTTTTTTTGGGCGTTAGGGGTTTTTGGTATAAGGGGTGTTGGGTATAAGCATAAAAGGGGAAATGTCGGTTGGGCTGACCGAATTGGGCCTAGGGCGAGTTGGGGGGTTGGGACTCGGATGGGGTCCGAAAATGGGGTGGCCAAATGGGTTGCCCCTTTTAAAATGGGTGTTTGTTTTGGGTTGAAAAATAAATGGGTTATGAGTTTAAAATATAAAAAGGGTTTTATTATTAAAAAAATCTTTGCAAAAATTACAAATTGTAAAGATGACAATATGGTAAAAAAATATAATATTTGCGAAATGCTTGATGCTTAAAATAAAAAATAAAAAATGTGATGCCGTTTTGCAAAAAATAAAATAATATATAATATTAGGATAAAAATATGATTATGATATTAAAATGCAAATGACAGTAAAAAATGCAAATAATATATATATATATATATATATATTTTAAAATTGATTTGAGGTGTCAAAAATATTTAAAATTGCAAATTAATCAGAAAAGATGGAACAAAATTGGGTGTCAACAACAACAAAGCAATGTTTTTAGTTGTTCTAAAAGTCTATAATGGTCGGAGGCGGAGCTAGCATTTCAACTTTATGGCTTATGAATTTTAGAATGATGACTTCAAGTTGCTAATAACTGGGTTCTAAATTTAATGTGTACATAATTAATAAATTTCTTAACACAAATTCACTGTTTGAGCAAAAGCTAATGGGTTCCGCCGAACCCGCATCTGAGTTTCTAGCTCCGCTCCTGACAATGGTGTTCCCTAAATCATGTAATGAATGTCATTATTGAGACTGACTCTATGGTTCTTGTGAATCTGATTAATGGAGACAGCATGGTGATATTGCCAATCAGAGATGAAATACTTTGACAATGGATATCAATTTTTTAGTCTATTTATTTTTTGAAAATCTATAAACAGTACAAGGAGGGGACATAGACTTGATCTCCAGTCTTATGGTGCTAACCAGTTGACTCCTTACTAAATGTGTTAATAGGTCGGCAGTGACTAAAAGGAGAAGAATAAAACCTATCTACGGGTGGAGGCCCGCAACGATACAGACGTGCAAATCGTTCGTTTGACTTTATAAGGGCGAAAGACTACTCGAACGGTCTAGTATCTGGTTCTTCCGAAGTTTCTTCTGGAGCTCGCATAGGAAGAAAAAAAATCTACTATGCATCTAGAATAAGAGGGGAATATAAAATCTTACCTCCCAAATACAATCATCCTAGAGAAAGTAAATAAGGAAGACTCTTCATTTACAAGATGGTGTATACTTGCCGATGGTCTATAAGAAACAACCTCTCTATCCCACAAAGGTAGGGTTAAGGTCAGCGTAATCCGACTTTCCTCAGACCCCGCTTGTAAAATTATACTGGATATGTTGTTGGTGTATGACTGAGATGCTCTTTTCTTTTTTTCTGAAGATCATGTAACAACCTCTTACATTATAAGTTTATATGTTGCTCTTATTTAATATTTGATTGAAACCCCCTCTTTATTACCTATTATTACCTGTGGAGTATTTTCTTGCTTGATTGATCATTAGTAATCTGTTTTAATTTATTGTTAGAGCAATTTACAATTATCATATAGGATTGGTCTTTTGAGCTGTGCTGGGGGCTAAAGTGCAATGGTATCTTTTTGTGGCTGGATATGTGATCTTTTGAGAAAACCACATGTGGTAAGAAGATTTATACATTATGTTTAAATTAATAATATGTTTACCCAACTGCTTACACTCTGTTTGGATGGTCGTTACCCATTATTTTATAATGTACAGTATCATATTGTATAGTATCGTATTGTATTGTACTAACGAATACAATGTTTGAATAAACTTAAGTAGGTGATGTTGGTGTGGGTGGGTGGCGGAGGGTGGTGGAGGGTTAGGGGGTAGTGGGTGGCGGAGGGAGGTGGGGGTTAGGGGGTAGTGGGTGGCGGAGGGTGGTGGGGGTTATGGGGTAGTGGGTGGCAAAGGCAAAGATGGATGCCCGATCTTGATTTCCCGAGCTCTTGGTCCTTGGTCCGACTTCTGCGGTTAGGCAAGATAGTGGGTGGCGGAGGGTGGTGGGGGTTAGGGGCTAGTGGGTGGTGCCGGTGTGGAGGGTGGAGGTGGAGGTGGAGTGAGGGTTATAATGGGTAAATGAAATAAGAAACCACGCAAAAACCACCAATTCCGTGGTTATAAAAATTGGGGTTTTTTATGGTTATATAACCACGGAATTACAAATGAATTTACAATACCATACAACATAATTTTAAAAATAATGAAAACAAACCCGATATTAATGAAAACCATTCAATAATGAACCACGGGAAACAACCATCCAAACAGGGGCTTAGTGTATTGTTGGTTAGTTTGGGTTTATTAAGCAAAATATAACTACTTCCTCCGCTTTACCTTGTTTGACACTATTTTTTTATTTGTTCAATCCAAAAAAGAATATTATATTCTTATATTTTTTTAATAAATAAAAAGCCCCTATAACTACACAAGTGATATGATTTATTTAAGACCAAAAGTTTTATATCCATACATATACTATGACATTTTAAGCTTTTATTTGGTAAATGAAAAAAAAAACGACTGAACAACAAAGTGATTCTACCAAACTAACTGAAGTTGTTCTGTAAAATTAGCAGGTACCTCTTTTAAAATGCATACAAGAGAATAGAATATATATTCAAGTCGCGAGATTTTTTTGTTTTGAAATTTGAACGCCTACTTTAGGCGTGAACGGCTATGTAACTTGACCTGGTGGTGGTATTGAAATCGCTTAAAAATACAGCATTTCTACAAGAAATAGTAGGCAAAGTAGTGTTTAAAAAGTGGTTCCTGGTGAAAACTCAACTAATTGGCATATTATCTTAGTGACGGTTACCCACAAAATATGATATATGAGATACAGTTGAACTACACTTGTACAAAAATTCTTTGCTTATATATAACATAAGTTCTATCCTACTAACTTGATTTCACGTCGCATTTTCACCTAGGAACACATCTATCTACGAGTTTATCCAGCCCTTCGCACAGATTTATTGCCCATTTTTGGCTCATTTGGGACTATTACAAACAAAGCAAAGTTTGCTCATTATATAAGGTTTCATCGTCCAACAAAACACAAGTTCAGTTTCTTTTCCAACCGCTTACATTCTCCCATCTCGACCAATTTGTAGCCAATGATATCTTGGTTTGCCCTATTGATTTGTCCTGTCAAATACAGAGAGACAAAAGAGTTGCATAATACAACTTAGAAACTACAAAGTCGTGGAGTTGCTGAGGTGCGAAAAACAATAGACATCAAAATAAACATTCACCTCTCTCGTAGCACGACGTAGCTACTTCCTGAAGGAGTCTTCTGTATCTTGGAGATCTTCCTCAATATTTCAGCAAAAGCAGTCTTATCCTGCATCAATGTAATTAATGCAGTCACGTAAGGGAAGGAGGAACCCACAAGAAGTAAAAAGGGTTCTAAAATTTGGCTGACGTGCAGATACACTGAGGACATCTAATTGCGCTATACATTTTTTCGGATGCATATTCATAAGATCAACTCAAATATGAAGAGACTCAACAAAAATCTCAAGTTAGTAAATCTTTTATTTCAGGCCTTCCCTGCATTTACAAGCCTAAACTACATTTACATTTCAAACAGCCTTGTCGTACCTCTTTACATTTCAAACGAGATTTAAATTGGCTGACAAGATCCTGTGTGGTCACTGGTTTTCTCTGCAATAGAACAGCTCTAATTTCATCTTCAGTAACAGGACCTGTGGCAGGACTTGGAGCAGTTTTGGAAGAGGTTGATGCACCCTTTGGGAGAGCACTGTTCTTTGCAGTAGATGGAGTTTCATCTTTCCCAGGTTTCACATCCTGCACCATGTGAAGAGAAGGAGATCAGCAATAATATAACGAGAGAAAGGAAATAATCCCTCCTTAGAAAATCAAAGTTGGTAGTCTCAAAATCATAGTATTGTTAAACAGTACAGAGGTAATAAGCGGTTTTCTAGATGAGTGTTAAACTTTACTTGAGATGCCTTGGTAGCATCTTATTTTAATGCAAAGTACCAAATCATGAAAAAAGCAAATAAATATCATAGTAATCTCATACCGTCTCTGTTTTCACTTTTTTCAAGGGAGCACCATTAGTTGGTTTTGACTCATCTCCGTTAGCTTTTCTTTTAGTCTTAGCTGACTTTGAAGTTGGAGTTCCGCGGTTGGGTCCAGAAGCAGCTGGTTTCGAAGGACTACTGGTCTCAACCGGTTCTTCTTTAGGAGCTTCCTTCGGCTTAGGGGCTAATACAGGTGAAATATCCTCTTCTGTCTGATAAAAGAGAAAAAGAAAAACACATCTTACAGGAGAAAAAGGGGATGGTTAAGCTCCCAATTTAGACCATTCCCAACTGGGATGAGGAAAAAAGTGTAAGCGCGTAGATGTCACTTTATGAGAAGTTTAAGAGCCTGCTTATTTGCCTGAAATGTACTTACACTCTTGGCTGAGATAGCAAATACAAAAAGAATAAATATTTTCTGTAGCAATCGAACACGAAAAGTAAAAGAAGCCTTCACTTGGCAACCAATAATGAATCAAAACTTACATCATCATCATCGTCGTCGTCATCCTCAGCATCTGATTCATTCAATCCATTGGCTTTTCCAAGCAACTTTTTCAACTCTTTTCCAGATTTGCTCAAACCCCCTCCCTCTTCTTCACCTTCATCCTCGTCATCATCATCCTAAACCACACGGAGAAGGGACAAAAGTTATATACGAGAGGTCCACATCCATAGGTAGAGAAAGAACGTTAATACACAAAGTAGAAAATAAAACCTGAAAGCACTTTCTCAATGCATAGTCCTACTGAATCTCTGTCCAAGTTACAAGTATTATTCACATATACCATCTCAATTACATATAAAGGTGAAAGCTCCTTCTGGAAACAAAATGTTATACCCCAAAACTTTAGGGACCACAAACAAGTGCAATGGTCCATTTAAAAGAGTATTCTTAGTATTCATAGAAAAGGAAATTTTAGTGTCTTCTACATGCATCACAACAGAAATACGTCTATTTACACTTTAATCTGAGCTGGGCAAGGCTCCCTACATCCTACTGGAAACAAAACCACGCTCAAGGCTAGAAAAGAGATTATAGACTATTTTTATGTATGATCTGGATGGTGAGGAAGCCAATTCTCAACGTATTGCTCTGTTGACATCTGATTCCCTTGATGGGGGTAGTTAACTTGCATGGCACATCATAAAAACCAACATGATAGCTGTTACGCTGCACATTTGCATATAGTATTTTCCATTTTTCCTAATTCTTCAAGTAACACCTTTCGTAGGATGTTAAAGTTCTTTAGTACGGTGAAAATTTGTAATCTTGAGAGAGTCCATTCCCAGTAGGCGGTAACGAAAGTCTGAACAACTTCAAACTTCCACTTGTTTTGCAGTAAAGCAAACGATACAATAAATATATGCCACTGGATTTTTGTATATGCTAGTTATCCAATAAATATTATACCCAAATACATGTTACATAGTCCTGCTGGGTGCAGCATGATGTAAATTCATTTAGTATCAGAATTTCAAAATTCCACAAATAGCCAACCTGCTTAATCTCTGGAGGAGCAGGAATTTCAGGAGCCAAATCCTCCCTCTCCTCAGGATCATTCCCAACAGCTTCATCATCATCCGTAAAAATCTCCTCATGCTCCCAGTCATCCCCTGGAAAGAAATGAGAGCCCTTTAGCAGAAACAAAAGAAATCTGACAACAGAAGGTGATCAAATGGTGAAGAAACAACCTAAATGCACAAGCTAATCTGCGCCCTCAAGTTTCAGAAATAAAAAAAAAGAACCAAAGATGAACCTTTCCCACTCTAGAACAAAACAGCAATTATTGATATTTTTCTACTAGAAGTCATTTCTAGTTCTTGCAACCAGAAAGGAAGAGATAATTGTGAACTGCAGTAATTTGTGGACACTTAATTTACAAGAAAACGATGTAAACAGTTTCAAACAATGATTTCAAAGAGAAAAAAATCCCAGGAGAGCCCTATAATGCTAGGTGAGAGCTAGACGGAGAAGGATATTGGGGTTTCCAACATAACCATTAAGAATGAAAACGCAGATCATAGAATACTAGATAATTAAGTCAGTGGATCGAATCTGCAAAGCATTCTCGGAAGAACAAAGTCTTACCTTTTTCAATATCATCATCATCCAGGTCAAGATCGCCCCCTCTAGGACCCTCTTCATCATCATCAACGCCTCTTTTGTTGAGTCCCAACCTGTTTTTCCTAGCAGCCTCCTCTTCCTCATCTTCATCCCCATGGTCTGACGCGTTGCCTTCGTCCTCATCACCAGAAGCTTTCTTACGCCCCCTTGTCCCACCAGATCCACTTTCTTTGTCATCAAATCTTTCTACTTCACCGAAAGCAGCAGGTCCATTATTTGCTGCTTTCATCATCCATCTCTGGTACCCATCTGCAGTTTTTCTTCTATTTTTCATTTTCTCTTCTGCTTCCTCCAAAGTAAGTTGCTTATATTGGGCTACTTTGTTGAAGTTATACCTAATGATTAAAATAAAAAGAAAAAAGATGAATAGATGCAAATCCAAAATCTAATAGAATACTTATGATGTCAAAGCTACAGAAACAACAAAAACTAAGATACGTACCAAGAACCAGCAGGAATAGCAAATAACTCTTCACCCTGCATCATCAGTAGATAATATTGTGCTGACTGTGCTCCCTCAAGCTGACCATGGAACTGAAACTGACCAGTTTCATCCTCTAATAGCCATGGTTTATTCTTGTACTTTTCCTGCAATTCGTAGAAAATAAACGTCATAAATGAACATATAAGGATCCGCCACTAAAGATCACAATTTGACAAGAATAGAACAACAGCATCCATAGTAGCATATCTATGATCCAAGATGTTGAACATGTGGTCTCTATTAGTTATTACATTGTTCACTAAAAAGATGCTCTTTGATAAATAGAATTTGAAACCTCCTATCTAATCTAATTATATTTCTCAAGCTTCTTCATAAGAGGGTTCATGGAATAGGGTATACGATATCCCTTCAGCATCAAGCAAATTTTCACACATACATATATGATAAAATGAAGATAGGCATAAGGAGACACTGCAATTTTCCCTTTAAACTAGTGGAAATACACACACACACACACACACACAAATGCAATTGATGCAACAAGGATGATACTACTAATTATTACTAAATATTTCATACCCGTAATGTATCCGTAACTTGACGTCCTTGCAAACCTTCTTTTTGTAATGTCCATTTACTGTCATTCTTCTTTTTTGAGAATTTAGGTAAGCCTGAAGCAAATCTAGCAATGAAATAATTCTTGTCATTGCTGGAGCAAGCCCGAACATTATACTCCTGCACATGAACATGATTTCAATAACCAGTCGTATACTCAATTCTGCACAATGGAAAACAGAACGTGAATGTGTCTTTATTCAACAACAGATGAAGCTTCATTCTTATCAAAGGAGTCCTACAGAATAAGAAAGTGAATCAACCTATTTGGATTAAACATCAACCTTTAATAATACAACAACACCAACAACCTTTAATAGTCAGCCTTTAATAATCAATTCTCCAAATATTTACGCGTATGCAACTCCACATCCTTGAGTGACAAGGTGATCCACTGTTCTGGAAGAAGGCCTAAAAGTTGGTTGCTTCTGCCACACAATTTTATTTATCACTTAGCAGAGCAAAGGGTATACCCGATTGGCTGCCTATATCCACTACGTTTTGAAATTCTCAACTACTGCAAGAAGCCACTAGCATCTACTTACTGTTCTGCACTCTCAGATAAGCACCGTCAAACTCAAATACACTGATATCTTTGCAGAAGCAAAACCTAGCCTATGTCCACCTAGCCAATTGCTTAAACAGAGCTTAGGACATAGTGCTTCAATGCCCGAGAAACCCAAGGTATCCACAATACTCTGGCAAACACTCAGAGAAACTACTAGCATCTATCGACTACGCCTCAATCCCAAACTAGTTGGGATGGACAATATGAAGACTCAGCAGAAACCTACCTGCACCATGTCTTCGCTCCAAACAAAAAGAATATGACTCTAAAAGGCAGCCTGGTCACAATTGACACATTAACTAACCACGATTAAGTAATAAAATTTATGCAATATACATATTATGCAGACCCTTATTTATTTGTAGCAAACATGGGGTGTCTTTTCCTAAACCCTTGACACACTCTCCCCTCTCTCTATCTAGACTTGTTTCATTCTCCTGGTAAGTAATTGTTGCTGCATTTATTTTGTATCTTGCTGTCTACTTTCTTATAATCCCGTGTCGGATGCTTTTCTTTTGAGCCGAGGGTCTATCGGAAATAGCATCTCTACCTCACAAAGATAGGGTAAGGTATGTGTACATTCTAACCTCCTCAAGCCTCACTTGTGGGATTACACCGGGTATGTTGTTGTTTGTTAAGTTCACCCAAATTTTAGTACTCACGGAAAGTTCAATATAGAAAACATAAAAACAATTGTGTAATTGGCATACCCTTATCTATTTGTAGCAAACGTGGGTATCTTCTTCCTAAATACTTGACACACTCCCCTCTCTCTATGCAGGCTCATTTCATTCCAATTCCCATTATTGGTTAGTAATTAATTAATACACATGCAAATTCACCCAAATTTTAGCACTCATATTAAATTCAATATAGAAAAACATACTCGAATCAATCGTGTAACTGGAGTGCCACATTCGTAGCACTTATCGCGAGTTTCAGCCATATTTTTACCACAAGACAAGCATAGAGCCAAATGCTATCATTTCATTCCAATACTGGTAAGTAATTAATTAATACACACGAAAACTCACACAAATTTTAGCACTCATAGTAAATTCAATATAGAAAAACATACTCGAATCAATCGTGTAATCGGAGTGCCACATTCGTAGCACTTATCGCGAGTTTCAGCCATATTTTTACCACAAGACAAACAAAGAGTCAAATGCTTGCACGAACTTCCATACAGATCCGATGACGAACTGCACCTGCTACACGACGGTTTCAGTATCAAATCAATCGACATTACAATCCCTGCAATCGAAAATCATCAAAATTAGGGCTCCGTATAAGCAATTCAATTTGGGGAAATTGATTATATAATTGAAATTCACACCGTTAAATTTGATTCAGTATTTGAAGTTTTTCAATTTGTATTTTTGTTTTCGTTTATTGATTTCGTGTTAAGGATTTGTTTGTTCGTTAGATCGAGAGGGATAGGAGAGGCATGAAATGGGTTGATGTGAAGGGAATATCGAGTATTTATAGATGGGAACTACCCGAATCCGGAGTGATTTTCTGGTTTTGCTATAATGAGTACCTTAAGTTTGGGAAATTTCTATTTGGTCCCTATGGATTTTGAGTAAGAATAATGGACCTTTTTTTTGGTTTCCTAAACCGGTGTTCGCTACCTGCACTGGAACTCAACTAAATTTGGATTCGCACATTGCAGGGAACCGTTTTTGGGACGGCGCTCCCAACAAATTTCTTTTCATTCTAGGGGCTTAAATTCAAGACCTATGATTAAAAATAAATGAATTTCAATCGTCCTACACAATTCATGGTGATAGAAATAATGGACCTTACTTTTCTCTTTCTAAAATCTTTTACATTCATTTAGATACTCATATTAGGTGTTGTTCTAATTCAACATGTAACTTCGATTCCTAAGTGTACCTACCAGATACACGATATGGCAAATGGCTTGCCACTCCGTTAAAATGAACAGTGTGAAATAACATTATGTTAAGCTAAAATAATTGCTTTTGTTAGACAACAAAAGATTTTATTAGAAAAATGATTTTTTAAAATCAATTTGTTCTAGGTCGTCTATCTCAACTTTTTTTCTCTCTTTTTTTCCCTATAAACAAATACATTATTTTACTTCAAAATATGGCTTACATGTATGTAAGACGCCGGTGCATCATTTATAATTTAATTTGGGAAATCAAAATTTCAAGAAATCTTATGTAAATTAAGCAAAATAGAGAATTTAACTAGATTATGAGCTAGCACATTCCACGCACGAGGGATATATACAAAATGGATATCTTTAAATGAACTCATCTATCTCCATATATCCTCGAAGACGGTCTCTATCTCCCAAGATACTGTCATATTCTTTTGTAACATTTATACCACATTTTTTTGCATATGATAATATATAAATCTTTGACCAATCATTCTGTAACACTTTTTTAATACATGTCGAATTACTAGTGCTTCAGCTGTTATGACCTTCCCTACAAATGGAATAGGAGTGCCAAGGGCATGAAGATGACCGCAACTATCTATAGCTGTCATTTCAATACTTATTTTTTCTTTTTTCACACGTAAGCCTGCACCGGTGAAACAACAACTCCATCTTGTGCAATAGTAATATTTTCATCATGAGTCCTATTGGGCATGCAAGACAAAACTTGTGAAGCCAGCAAAACATCATTATATTCGTGAAAATCAAATAGAGTTTTATTAGCAATGTCATTAGGTTCATATATATCACTATTAAAATAAAAAAATTCTAGCTTTTCAAAATTTCCATAAGATAAAATACTTAACATCAATAGCACAACAGAATACGGGGACTGACATGTATAGCGAAATAAACCATGCCACCATCTTGAGAATTCAAAAATATTTCTAAATAAGGCCAATAAATAGGACACAATTTCCACACTAATTGAGCTTTCGGACACCTGAATAATATATGGTCAACAGTTTCTATTTCTAAACCACACACCTCGCAAGCATCACAAACATAAGTTAATCTTTTAGAAATGTTCGCATTGCCTGGTAAGACATAAGTATGCATTCTAGAGGAGAATTATATTTGCTTTTATCTTTAATGAGAATAAAAAATTCAGAAAGATTTTGAGAAATAGTGACAACCGGCTTGAGACCTATTAATAGTCGCATAACTATAATGAGCAAGATTTTTAGCTAGATGATAACCAGATCTAACCTCGTATTTATCTGATTTAGTATAATGCCACATAATTTTATCCAACGTTCTAGTAATAGATAATGGGATGAACATAATAGAATTAATGTCAGTAGGACAAAAATAACTATAAAGTATTAATATTTCATATATGATTTTGTTGATCGATTAGAGAAGTTTAAAACCATTTGAGTTAGAAATCCACGGATTTGTCCAAATCTTAATGTAGTTTCCATCTCCAACTCTCCATCTAATTTTGTGTTGCAATAAATCTCTTTCCCAAATGATGCTTTTCCAAATTCAAAAACTCGAAGATGGCCATCCTGGATTAAAGAAAGATGTATTCGGGAAGTATTTATTTTTTAGCATCCTATGAAGTAAAGAATCTTCTTGGTTAAAATCCTCTATGCAAGCTTAGTCAACAAGAACTCGTTAAAACATTTTAGATCTCTAAATTCAAGACCTCCTCTAGATTTTACCTCACACAATTTTTGCCAATTTTCATAATACATTTTGCTTTTCTCCTCATTTCGTCCCGTTAGGAATCAAAGAAAATAGTAATAGTCTTCTTATATAAGCTATATGGGAATTGAAAAAATGATAATACACGCGTGATGCAATATTAATTGTGGAGGATAAAGAAACAACAAGAAATTAAAGATAGAGAGGTAGACACAAGAAATGAAATCAAAAGCAATCCAAAGTATATGAAACTATGGACCTCAATTGAATATCCAAGAACAAGCACCTAATCCTATTAGGGACGACCTCAAGGGAACCAATGTCCTAAGCAACCAATCATCTCAAAACAAGGTTCAATCAATGACTTCAACAATCCCTCAACTTTCAAAACTCTCAATAGAGTATCAAATATCTCAATTCAACATGAACTCAACATAATCTCAATAAAACTAAGTCTTCAAAATGAAATAACTACTACTTATCCTAGATAGAGAAAAAAAGACTAATGAGCTATTACAATTCTACTCTTAATGAAGTAAGAGCATTGTTTGGCTAGTTTTCTTTTGATGAAATCCCCAATTTAAAGAATGACTTCCTTTGCATACCACATCTTCACATGCATGGCCATTTTGATGCTCATCCTCCTCCCATGCAATCATCCACACTCAGAATCCTCGGAATTGCACTAAAGTATGCTCTCAAACGTCTTTCTCCATGTGCAACCCTCGTGAAGCTTGGAGTTCATGATCTTGACTCCACACAGGCGATCTCGAGGCAACTTGAATTACATTAATGCGAAGGAATATTAGAATAATAAATGCCAAGGGCTAGAGTGGGTACCCAAGAAACTTGAGAATTGGTTATGAGATGTGCAAATCATGCGTTAGTATTCAAGGTTACAATCCACATTCGAGGACGAATGTTCCTGAGGGGGAGGATGTAACGCCATGTACTCTTACGTTAGAATGCGTTGTTAGTAAATTAATATGGATCCGAGGAATTTTAGTCATATTCGAGCATGTAGAGCAAGAGGTCAATGTATAAAAGTGTAATACCCGTAAGTTTGACAAAACTTGAAACCGATATATATTTTCTTGACATGATATGTATTTTATTCTAAGTTAAACCTATCTGATATAGGTACAAAATTTGTGGAGATCATCCAAGAATTTTTAGATAAAAAATAATTAAGTAAACTAGGACGAGTACGGATGTAAATTGCATAAAAGGATAATGTCCTGAAATTAATTACCCGAGCAAATGATTAAATATTGAAATTATAGTGGGAGATAATGGAATAAAATAAGGAATAATTAGATAAGTTCTATGGAGATAAAGATGTTTACACGTGGATTCATGTAGTAGAACACTAAATGACTACTCAATTGCATATTTATCTAATGATGACACATTTAAGACAAAAATATTTTTTTATGGGAAAGTAATGACAAAAGGTGTAATCAAGAGTTATACTTAAGTTTTCTTGTGTAATAAATCAATACACAATAGAGATAGGCATCAAAAAAGAGAATTTATGAGATCTTGGTTGCCTTTAAAAAAAAGAATATTTGATCAAGTGCAAGGGCTGTCTTTGGCGTAAATAAAATTGTATCCAAGACAATACATGTTCATTGTATTGAATAATGAATCATGAAGCTACTAGAGCCATCATATATATTCACCATCAGCTACGAAAAATGTGAATTGAAAAAAAGGTGATTTGAAGAGGAAGGGACCAAGTTTCTTACACTGAAGTAAAAAGATAAATAACGAAGCAAATATTTGTTTACGACTTTTGTCTCATTTTTCCGTCTTTGTCATAGCAAGATTAACTTTCTTTTCGTTGCTTGAAACTCAGGGTACTATCGTTGACACGAAAATAGTTCAATATTAACTTGTAGGAAAGATGGTTTCCACGACGTCGTTAGAGGATAAAAAATAAAGGTACGTAATGCTATTTCTTGAGCCGTCACTACGGCACGACTCCCGTTAATTGTTTCCCTATGTATATTGTGAAGTCTATAGTTACGAAAATTATATTGATTCCATGTTATATTTCTTGTAAGTCAAGTAAGATACATGTCATGTGTTTCGCTATCAATATCTTATATAATTGTTTCGTTCCCATAGTTGAGTTTCAAGAGCGTTGTTAAAGGGATTATCGATTGCCGTTTAAGATGAATAATGTCAGTCACCGTTATATAATCATAATTGGGACATAGAGGGTGGTTTAAGATGGATTAATATGATAGTTTAGAGGTCGTTAGCTGGTGACGAAGTGATGTTTAGGATGAAATGAGAGCTCATCCAGTTGACTTCATTCAGGACCACTAAGTTTGTATTTGATCATTTAACTTTTGATTTGATTCTTGAAAATAACTAGACTCATTCGTTGTGTCGTTGCAAGCTAAAGTATCTTCTTAATACTTGAATCATTTATAAGACTTTCCCCAAATCAATAACGTAATTAGAAAAGCGTTAGTTATGCGAATTAGATATATTTATATGTGGTGATTGTCATCTAAACTATGTGGCCCATAGTGGCTTATTTGATGATCCATCAATGCTTATTTGACGACGTACATAGGCTTATTTACAGACACATAATTGTCATACTTGTACGTATTAGATCTCATTGTCGTTCGACAGATTACTAACTATAAACTAATGTGATTTGTGTATTCAAAAGAAAGGTAAAGAAGAAGTCAAGAACATTAATCAAAGTATATGATCCCAAGTACACAATAATCGATCCCAAACATAGCTCCATATAGAGACCCAAAGTCATTTTCAGAAATACTCTAAAGAAGATTCCATAAGACAAAAGTACAGTAAGTGTTCCTATAGGATGTTTCAGAGCCTTCAGTTGTATTTACTTAATTTCATTTCTGTTGTCTCTTTTGTGAGCTTCAACTTATTGTATATGTTTCATGTCTACGTTGCATACTTGGTAGAATCCTTCTGTACTGACGTCCCTTAGTCAGGGACGCTGCATTTGTTATGTTTCAAATTATAGGTCCAAATATACATGATGACAAACACTCTCTGTAGGCATTGCAGATATTCATCGAAAGTATTGTAGCCTTCACTTCCATCTGGGCCTGAGTCATGTCTAGTGGTTTCATTGATATTATAGGTTTTGGGTAGCTCGGGGCCCTGTCTCGACATTTGTATAAGTTGTTCAGTAGTAAATATTCGTAGAGGCTTCATAGACAGTACATGTGGGTTAGTTGGTATTCAATTTCATGTCATGGGTCATTGGCCATAACTACATAGAAGAATCATTTGTATTGCTCATTTGTCATGTAAATTATGCCATACCATTTGTAACGTTTCATAGTAGTTGCATATGGAACGTAGTCCGTCCCAGTTGAGTTTGGGGCATGACAAAGTGGTATCAGATCAATTTAGTCCTCGGGAGTCTATGAAGTTGTGTCTAGCAAAGTCTCACATATAATTGGGAGGCTACAAGACATTTAGGAAATATTACCCTTCTTTCACATTCTAGATCGTGTAATAGAGCAATGTAGATATCATTCCGCTTCGTATAAGTAAGACTAAATGCGATAAGTAATCGCAATGTTTTTTTTATCAAATCATACGTTCCTTAGATGTGCAAATCGTGCGTTAGTATTCAAGGTTACAGTCGACATTCGAGGACGAATGTTCCTGAGGGGGAGGATGTAACGCCATGTACACTTACGTTAGAATGCATTGTTAGTAAATCAATATGAACCCAAGAAATTTCGGTCATATTCGAGTATGTAGAGCAAGAGCTTAGTGTATAAAGGTGTAATTCCCGTAAGTTTGACAAAATTTGAAACCGATATATTTTCTTGACATGATATGTATTTTCTTCTAAGTTAAACCTATCTGACATAGGTACAAAATTTGTGGAGACCATCCAAGGATTTTTAGATCAAAAAGTAATTAAGTAAACTAGAACGAGTATGGATGTAATTTGCATAAAAGGATGATGTCCTGAAATTAATTATCCGGGCAAATGATTAAATATTAAAATTATAGTGAGAGATAATAGAATAAAATAAGGAATAATTGGTTAAGTTCTATGGAGATAAACACGTGGATTCATGTAGTAGAACACTAAATGACTACTCAATTTTATATTTATTTAATGATGACACCTTTTAAGACAAATAATTTTTTCATGAGAAATTAATGACAAAAGGTGTAATCAAGAGTTGTACTTAAGTCTCCTTGTGTAATAAATAAATACACAACAGAGATAGGCAGCAAAAAGGAGAATTTATGAGATATTGGTTGTCTTTTAAAAAAAAGAATATTTGATTAAGTGCAAGGAGTGTCTTTGGCGTAGATAAAATTGTATCCAAGACAATACATGTTCATTGTATTGAATAATGAATCATGAAGCTACTAGAGGCATCATATATATTCACAATCAGCTACAAAAAAACGTGAATTGAAAAAAGGGTGATTTGAAGACGAAGGGAACAAGTTTCTTACACTGAAGCGCGAAGATAAATAACGAAGCAAATATTTGTTTACGACTTTTGTCTCATTTTTCTGTCTTTGACATAACAAGATTAACTTTCATTTAGTTGCTTGGAACTCGCGGTACTATCGTTGACACGGAAATAGTTTAAGATTAACTTGTAAGGAAGGATGGTTTCTGCGACGTCGTTAGAGGATAAAAAATAAAAGTACGTAAGGCTATTCCTTGACTCGTCACTACATCACGACTCCCGTTAATTGTTTCCCTATGTATATTGTGAAGTCTATCGTTATGAAAATTATATTGGTTCCATGTTATATGTCTTGTAAGTCAAGTAAGAGACATGTCATGTGTTTCGATATCAATATCTCATATAATTGTTTCGTTCCCATAGTTGAGTTTCAAGAGCGCTGTTAAAGGGATTATCAATTGTCGTTTAAGATGAATGATGTCAACAACAACAACAACATGCCCAGTGAAATCCTACATCGTGGGGTCTGGGGAGGGTAGAGTGTACGCAGACCTTACCTCTACCTTAATAGGTATAGCGACTGTTTCCGAGAGACTCTCGGCTCAAGACAGGCATATGCATAAGCAAAAATAAGAGATAACAATCAGACCCGGTTAAGAAATTTAAAGTAGTATGAAAATGCTGGTATCAAAAGCGAATACGCCATGATAGCGCATTCTGAAAGATAAAAGCAGTAACAAACACATAGCAGCAGAAATCAAATTGCAGGGACTATAGAGCAATACTACGCCTATTCGTATGATATGCTAAGCGGACCCACAATAATAACACTATAACTACATGTCTGTAAGCGTAAGTAGGACTACGCTTGATTACCTACTATCCTTCTACCTTAATCTGTATCCTCCACAACCCCCTATCTAAGGTAGTGTTCTCAGTAAGTTGCACCTACGACATGTCCCGTCTAATCACCTCTCCCCAATATTTCTTCGGCCTACCTCTACCCCTCTTGAACCCGTCCATAGCCAACCTCTCACACCTCCGTACTGGGGCATTCGTGTCTCTCCTCTGCACATGCCCAAACTATCTCAACCTCACTTTTCGCATCTTATTCTCCACCGAGGCCACTTCCACTCTGTCCCGGATATAATCATTAATAATGATGTCAGTCACCGTTATATAATCATAATTGGGACATAGATGATGGTTTAAGATGGACTAATATGATAGCATTTAGAGGTCGTTAACTGGTGACGAAGTGATGTTTAGGATGAATTGGGAGCTCATCCAGTTGACTTCACTCAGGACCACTAAGTTTGTATTTGATCGTTTAACTTTTGATTTGATTCTTGAAAATAATCAGACTCATTCGTTGTGTCGTTGCAAGCTAAAGTATCTTTTTAACACTTGAATCATTTATAAGACTTTCCTCAAATCAATAACGTAATCAGAAAAGAGTTAGTTATGCGAATTAGACATATTTATATGGGGTGATTGTCATCTAAAGTACGTGGCCCATAGTGGCTTATTTGCTGGCCTATAGAAGCTTATTTGATAGTCCATCATGGCTTATTTGATGGCGTACAAAGGATTATTTGACGGCGTATAGAGGCTTATTTACGGACACATAGTTGTCATACTTGTACGTATTAGAGCTCGTTGTCGTTCGACAGATTACTTATTATGAACTAATGTGATTTTGTATTCAAAAGAAAGGTAAAAAAGAAGTCAAGAACATTAATCAAAGTATATGATCCCAAGTACACAATAATCAATCCCAAACGTCGCTCCACATAGAGACCCAAAGTCATTATCAGAAAGACTCTAAAGAAGATTCCATAAGACAAAAGTATAGTAAGGTTCAATAAGTGTTCCTATAGGATGTTTCAGAGTCTTCAGTTGTATTTACTTGATTTCATTTATGTTGTCTCTTTTGTGAGCTTTAGCTTATTGTATATGTTTCATGTCTGCCTTGCGTACTTGGTAGAATCCTTTTGTACTGACGTCCCTTGGTCAGTGACGCTGTATTTGTTATGTTTCAAATTATAGGTCCAGATATACAGGATGACAGACACTTTCTCTAGGCATTGCAGATATTCAGCGAAAGTATTGTAGCCTCTACTTCCATCTGGGGCTGAGTCATGTCTAGTGATTTCATTGATATTATAGGTTTTGGGTAGCTCGGGGCCCTGTCTCGACATTTGTATAAGTTGTTCAGTAGTAAATATTAGTAGAGGCTTCATAGACAGTACATGTTGGTTCATTGATATTCAATTTCATGTCATGGGCCTTTGGCCATATCTACATAGAAGAGTCATTTGTATTGCTCATTTGTCATGTAAATTATGTCATACCATTTATAACGGTTCATAGTAGTTGCATATGGAATGTAGTTCGTCCAAGTTAGGTTTGAGGCGTGACACCTACCCTCTGTCAAGGATAAGTTATCCAAGTACTATTTTTATCCCTGGGATTGTTAGCATCTGTATTCGATAATAACTTAAACGGAATATGAAAAATAAATGTAAAAGGAATAATTCGAGCCCACTGAATTCACAGTGTTTCCTTAAGGAAATTATTCTTCTCAAGTATCCGAGGTTATAGAATATATCCTTCCTGGATAGAATGAATTAACTCACCAACATAGCGGTACCTCAAACTCTGGTGAACGACGAATGCAACAGGCGATAACAAATCACACAGAAGGAGAAAAAAGGAAGAAGAGACACTGGGTGTTGTGGATATGAGATTGCCTAACAATATAATTATGGTGAGCCACCGAGTCTCGTGTAATTGACACACTGGGTGTTGTGGATATTCTCTGCTAATGTCAAGGTTGAGAGACTGTGATAATCATAAGTAATTTATGCAATTTATTTGCAGCCTAACTTGAGCACGTTTGTTGGATTGGGGCGACCTGCGTGGAGGGAAGCTCGGGCTACATTGCAAAAGCTGTTATCAGGTATCACCTCAATGTTTGGATGGAGGTAGATCATATGTATTTCAAAATCATTAGTATCATACACCCTCACACTGATTTGATACACCTAAGGAAACTTTGGTTTGAAACAAAAACTCAAACCACATTCTTTTCAGCTCCATTGTGGATTCATTTCGTGTGACACTTGAAAACATGTTATTAAAATCTAAAAGATGATAAATTTCGTTTGTAGCATCCATAGCCATACGTGCTAGTACTAAATTTCTTGGATTTGAATTTGATGAAGTGAAGACACTTATCGAGCCTCCATTTATAGAGTGGTAGAGTAATATCTCCATGCAGCACAAATTGCATGGCAGACACAATTCTTACTAGTTCTCCGCACTACCTTTCTGCAGTTGAAGACTATCATTCCTTTTTAATGAAAAACTGGCTGGCTCTGGCTACCTTAAATTTAAAAATATCCATCCAATCTATCCTGCAGTTTCTGGTATTGCATTCACCACCCAGGTTCTTGAATCCGATCTCTGGGCGGGAAATTTCATAGATTAATAACCGAGGTACATAAGGAGAGGGACTTAATACCATAACCCTCATCAAAAGACAAAATACTTAAAAAATTACTGGAAGCCCATTGAGTTTGATAGTGGAGGGGGTTTGATGAAAATTGAGTTTGGATTATTCTATGGATTATTCTATTTTGTCCTTGTGCAGCCACGGAACCAACTCTGCGTGACAATGCTGATTTAAGACAGATAGCTCTTCTGCCTATGGTAAGACATGTTATTTGGAATGTTCATGTCTGTTAGTGGACTCGTGTTGTCTTAGTTCTTGTGTTGTGTAGATCAATTTCAGGACAAGGTGCAAATGCTTCTACCTGTCGCAATTGGAGACTACACAGACTTCTTTTCATCAATGCATCATGCCAAAAATTGTGGGACTATTTTTCATGGCCCTGAAAATCCTATCAACCTTAATTGGTATGTTGTCAACACAACCACCTGTAAAAAGAAACTATAAATTAGTTTTGACGATACATGCCAGCCAGTGCTGGCGCTGGCGGGGTGACGAGGGCGCAACTTCCATATCTTCGTGTCTTATACATATATGCTTGCTCATGGATTCTGATCACCTTTTCATGTTCTATCTTCCTATTGCTTACCATGGCCGAGCATCGTGGATTGTCGTTTCTGGAACATATATCATTAGACTCAGGTGTTAAACAAGGCAATATACCCGTGATATACACTGAATATACAGAAGTGTATATCACAGGAATACAGTGGACAATGGCCCAGCTCGGCAGATCACATGGCCCAATAATCAACAATCTGCCGAGCCCATCACGGGCAGATTGTAGGCATTGCAATCTTGTATATATGGTATATATATTTGTAGTATATTGTAGTGTAAAGGTTACCTTAATTAGTGTTATACACTTACCATAATTGTATAGTTAGAATTATGGTAGAATAAGGTTTTAGGAATAGAAGAGGAATATGATTCTCCTATTTTGTAACTTGTATATATACCTTTCAATTAATGAAAATAATCAAGAAGATTATTTCTTTCATGGTATCAAGAGACTAGGTCTAACAAATTTTTTCTCTCCCAAATTTTGTACCATTCTCGGCCGACCCCCCCTCGAGTTTCTCTTCCAAAATTCGTCTTCCGCTTTCAAAATCTCTCTTACTATTCCCAAATTTTCCTCCTTCTTTGTTCTTTCAATATGTCTAAGAACAATTATCATCCTGCCCCCATGGTTTCTAACGTCAAGAACAATATCCTTATTGTGCTTGAAATGAAAAACGTCCAATATGCGACGTGGGCAGAATTGTTTAAAATTCACGCTATCTCCCATCAAGTTATCCATCACATAATTCCCCCCGCTACACCTTTTATCGCGGAGGATCCTCAGTTATGGATTACTCTTGATGCTACCGTTCTCCAGTGGATCTATTCCACTATTTCGGTTGACCTTTTACAGACGATTATTGAGCCGGATACCACAGTTATCGCTACCTGGAATAGATTGCGTGACATATTCCAAGATAACCAACATTCACGTGCCGTCACACTCGAGCAAGAATTCTCTCTAGTTCGCATGGAAGAATTTCCAAACGTATCTGCATACTGCAAGAAACTCAAGGAGTTGGCGGATCAATTCCATAATGTTGACGCACCTATAACAAATAATCGTCTGGTTCTACAATTGGTTGCCGGCCTTTCGGAGGCCTATAATGGCGCTGGAACTCTCCTTCGTCAAAGCAACCCTCTTCCCGCCTTTTATCAAGCCCGCTCCATGCTTACTTTGGAAGAAGCCGATTTGGCTAAAAAGGCGGCTACCGGAGCAAGCCCCGTCGTCATGATGGAATCCTCTACAAATTCTTCAGGTTTTGTTGACAATTCGGGCCAAAATCGTACTCATGGTGGTGGCAAAAATAATAATAAGAATAATAGCAAAAATCGTGGGGGCAAATGCGGCGGTTCCGGTGGTGGTTCAGGTGGTCAGCAGGCCAGCAGTGGGCCCCGTCCAGTGAACAGTGGCCCTCCACCCTACTGGTCCCAGCAGTGGGGCCCATGGCTGTGGGGATGGGGCAATAGGCCGTGGGCTAACAACCTCTATTTTCCAGCAGCGTCCAGCAACCAATGGGTTGGCCAGTCCTTCAGGCCCAACAACCAGCAGTCACAGCCCACTGCCCATTGGCCCAACAATTCCAGCAGTTTTGGAAATTCCAGCAGTTACGGCCCACAGCCCAGTTCTCAGATTCTTGGGCCCCGGCCTTCCAAAGCTCACCACGCAGTGGGCCCCACTCCCACCGACATTGAGGCTGCAATACACACACTTGGGTTGATGCAACCGGATCCAAATTGGTACATGGACACCGGCGCAACGACACACATGACCTCTGATCAAGGTACTCTCTCATCTTATTCCAATTTGAGCAACCCTCGTGGTATAATTGTCGGAAATGTTAACTCTATTCCAATTCAGGATTATGGTCATAAAACGTTGTCTCCCCCCAATCCACCCCTTATCTTGAAAAATACTTTACATGCCCCCAAATTGATTAAAAACTTAGTGTCTGTCCGCAAGTTCACCAATGACAATTCCGTTTCTGTTGAATTTGATCCTTTTGGTTTCTCTATGAAGGATTTCAAGACGGGGAGTCCTCTCATAAGGTGTGACAGTAGGGGAGATCTGTATCCTATCACACCCGATTTCAATCCATCGAGTCAAGCCTTGCCATCAACTTTTGCAGCCATTTCTCCTTCCTTGTGGCATGCTCGCCTTGGTCATCCGGGATCTTCTATTTTATCAGTTTTAGATAAAAATAGCTTTATTTCTTCTAAGGGTACGAGTCGTACTCAAATTTGTCAATCTTGTTCGTTAGAAAAAATTATTAAGTTGCCATTTGTGAACTCAAATTCTCATACTTCAATGCCATTTGATATTATTCATAGCGACATATGGACGTCTCCTATGTTAAGTTCGTTAGGTCATTGATATTATGTTATTTTTTTGGATGGTTATTCTAAATTTTTGTGGACGTTTTCAATTGCCAATAAATCACAAGTGTTTTCTGTCTTCATAAAATTTAGAGCATTCATTAGAACACAATTCGAAAGAGAAATAAAAAATATTCAGTGTGATAATGGGAAAGAGTATGACAATGGGGTGTTTCGGGAGTTCTGTGATAATAATGGGATCAATTTTTGCTTTTCGTGCCCTTATACATCTTCTCAAAATAGGAAAGCCGAATGCAAAATTCGTTCCATAAATAACATTGTCCGCACTCTCTTACTTCATGCTTCCGTACCCTCATATTTTTGGCATCATGCTCTGTAAATGGCAACATATCTCCTTAACATAATTCCGTCCAAAGGTCTTACATATTCTTCCCCCCTCCAAATCCTATATAATAAGAACCCTTCTTATAATCATCTTCGGGTTTTTGGGTGCTTGTGTTATCCGTTATTCTCATCCACCACAATTAACAAATTTCAGGCCCGATCTACTCCGTGTGTGTTTTTGGGTTATCCGTCTAATCATCGTGGTTACAAATACTTTGATTTATCCTCTAAGAAAATCATCATTAATCGCCATGTAATTTTTGATGAAACTCTATTTCCATTTACTAAAGTCCATACTCCCGAGCCTAGTTCGATAATTTTTTGGATGATGGTATATCTCCTTATATTACTCATCATTTTTCGGACATGTCCCGCACCTAAAATCCTCCAGTAGACCACTCTTTGGTCCCACTGTTCCGTCGCGATTTCCGATGGCTGGAGCAGTTCCAGTGATGGGTCGATCCGGCCCAGTGCAGAACTGCTCGATTCGATTTCAGATGCCGATTTGGGCGGCGGGCACTGTCTGTGGCGATCGTCCGAACCCAACAAATTCCCAAAATTCACTCACTTCTTCCTTGAGTCATAGACCGGTCACTCGTAGTCAGAGGGGTATTTTTACTCCTAAAAGACATTTTAATTTACATTCTGATGGCTCTAAATCCCCATTGCCCCGTAATCTTGTGTCCGCATTAAATGACCCAAATTGGAAAATTGTTGTGACTGATGAATATAATGCTCTTATTGATAATAAGACGTGGGAGTTGGTGCCCCGTACATATGGTATTAATGTTATAAGGTCTATGTGGATTTTTGCTCATAAGGAAAATTCAGATGGGTCGTTTGCTCGACATAATGCGCGGCTTGTGGGTGATGGTAAGACTCAACAGGTTGGGATAGATTGTGGGGAGACGTTTAGTCCGGTGGTCAAGCCGGCTACTATTCGCACTGTGCTTAGCTTGGCTCTTTCAAAGACATGGCCTATTCATCAGTTGGATGTCAAACATGCTTTCCTACATGGTGATCTCAAGGAAACAGTCTATATGCATCAGCCGTTGGGATTCAGGGATCCCAAACGTCCTCATCATGTCTCTTTATTGAAGAAGTCCTTATATGGGCTTATGCAGTCTCCACAGGCCTGGTATATGAGGTTTGCTGATTTTGTTTCAACTATTGGGTTCACTCATAGCAGGTCAGATAATTCCTTGTTCATCTACCATCGTGGTTCGTCCTTGGCCTACATTCTATTGTATGTGGATGATATCATGGCCATGCCCAGCTCTGAGTTTGCTATGAAAGACTTAGGGCCCTTGAGTTACTTTTTGGGGATTGTCGTCAAGCGTCACTCATATGGTTTATTTTTGTCTCAACGAAAGTATACAACTGAGATCATCGAGAGAGCCGGGATGTCCTCCTGTAAGTCCACTTCCACTCCAGTTGATGCTAAGCCCAAGCTTGGGGACGCAGCCGGCGTCCCTTACGGGGATCCGACCCGCTATCGCAGTCTTGAAGGGCCCCTCCAGTATCTTACCTTTACCAGAGTTGAGCACATGAATGCAATCAAATGCATCATTCGGTATATTCAGGGGACACTGGACTATGGTTTGCATTTTTATCCTTCATCTACATCCACACTTGTCGCATACACATATGCTGATTGGGGTGGTTGTCCCGACACCAGACGGTCGACGTCTGGCTACTGTATGTTCCTTGGCAACAACTTGGTCTCCTGGTCGGCGAAGCGTCAGGCAACTCTATCACGCTCAAGTGCAGAGGCCGAATATCGAGGGGTAGCAAATGTGGTCTCTGAATCATGTTGGCTACGTAATTTGCTTTTGGAGCTTCATTGTCCAATTCAGAAGGCAACCTTGGTATATTGCGATAACATTAGTGCCATCTACCTTTCAGGTAATCTAGTTCAGCACCAACGCACTAAGCATATCGAAATGGACATTCACTTTGTCCGTGAAAAGGTTGCTAGGGGTCACGTTCGCGTATGCCATGTCCCGTCTCGTTATCAAGTTGTAGACATCTTTACAAAGGGTCTACCCGCGGTCCTTTTTGAAGATTTTAGGGACAGTCTCAGCGTTTGAAGACCGCCCGCTATGACTGCGGGTGTGTGTTAAACAAGGCAATATACCCGTGATATACACCGAATATACAGAAGTGTATATCACAGGAATACAGTGGACAGTGGCCCAGCTCGGCAAATCACAAGGCCCAATAATCAGCAATCTGCCGAGCCCATCACGGGCAGATTGTAGGCATTGCAATCTTGTATATATGGTATATATATTTGTAGTATATTGTAGTGTAAAGGTTACCTTAATTAGTGTTATACACTTACCATAATTGTATAGTTAGAATTATGGTAGAATAAGGTTTTAGGAATAGAAGAGGAATATGATTCTCCTATTTTGTAACTTGTATATATACCTTTCAATTAATGAAAATAATCAAGGAGATTATTTCTTTCACCAGGTTATCTTAAAAGTAGACCAATTACAAAACTTGGCAATTCTATTTCCCAGTCTTGCACTAATGGTGCATGCCATATTCATATCAATTATGTAAAATGATAATGTGTGATCTGATTTGTCCAACTATTCCATTGATGACAAGTAATTTTTGGCATTTTTTTCTTTCTAATTCTTCTTTAAATGTGTCTTCCAGAGGACAAGGTCATCCAACTGGTAATTCTGCGCCATATTTTGGACCTTCTAGAAAAGTGGATTTTGAGTTAGAAATGGTAAGAGTTTATGGCTCATATCATGGCAAATGAGTAGTTAATAAAATAAATTCAAAGTGCTCAGTTTATTGTTGGTCTAACTTTCATCTTCATCTTCCTTACTGAGTTGCTTATTAGTTCCATTTTCTACACTCTACTTATTTTTGCCTTAAGGCTGCTGTAGTTGGCCCTGGTAATGAACTAGGAACGACGGTCGATGTCAATGAGGCTGCAAATCATATATTTGGACTTGTCTTGATGAATGATTGGAGTGGTATGATCAAAACTATACTTGACCATTTAAAGTTCTTGTGGTTATCTACAAATGCTTATAATAGATATTTACCTCTGATTATCTTATAAGTGACTTAATGTATTTTGTACTATTTTGATAATTTATTAATAAGACTTTGCCTAATAAAAAATGTGCCAATATATTTTATAATATCAGAATGTAAAACTTAAAGGACTTTTTACAAATTTATTCACGCTCAGGATAACTAAACATTTTTTTGCACTTTTTGACCTCTAAATGGCGTGATTGTATAAATAAAAGCTTAAGGCTGTGTTTAGTATGGAGAAAAATATATTTTAAAAATATATTTTTTAAATATTTCCAATTCTCATGACTGATTGTTTTAGAAAATATTTTTCAGGATATCCTTAAAAATTATAAAAAAGATTTATTCGGTGAGAGTAAGGAAAACAAGTTTCATAAATAGCATTTTATGTATTGTTTTCTCCCCATCTTCCAACATCCCGCCCCTAGTCACCCCACTCCACTTCACCGCTCACAATATATAAAAATGTTTTTGGGACGATATTTTCTACTTACTTATCAAATACAAAAAAGTAAGTAAATAAATGACTTATTTTTCGGAAAAATATTTTTCTTTGTAACAAACACGATCGACCTAAGAAGTTGAATACTCTGAGATGGCTCCATCTAAATGATCAAAATCAAACCTATGGACGATCTTTTACTTTGTATGGAATTTGTTCAACAATAAGTGGTCTAATATCTTATAGATGTTGATGCAAAGAAACCTAAAGTCTAATATCTTGTACATTTTGTGTTCAAAATATGTAAATAAAGAATATGTTTGAGGTAGGCTTGACTCAAAATTCTTTAGTAGGTAATAAAGATTTTCTTTGCTTGCCTGCAAAGAGCTCAAAGAGATAGTTGAAGACATTAACACTTGGTGGGGATTTAAAGCTTTCTACACCTTATTTTTATTCTCGTGAATAATAAAGAAATATATATAAGTGATAGAATTAGGCTACCAACTTGATAGTTAACCTTCCAATATTTCTTCAAACTTCAAACTTCTTCATCTTGTCAAAATAATGATTTCACTATTTCACCCCTACCTTATGATATGTCAACTACTATCATTCTTAAAAGGTCTAAAATGTCCTTGCCTCTTTTCTATCTATTATTAGTTCAATGTTATAATTTTCTTTTTCGGAATTAAGTTTATATTACTCCAATCTCCCCACAAATAATCAGAAAAACAAAAATAGTTTGGATCATGGAATTAAGAAAAATAATGGAAAGCACATTTTATTAATAAGTTTTACGCGTTGACAGTGAAAAGAGGGTTTACACCATCCGGTCAATTAAGTTAATTTACAGTCATACCAAGCCCATAGAATAACAACACATTTGAAGCTCTATGCCTCTCACCTACGTCAGATATCAAGAAGGAAAGATTGTTCTAATACCAAAACAAATTCAAAATTGACTAAATGGGAAGAATCAAATCAATATTAGGCTTGGCTTTCGGTGCCTCGAAGACTCGATAACAATTCCATCTCGTTTTTCCGAATCAATAGCCCCATCCTTATTACCTAAAAAAGACTGAACGATTTGAGCCTATAACCTATTAAATATATTAAGTGTAAAAAGTATTTACACTATCACAATGTATAACTTAAATCATAATAAGAACTCAAGTCTCGAACTATATTTTAACGTGAGGTTTATTAACATGAAAAACAAAAAAAATGAGAAAAAAAGAAAATTAATGGTCATGAGTTTATTTTAATAGAGCAATGCATTTGAACATCTTAATTAATTGTAAAGCCTGTATTAAAATTTCGGTTTCTTGTTTAATTAAGGAAGCCTTCAAGGTTATAAATGTAATAGCATTAAAAAAAGTACATTGAAAAGGGCATGTGAACCATGCAAATGCTTATGTATAAATCCAAAGATATGGTAGCGTTTCATTTTCTCTTCATTCCATCTTACATATAAATATTATCTTTCTTTGATACAAAGTTTTCGTTATTTATTTTTCATTTAACATCACAAAGATCATGAATTTTTTCATGAATAAAATTGTGAAGAAAAAAATGAGCAACATGATCTTTATGTTTTTTCTGTTTTCATTTTTTGTTTTTGAAACTTTGGCTATAGAGAGAGTATCTATAGTTGAATCAATCACTATGAGAGATGATATGATAAAAATGGCTGGTTATGGTGAAGAAAAGCTTTCTACTGTTTTTCTTCATGGCAAAGTTGTTTGTCATGATGATGATGATCATGGTTGTAACAATATCAAGGATGATAATTTAGAACTTGGTCCAAGACCTATACCAGGTTTGTTATTTATTTCTCTTCATAATTTATGTTATTCTTATCTTTATTTTATTTTATTTTTTTGGAATTAGCTATGAAATTCGCCGCTATCAGAATTTTTTGATAATATGTAGTTAATAAAACTAGCAATAGATTTTGCTGTTTAGCTATAGAATTATTTTGTTGCTGATTCTGTTTTTTTTTAAGTTTCGAAAAGGTGTTAGAGAGGATGTCTAATAATTTAGAAAACCTAAGCATGTTCTTATAGTATAGCTCTTTTTCTTAACCATCTAATATTTGGAACCAACTGACCTACTAATTAAGACTCTTGCCACGTAAGGCTAGTTAAAGGTTCTCTAGCTACTAGAAATTTCTTCATTCAGTGGTTCAAATCCGAGACCTGTGATCAAAGAGTGAAATTGGATCTATCCTTTATGAAATTTCCATAGTATTTTCTAAAAGTTCTTTAGCTCAGTGCAAGGACATGAATCACAAAGTCTTTTCATTTAATAACATAGTATTATATTTAACTGTTTGAAGCCGAACTATTTATTTTAAACAAAGTCTTTTTTACGTGTATATATAGTACTAGCTTGTTTATGTAATTTTGAACAGTTAAATTTGCAAATTGAATAATAAGATAAAACATCCGAAGATATAGGAAAGTTAATTTGTGTTGTTAAGCTTAAACTGTAGATAGATCTGTATATATCATTAATATAAACTCAGACTAATGTTAAACTTGATCTTTAAATGGAAAATAGGATTTATTTTATTAGCGAATATTCTTCGAATATTCTCTGTATATTTTGTAATTATGATAGATGTATATTTAAGTTAATTTAGGATTCTAATTATATTAGGAATCAACCTTTGTAAGGTAAGTTAGGATTCGTACTATATTAGGAATCAACCTTTGTACAACTATATATATTGTGAATAATGAAAGGAATCCCCAAGGGAAATTATTCTATCTTTCATGGTATCAAGAGCCTAAAACTTAAATCCTTTCTCTTCCTCATTCTCGGCCGAAACCAGAATTTTTTTCTGGTTTTCTTCCTCCCTTTCTCGGCCAAACCAGAAAATTCCCTTCCCTCGGCAGGCGGCAACCATGTCTTCCCCCACAAATTCCGGTTCATCCACTGGCACACTTGACAACCCCTCTCAACGTTCAGTATCTTCTTTTCATCCGGCATTCGCCATTAACAACATCAAAATTTTTATCCCTATAATTCTTGACCAAGAAGACTGTCAATATTCCATGTGGATGATACTATTCTACATTCATGCATGTGCATACAACATGCTCGATCATATTGACGAATTTGTTCCTCGTCCCACCGATGTTACATACTCAATCTGGCGTCATCTTGACGCCATCATCAAATAATGGATCTACGACACCGTCGACAAACAATGGATCTACGACACCATCTCCAAAGACCTGTTGTGCACCATTATGAAAACAGGTGCTACGGCACGTGAACTTTGGGTCCGGCTAGAAGAAATCTTTCAGGACAATAAAAATACTTGGGCCGTATATTTGGAAGAGTAATTCAACAATACTCGCCTCAAGAATTTTAACAACATGTCAGAATATTGTAAGCAACTGAAACTCATAACCGATCAACTATCCAACGTCGGGACTTCTGTTTCAGAAACCAAGATGGTGCTTCAACTTGTTGCGGGTTTACCGAAAGGTGAATATGACACACTTGCAACAATGATTCAACAAACCGACCCTCTCCCAAGTTTCAACAAGGCACATTCACAACTATTGTTGGAAGACACTAGACGTGCTAAACAAGAGGCTTATAATCAAAAGGCGTTAGCCGTTGATGGGATGACAACACCTGCGACCAGCAGCAACCAGCCACCACCGCAAGGCCACCAACAGCAGCAGTCCAGCGGCAGAGGTCGCAACAACAAAGGCAAGGGCCGCGGAAAAGGCCAACGCAACCAGTGGACTGGACAGCAGGCAGCAGTGGTCCAACCAGCAAGTGGCCCAACCAGCAGAACTGGGCCTCGCCTGCATGCCCGTACCCGACTGCAGGGGCCCAGTTCCAGCAGCCTTGGTCGACTGGCCTCTTGGGCCCTGCCCCAGCCACCAGGCAGGCCCACCAGCAGCAGCAGCAGGCCCACCTGGTTGCAGTCCAGCAGCAGCAACAACTCAGCAGCAGCCCAGCAGCCTGGCCCCGACTGATTTGGGCCAGGCCTACACCACCGTGAACCTTCAACAGCCCGACGACAATTGGTACATGGACACCGGAGCCACTTCTCACCTCACTCGGTCGTCAGGTAACCTATCTCAACTACGTCGGTTAAAGTGTCCTCAATTTATTACTGTCGGCAATGGTCATCGCATTCCAATTGAGGGTTACGGTAACACACACACCAAACATCCAAAATCGCCTTTCTCCCTAAACCATGTCCTATACACACCTAACATCATTAAAAACTTAATATCTGTTAGAAAATTCACTAGCAATAATTTTGTGTCTGTCGAATTTGACCATTTTGGTTTTTCTGTGAAGGAACTCAATACGGGGAAAATTCTTACACGCTGCAATAGTGTGGGAGACCTCTACCCATTCACTCAATCTTCCGCTGTCAGACCGCAAGCACCTCTATCCCTTGCGGCGATCTCTCCCTCCACTTGGCACAACAGACTCTAACACCCCGGAGACCCAGTTTTTACTTTTCTTAGGACTTCTAAGCGTATTCAATGTAATAATGAGAAAATTGCCCAACACTGTTTTTCTTGTCCACTAGGAAAACATACTCGTCTTCCATTTATGTCATCAAATAGTGTTACTTTTTCTCCCTTTGATATTGTTCATGCTGATTTGTGGACATCTCCGATTGTTAGCTCTTTGGGTCATAAATTCTATCTAGTATTCTTGGATGATTTTTCACATTTTGTCTGGATTTACCCACTGAAATTCAAATATGAAGTTTTTGCAAAATTTCTCGAGTTTCAAAAATTCATTAAGACACAATTTGAAAAACCTATTAAATCATTCCAATGTGATAATGGACGTGAATTTAATAACTCGACATTTCACAATTTTTGTTCTAAACAAGGCATGGTTTTCCGTTTTTCTTGTCCCTATACTTTTCCCCAAAACGAAAAGGCTGAAAGAATCATACGTACCATCAATAACATGGTCCACACACTTCTGTTTCATGCCTGCCTACCACCGCCTTTTTGGGTCTATGCTGTCAAAATGGTAGAATTCCTTCTAAATATTTTACCAACTAGCACACTCCAAAACAAGACCCCTATAGAAATCTTATATCGTAGGCAACCATCATATGATCACCTACGTATTTTTGGATGCTTATGCTACCCCAACATAGCCTCCACTGCACCCCACAAACTTGCCCCTCACACTCTGCCATGTGTCTTCCTTGGTTTGTCTTCTAATCATCGGGGCTACTTATGTTATGACATTGCCACTCGCAAAATCATCGTCTCCCGTCACGTCACCTTTAACGAGACAACCTTTCATTTTTCAAACCTTTGAAAATTCCAAACAACGGATTACACTTTTCTCGATGAGTCTCCTATGTCTCCTCTACTCCAGTCGATGTGTCTCCGGCAAAGGACAGTACCACTGCCATCTGTTCCGGCAGTGGACACTGCCCTATCCCCACCACTGCTGCATCCAGTTCCCTACCATCAACCTCTCGCACCCCGCAGCCTTCTCTCCTACACCAACAGGCTGGCCCCGCAGCCTTCCAGCCCCCATTACCCAAAGAACTAGTGAATCACGCTTCACTAGTCCGTAACGGTGGACCAAAGAACCTCACAGCCTCCGACCCACCACCACTGCCTTCTCATCGCGTGGAGACTCGTGCATAACACGAGATCTTCAAAACCAAGGTTCACTTCAATCTCTCCACACAAACCTTATCACCCATTCCAAAAAATCCAAAACTAGCAAAACTGGACCCAAATTGGAATGCGGCCATGTGCGAGGAATTTAGCGCTTTAACCAAGCAGAACACTTGGGATTTGGTACCTAGACCAGCTGGTGTGAATGTTATCCGGTGTATGTGGCTATTTCGTCACAAGTTCAGAGACAGTGGTGACTTAGAGAGGTATAAGGCAAGACTATTCGCCAATGACACTAATCAGCAGGAGGGTATTGATTGTGGTGAGACATTCAGTCCGATTGTTAAACCGGCCACTATTCAGACTGTTCTCAGTATTGCTATGGGCATGCATTGGCCGATTCATCAACTTGATGTCAAGAATGCATTTCTTCATGGGGATTTGAAAGAGACTGTGTACATGCATCAGCCTCCTGGCTTTGTTCATCCGCAGCTCCGCAGTTTGTGTGTCGTCTCAAGAAGTCATTGTATGATTGAAACAGGCACCCCACGCTTGGTATGATCGGTTCGCCATGTATCTTCTGCAGATTGGTTTTGTATGTAGCAGGTGTGATACCTCTCTCTTCACTTTTCACCGAGGTAGCAGCACTGCATAATTGCTATTATATGTCGATGACATTGTTCTTACTGCCTCATCTGACGGGTTGGAGAATGAAATCATTGCTCTACTCAAAACTGAATTTGCTATGACTGACTTGGGCAAGCTAAGTTATTTTTTGGGTATATCGGTGACCAGATTTGTAGCCACTATGTTCCTGTGTCAGCGTAAGTATGCAGAAGAGATAGTGTACAGGGCCAAGATGACAAATTCTAAAATTATGCCAACTCCGGTGGACTCAAAATCCAAGCTTAGTGCCAATGACGGTGCGCCAGTTTCTGATCCCACTCTATATCGGAGTCTAGCAGGTGCTTTTCAGTATCTTACATTCACTAGGCCTGATATTGCATATGCCGTTCAGCAGGTGTGTCTGTTCATGCACGATCCCCGAGAGTCCCATTTTGCCGCCCTCAAACGTATTATCAGATACATTAAAGGCACACTAGACTTCAGATTACATTTATACCCCTCTGCCCCAACCAAGCTACTTGCCTACACGGATGCAGATTGGGCAGGATGCCTCGAAACACGTCGCTCCACCTCACGGTACTGTGTATTTCTTGGGGATAATCTTATCTCATGGTCCGCCAAGCGGCAGACCACACTTTCCCGTTCGAGTGTTGAAGCAGAATATCGTGGTGTTGCTAACGTAGTTGCTGAGATCTGTTGGCTCCGAAATCTTCTTTTGGAACTCCAGTGTCCACTCCGCAAGGCGTCTATAGTCTATTGTGACAACATATCTGCCATCTATATGTCTCATAATCCGGTCTAACATCAGCGGAATAAGCATATTGAGATGTCTATCCACTTTGTGCGAGAGAAGGTTGCCCGTGGTCAGGTCAAAATATTACACGTGCCTTCCTTTTATCAGTATGCAGACATCTTCACAAAGGGACTACCGCGACAGCTCTTCACCGACTTCCGATCCAGCCTTAGCGTTCGGCCTCCTCCCTCTCCGTCTGAGGGGGAGTATTATCGAATATTCTCTGTATATTTTGTAATTATGATAGATGTATATTTAAGGTAACTTAAGATTCTAATTATATTAGGAATTAACCTTTGTAAGGTAAGTTAGAATTCATATCATATTAAAAATCAACTTTTGTACAGCTATATATATTGTGAACAATGAACGGAAATCCAAGGAAAATTATTTTATTTTTCATATTTAATTTAGAACCGTTTCTAATTTGCATAACAAATAACCTTTTAATAGAATCTTTTAACAGTTACAGAGAGATATTGCATTTATTGAATCAATGTATCTAAAAGATAAGTTAAAGAAAACAGAAAACAGAAAAGAATACTTTTAAGAAAAAGACGGGGTAGAATGTTAAATTTTGCAACTTGCTGGAGCTGTTTGTATATTAATAAGATATGCTGCTTCCATTAAACACCACCAATTTATGTTCTACCAAAGGATAGTGTTATTGCAACTAAAAGCCGGTGAACTACAACAACAACATACCTAATGAAATCCCACAATGTGGGGTCTGAGGAGGGTAGAGTGTACGCAGACCTTACCTTTACCTTGGTACGTAGATCGATTGTTTCCAAAAGACACTCGGCTCAAGGCAAATCATTCGAATCAATTATTAATCAAATCATAGTTGAGTACATCATGAATCAAAGATGGAGATCTAGTATCCACTCCAATAACAAGCTCACTAAATTTGTTGCGTTTTTTTAAAAATACGGGTCCAAAATTGAATATTCATAGAAATTATAATATTTTCTCTCTCACACACATATATATATATATATATATTGAATTGAACACACGTTGCATTCACCTCTGGCCATATGCGATGAAAGTCTCAAATAGGCATGTATTGATTTTGAACTATTGCATGTAAAATTTAAGACGACAAAAATTATAAAGGTTAGTGAGGATTTATATAGCCTTTAGACTCAGAGTTACCCATAATTGTTGTATTGCGGGATCTGATAAAGGAGAAAACTTGATTTACGATGGATGCAACAACAATAACATAACCAATGAAATTCCACAACGTGGGGTCTGAGTGATTTACGATGGATGACAAAAGTAAAAATAGTTTAACTATGATTAACTCTTAGAAAGCCGAATTAATAACCATAATAACCATATAGATACAGAGGATTGATGTATAATTGATTGATTGAAGCAATATTTGCACCCAAGGGCGGAGACACAATGCAACTTATTTCGCAGAACTCAATAACTTTGGTCCAAATCCTGTAATTGTGTTTAAAAAGTCCACTATATATATATATATATATATATATATATATAAATAATTTATTCAAAACCTGGCAAGTTTTCTAAAGTCCAGAACCTATAAACTCAAAATCCTAACTCGGCCTCTGTTTGCGACGTGCTATGGCAGTATCAAATTCAAGTGCTAATCTTTCAACATATTTCAGGTGCATCAGTAGGTGTGTTCTGTGGATCAAGTGGAAAAGAAAGAAGATCATGGGCAAGAAACACTACAGATGAAGAAGGAGATTTCCTTATTGATCTTCCTTCTCATCTTCATGCTATTCCAAACCTGGAAAAAGCATGTCTTGTTAAAGTCCTTCATCTGCCAAGAAACACCATTTGTGAACATGCTTTTAGAGGAAAACACAAAGGACTCAAGCTAACTTCTATCGGTGATGGCATCCGTACTTACACCACACATACGATTCATCTGACCCCTAAAGTTCCACGAAAGTGCAGAAATAAAGTTGTCGAGAGGCAACAAGAAACTGTAAGCGTCATTTAGGAGGCAAAAATTCAGCACGTCCAGCGACTCATTCTGTTGGCGCTTTCAGTCACAAACATCGAGTCTTTTGCTTCCTCCCACTACGAGTTTATGTGAGTGTGTGAGTGAGAGAGAGAGATATGTAAATATAAGTTTCTTGGATGAATGATGTGTAACAGGCACATATATTTCCACTGAGAATATGAGTAACCTTTCATAGTCATACCAGATGCACAGAAGTTCAATGAAATATATAGAAGTAACAACATAATTGTATTCACTGCAGAATCAACAACTAAAATTGGCACAAAAACTAAAATACGAGCTAGAAGAAACCTTGTCTATTCCGATGACATGATATCTGATCCTCACGATAACCAATAAATTACTCTATGAACTCTCCCGAGCTTTGCATAGAGAACAGTGTATTTTGCTCCCCATCAATGATGCTTGATAGGTTTTCAGATATTTAACAGATATCCGAACATGTTGAGTTAAAGCCAGCTGAGACCGAGCCAGTGCAGAAACTTTGCCATACATAAAAACATGCCTCCGCTTAAAAGTTGATGGCTCTTCTTGCATTAGAAACTTTATTTAAATGATCTCCGCTATAAGTTTCTGAAGGGCCTCATTTGATAGAGGAATATACAAGAAATCTTGACCATCAGAGTTTCTTCTAGTTTTGATCAACTCACGGTCCTAAAAATTCTGTCAAATGTGATTTCAGAGTAACTTGACTACACACCAAGAACCGTTCTCGGCACGTAGTGTACATATTACTGATTGGCATCCCTGAGAAGAATAACCCATGTCCAACTTAAAGGAATGATTAAAAGCATATGAACTTAATACATGGAAAGGAAAAGAAATGGGGAAATCGAACTTGCCTTCTTCATCAGGATGCGCCATTTGATGCTCCGCAAGAACTTTAAAAACATTTTGAGCATTTGGTGCAAGACAATTGAAGCTGTCTTCACAGTTTGAGCATTGTCCCCATGAGCGAGAATGAAGGGGAAAAACATTGCTTCAACCTTGTATGGAGAAAAAGTAGGAACATGGCACCAGGACCAATTAAATTGTGTATGAACCATCTTCTTGTCCCACACTGGCAATTATGACATAGCCAATGCAAGAAATGTTAAGACTTTTTTAATGTTACATGTATGTAATAAATGCAAGAATTTGAATACTAGGCATTAAGAGAGAGAACGAGAATCTGACAATTCAGCATCAGATGGTATAGTTAAGGGTACTACATAGTCAAGCCTTTACGGCCCATGGCCCCTCGATGTCAAGTTATGTCCCCACGAACATCGAGCATGCCATGAACAACATGAGGCTTAATGTTCCTGATGATTTTTGGTACATGGACACGGGGGCCACATCACACATGACGGCATCTCAAGGTAATTTCTCGTCTTATTTTAATATGAGCCCGAATAAAAATATTGTTGTTGGCAGTGCACAGGAAATTATGATTCGTGGTATTAGCCAATCAAATCTACCACCCCCCACCCACATCTACATTTAAAAAATGTCATTCATGCCCCTAAACGTATTAAGAATTTGGTATATGTGTGTCAGTTTACCACTGACAATAATGTTTCTGTGAATTTTGATCCATTTGGGTTTTCTGTGAAGGATTTTCAGATGAGAAAGCCACTAATGAGATGTAATAGCACTGGGGATTTGTATCCTATCACCGCTCTCACCAACAACCAAGTCAACTCTCCATCGACCTTTGCTGATTTTTCGCTTGATTTATGGCATAACCGTTTGGGCCACCCGGGTGCACCGGTGTTGGATTTTCTTAACATACATAATTTTATTGCTTGTAACCGTAGTGTGAACTCACGTGTTTGCCGTTCTTGCATTTTTGGGAAGCATGTTAAATTTCCATTTTCTTTATCTACTTCACAATTTATTAAGTCATTTGATATTATGCATTGTGATGTGTGGACATCCCCGATTTTGAGTTCGGCAGGTCATAAGCATTATATGCTTATCTTGGATGATTATACAAATTTTCTATGGATATTTTCTATTGGAAAAAAATCACAAGTCCCCACTATTTTTAAACAATTTAGTATTTTCATCCAAACCCAATTTGAGAGATCCATAAAATGTTTTCAATGTGACAATGGAAGGAAATTCATAAATAACACTTTCAACGATTTTTGTCAACAAAATGAGCTGTCATTACGTCTCTCATGTCCATATACTTCTCCTCAAAATGGGAAAGCCGAAAGAAAAATTTGAACAATCAATAATATGATTCGTACACTACTTGCACACTCGTCCACACCACCGTCTTTTTGGCATCATGCTCTTCAAATGGCCACCTATCTTTTGAACATTCTTCCTAGCAAGTTGCTATCAAACAAATCACCCACCCAAATGTTGTACCATTGTATTCCATTATACAACAATTTAAGGGTTTTCGGGTGTTTATGTTATCCCTTGTTTCCGTCCACCATCATAAACAAGCTCCAAGTCCGGTCCACTCCTTGTATTTTTTTGGGATATCCACAAAATTATTGGGTTATAAGTGTTATGATATGTCTACTGGAAAAACTATCTTATCTTGTCACATTATTTTTGATGAGTCCACATTCCCGTTGACTACATCTCAAGTGGCGTCCCCACATTCATATGAATTCTTAGACGTAGGAGTACATCCGATTTGAACCACCATTTAAATACCCAATCTGTTAGTGCCCTGCTGGGCCGACCCAAAGTGGACAAGCATCACAGTTGGCCTAAAACAGAGACGACACTGGCCAGACCGAGATTGGGATCCCACTACCCCTTCCTTGGCATCATCGGTCCAGTCTAGTGCTAGTCACTGCTAGGCCCAACATGTTTCACCAAACAGTCCGCCATGCCCAACTTCAGAAGCCACTATTCGGCTTATCCCAATTACCGCACCTCGGCCCAGTCCGCCACCTAACGACCCAGTGACCCAGCCCACTATCCCGGTTCCATATCAAAATATTGAAACTCATGTCATGCACGGGATTTTTTGGCCTATGCATCATTTTAACCTAACTTCTTCGGTTCAACCATCTCCACTTCCAAATAATCCCAAAGCAGTCTTATCCGACCTGAATTGAAAAGCTGTCATGCTAGACGAAATTGATGCTCTTATTAAAAATAAGACGTAGAAATTAGTGCCCCGTCCATCTAATGTGAACATCATATGATCCATGTGGGTTCTTGTCATAAAAAGAATTCTGATGGCTCTTTTGCGAGACACAAAACTCGTCTTGCAGGTGATGCAGGTCTCAACAGGTTGGCATGGATTGCGGTGAAATATTCAATCCGATAGTTAAGCTGGACACTATCAGGATTGTTTTGAGTCTGGCCTTGTCAAAATCATGGATCATACATCAGTTGGATGTCAATAATGCATTTTTACATGGTCACCTACAGGAAACAGTTTACATGCACCAGCCGTTGGGTTTCCGAGATCCTACCTATCCGGATTATGTTTGCTTGTTGAAAAAATCTTTATATGGTTTGAAACAGGCCCCAAGGCATGGTCCAACAGGTTTGCATGGTTCGTATCCACACTAGAGTTCTCTCACAGCAAGTCCGATCAGTCTTTGTTTATTTACAAGAAGGGACATGACATGACTTATCTTCTTTTATATGTGGATGACATTATTCTCACAACATCATCTGCCTCGCTTCGCCAGTCTATTATGTCCTTCCTTGCGTCGGAATTCGCTATGAAGGATTTGGGTCCTTTAAACTATTTTTTGGGCATTGCGGTGACTCAATATGCAGGTGGTCTATTTCTTAGTCAAAGAAAATACGCCGAGGAGATCATAGAAATAACCGGTATGTCTTCGTGCAAACCGTCCCATACGCCGGTTGATACAAAGGCAAAATTGAGTAACACGACAGGTTCCTCATACAGTGACCCGACACATTACTGCAGCCTAGCAGGGGCATAACAATATCTCACCTTTACGAGACCTGATATCTCCTACGCAGTTCAGCAAGTTTGTTTACATATGCATGATCCGAAAGAAACACATATGGGGGCTCTGAAATGAATTCTGCGGTATATTAAGGGTACTCTTGATTTTGGGCTGCACCTGTATAAGTCCACCGTCACTGGCATTACATCTTATACAGATGTTGATTGGGGTGGCTATCCAGACACACGACGCTCCACCTCTGGCTATTGTATGTTTTTAAGAGACAACCTTGTTTCCTGGTCGTCGAAACGCCAGCCAACAATATCTCGATCGAATGTAGAGGCAGAATACATAGGGGTAGCTAATGTGGTCTATGAATCATCTTGGTTCCGTAACCTTCTTTTAGAACTACATTGTCCGATCGAAAAAGCAACCTTGGTTTATTGTGATAATGTGAGCGCAATAAACTTATCAGGTAACCCTGTCCAGCATCAGCGCATAAAACAAATAGAAATGGATATCTTGTTTGTCCGTGGAAAGGTTGCACGTGGACAAGTCTGAGTTTTCATGTTCCGTCCCGTTATCAGATTGCAGACATTTTCACAAAAAGGCTTCCGCGCATACTGTTTGATGATTTCAGGGATAGTCTCAGCATCCGCGCACCTCCATCTATGTCACGCCCCGACTTTTCTCAAGTCTTTCTTTAGGACGTGATGGCACCTGGACAACTATCCCTTTCCAGGCGAACCATATACTTCATTTTCTTCCTAAATTAGACAGGTATTTGCGGAAATAATATATATAATAATCAATTTGAAGTTTACGAAGAACAATCTCATGTGGGGCATTCCCCGAGATAATAAAATTTAATTCTTTAAATAAACTTAGTCTAGAGTAACTTTCACCAAATCCGAAATAATGGATTGGTGGTACGATGAGGCTGCGGGACGATCGCTAGCCCTCTTGCGGAGCTTTTCCTCTATCGCGCCTTCCTGAAATATGTTAAATAAAAGAGTCATTTACCATCCGGCCGAGTGAGAATTTCACCACCTACAGTCCAAAGTAACCTCACAATATTTTTAATTACAATCACATTATAAGGAAATAATAAGCATGTTGAAATAAACAGATTACAACCCTTTATCAAATAAATCAATAAATATTCACGTGCAAAATTTTCTCCCACTCGCCTTAGAAAAAAACAACTTAGTTTAACTGGCACTGTTTTTTCCCATATAACATATTATACATTTGTTGGGTGCGTATCGCAACCCGATCCAAAGGCATTTATATATTTGTTGCGGTATCGCTGCAACCCGATCCAAAGGTGATTTATGTATTTGTTGCGATGCGTGCAACCCGATCCAAAGGTATTTATATATTTGTTGCGATGCGTGCAACCCGATCCAGCAGATTTATGTATTTGTTGCGTAATGCAACCCGATCCAAAGGCATTTATGCATTTGTTGCGGTACGCGTAACCCGATCCAGCTGCATTTATATATTTGTTGCGTGTACGCAGAACCCGATCCAATGCATTTATATATATATATATATATATTGCGGTCCGTGCAACCCGATCCAATGCATTTATATATTTGTTGCGGTCCGCGCAACCCGATCTAATGCACTTATTTGCTGCGCACGCGCAACCCGATCCAATGCACTTATTTATTGCGGCATGCGCAACCCGATCCAATGCACTTATTTGTTGCGATACGTGCAACCCGATCCAATGCACTTATTTTGTTGCGACGTGCAACCCGATCCAATGCACTTATTTGTTGCGGTACGTGCAACCCGATCCAATGCAGTTATTTGTTGTTTAAATATGTCATATGTTCAAAAGGCTCAAAATAATATTTCCTTCCTTCAATATTTCGCCCTTTCCACTTGTAAGGGTTACAACTCTCAAACCGTAATTCGGATTTATCCCCGTAAAGTCTCAAACTGTCGAGGACAGAGAAATCTATAACATTTATTCAGCACAATATTTCATATTCATTACCGATTTGTACAGTTTTTACGTTATACATTCTGCCCTTCCAGACTTCGGTTAATCCGAGGCAGAATGTTCAAACAGCGATAACTCTCAAACCGTAAGTCGTATTTATCCCCGTAAAGTCTCAAACTGTCGAGGACAGAGTAATATATAACTTTTATTCAGCACAAACTTTCATATTCATTACCGATTTGTACAGTTTTTACGTTATACATTCTGCCCTTTCAGACTTCGGTTGATCCGAGGCAGAATGTTCAAACAGCGATAACTCTCAAACCGTAAGTCGGATTTATCCCCGTAAAGTTTCAAACTGTCGAGGACAGAAAGATGTATAACTCTGTAAAATTTCATCCAATTCTAACAAGTATAGCCCAGTATAACAAATTACAATTGCACAATCCAAATTAGTTATTAAACAATCATAAATTTCATGCTCATTCTTTCAATAACCGAATTATATTCTAACATGTATTGTAACTTAAAAATAAAGGATTTTACTAAGAACTTTGAGTGAGAAAACTCACCTTTGTTGCTTCGTAACCACGAACAAAACCTCAACTTCAACCAAACCTTTTTGGAACTCCTTAATTGCTCTCTTTAATCTTGTTTTTTTTCTCTCTTTGTTTTGTTTCTGATTTGCTGTATCTCCCTTTTTGTTGTATTGTATATTTGATGTGTTGTATTGTGTGTGTGTGTTGTATTTGTAACCAAGTGCAGAAAATGCCCATGATAAATGGGATGTGGGGGAGTTACGGGAAAGTGCAGAAAATGCCCATAATAAATGGGATGTGAGGGAGTTCTGTTTTTTTTTTATTTTTTTTTTTATTAAAATTTTACAGGACTTTACAATCTAAGACCGGACTTTACAATCTAAGACCGCGGGGTCTGTTAAGGATCATTATATCATTGTATCATTATATCATTATGGATATAATTATCCTTAATTATCTTCATTATGTAAAATCATCAATGTAATTAAAGAGAATATTATGTAATTGGTGTGATAGGATGATTAGCATATTTATAGGATATTATTAGGATAGTCTTTCAACATCATAGTCATAGATTGATCTTATAGGCTTGTATATATTGTATTCTTAGTATGAAATAAATCATGAAATGAACTTCCTTCGAATATAGATGTTGGACAACGCCGGATGTGCTCTTTTTCAGAGTCACAAGAGCTGTAAGGCTCATTTCTCTTCCAGTTATTCCTCCAACTTCGAAATAGTATTCATGTTCTCCTAGATTGCAGCCTAGGCAGCGCCACTACCGGCAGTTTCTTCATGATTATTGTTGATTAGATGTGCTGTAAAGGTCATGGTTCAGTGGTGCAATTGAACTGCCTTTATTCTGTGAAATGTCTGGAAATGCATTTTGGAGTAGATAAATCATCTTACTTTTTATATGACTACTGTGTTCTCTCAGTGGCTTTACTGATCTAGTCTCAGTCCTTGTGAAACAATAAAAAACAGTTCGTTTCTTTTGCTCCTCCAGGGAAACTTGACCACGATTTTGATGACTTCATTGCAGGGATGAGTACAAAGAATTTGACAAGTTAATCCAACAAGACTTAAAAGAGGTTGACAACCAACAATAGTTGTGTGAGGGCATTCTCTGCTTTTGACATTTGTATTGATGGGTTGTAAAATCGAACTTCCCAATCTTAATGACCTAAGAAGGGTGATGTAATTTCGCAGTGGTGCAGATAAGTATGAGATAGAATAGGAGATGACAAAGAGAGCTTGCTTAGAGTTTTTATATACGTAAGCTAGACTAAACACTCTTCTTTATAAAAATGTTAGAATGTTCAAAAGTGTCTTTTGCACCTACAAATTATAGAATGACATGAGCCCCCCTAAGTCGTAGGTAATGACGTTAGCTCTAAGTTTGTTTATAAGTAATGATGTCAACTCTGAGTTATTTTGTCTTGGTCAAAATGTGGAAGTGGATATTTGGCTGTTCCAATTTGTCTTGAATTCTGGACAATTTATTTCATTAGACTACTATCAAAATTTACTTAACACAATGCTGGAGCTTTTTTAAAAAAAATGATAACTAATGTGTTTGAGCCAACTTGCACGTACTTCGATTACAATAACATATTCAGTGAAATCTCATAACGTGGAGTCTGGATAGAGTGTACGAAGACCTTCTACCTTGGTAGGTAGAGCGGTTGTTTCCGAGAAACCTTCGGCTCAAGATAAAGCACAAGCAAAGTAAGACAAACAAAACAACTAAGTCATGATAGCGAATTCTGAAAGAGTCAATATCTAATGCAAGTAAATAAGACAAACAAAATGCACATAGCATTATAAATCAAATGACATGGGACTAAAAAGCAATATTGTGCCTACTAGTATGATATGCTAAAAGGCCTACAGTAATAACAATACAACTACCAGTTTGTAAGCGTAGGTAGGACTACACTGGACTACCTACTACACTTCTATTTTAATTTGTGTCCTTCATAACCCCATATCTAAGGTTATATCCTTAGTGGGTTGTACCTGTGTCATATCCCATCTAATCACATCTCCCCAATACTTCTTCGGCCTACCTCTACCCCTCATGTACCTGTTCATAGCCAAATTCTCACACCTACTTCGATGTTGCACGTACTTCGATTATTTTATAAATACTTGCAATCTACCATTAATATATTGAGTAATTACCTATCAAAATGTAGATAAATTAAAAGAAATCACCTAATATATTTTTAATTTTCGATGAGATTTGAACCCTCTAGTGGTAGATTATGTGCAACAGTTATAGAGTAACATATTAGGTGATTTCACTGAATATGTTATTTTTGTGAACAGTTGGGTTAAGCAAATTTTGGTAGTATAACCCAACTTAGATGACAACTGGGTTATTAAAAGAAATCACCAGTTGGGTTATTATATTGCCAAAATTTGCTTAACCCAACTGTTCACAAAAAACTAGATCCCCTCGATCATGTGCAAAATATAAAAATTAAAACTCTTTCCAAAGTAGTAAACATATCTTAGATGACAACTGGTTAATTATTTTATGTGAAATAAGCCATCTTTCCCCAACCCCACTTCCACATTTCCCTAAGTCAGCAATCATAATATATATATTCTTAAATGAAAAATAAATGGTTTCTATTAATTCCATCAATCTTGCAAGAAGAAGAAGAAACAGTGGAGAAATGGAAGGGGAGATCTACAATTTCATTGTTATATGGGCTATTGTCTTAGCAAGTTTATGTTACTCTCACACAATAACCAAATTCTTTCCCAAAGGCAAATCAAGATTTGTGGCTATAATTCCAATAGTTTGTCTATTTTTCATTCTTCCTCTTTATCTTACCTCCATTAATCTTGGTGGCCCTACTTCTTTCTTCATTGCATGGTTAGCCAATTTCAAGCTTCTTCTTTTAGCTTTTGGTAAAGGCCCTTTGTCATCAACACCCCCTCTACCACTTTCAACATTCATTCCCTTATCTTGTTTGCCTATAAAGTTTCAAAAATATTCAACTAGTTATGTTGAAACCACAAAAAAGACCACAAATTCAACTTTGAATCTTGTTACCAAGATTTCCCTTTTAGCCATTTTGATAAGGGTGTATAGCTATAAGGACTATTTGCATTCAAAAATCATTCTCTTCTTCTATTGCCTACACATTTACTTCATGTTAGAGATCATGTTGAACATGGTTAGTGTCGGGGTCCGAAGGGTGAATCGAGTCCAGCTCGAGCCACCCTTTGACGAGCCTTACCTGGCTACCTCGCTCCAAGATTTCTGGGGCAGGAGGTGGAACCTCATGGTAACCAATATACTCCGTCCAACTGTCTACGACCCCGTCCGTTCGATCGTGGCAGACCGGATCTCGAGGAAGTGGGTCCCACTTCCGGCCGTGCTCGCTACGTTTTTTGTCTCGGGGCTAATGCATGAGCTGATTTTCTACTACACTGGAAGATTGAAGCCTAGTGGTGAAGTCATGATGTTTTTTCTCATTCATGGGGTGGCTTTGAGTCTTGAAATTGCTATCAAAAAAAAATTCAATGGCAAAATTGGGATTCCTAGAATTATCTCAGGACCATTAGCACTTAGTTTTATAATTTTCACAAGCTTTTGGTTGTTTTTTCCACCATTTTTGAGGGGTAATACAGAGCTTAAAGCATGTACTGAATCTCTTGCTTTCTTAGAGTTTATTAGGTATGGTAAATTAATTAGTCCAACCAATATCACCTGTCCACTCCTGTAAGAAAGTTTATTCATGGTGGACCAAGGTTGTGTGAGTTATGATAGAATTAGTTTGAATGCCATGTGAAATTTACTTTTTTGGTACTTTGGAAAGATTAAAAAGGTAGATTATACTCTTTTGAAAGCAACGTTGCTCAAGTCCGCCGGGAGAAATGCTTTTCCGATATTATTATATCTTTTTTTAACCCCTTCCCTAGGAGCTCCCCATTTGCTCCCTTGGTGATTCGAACTCGCAACCTTCGGATTGATAATGGAAGACACTTACCATCTGAGCAATTCCCTCTTGTTAAAAAGTCGACACATTGATTTACCTCTCTATAAATATATTTAATAGAGGTCTCGTTAACATTCAACAAAAATCGATAATCTTCAATAATAGTCCTAAAAGATGACGTTGGATGTCAACACCATTAGTTATTCACGACGTGTTGTTAGGTCCAATAACATGTAGAAATGTTGGTCACTAGTCTGTTCTCCTAAACTCGGAATCTCCTCATTGGTCTGACTACTCTGAATTCTCCACTTATAGAGCTCAAAATCCGAGACCTTAATTAAGTGGGGTAAATTTCATAAATGATCACCTAACTATAATTTTTTTACCAAAGTCTCTTAACTATGTTTCTAACACAAAAGTCTCAAAACTTTGAGCACACTAACACAAACTCACACCTACCAAAAAATCCAACAAGTGATATTTTTTATTCTTCTTTTATTTTTAATCTAATAAATACAAACTCAATTAAAAAGAAATGAATCGACCCAAAATTCAAAGGCTGGAATTAAAATATTAAAAGGGTGAATAAATTTGAAAAAAAATTATCACAAGATTATTACTTCCGACGCAATAGTAATAACTATTACTCCATAAAATTACAATTTCATACTAAAAATGTAACATTTTCAATATATATTGAAAAAAGGGCCGATATGTCGTAAGATTGAAAAAAAGTTGTTTCGAATAAATACAAACTCAATTAAAAAGAAATGAATCGACCCAAAATTCAAAGGCTGGAATTAAAATATTAAAAGGGTGAATAAATTTGAAAAAAATTTATCACAAGATTATTACTTCCGACGCAATAGTAATAACTATTACTCCATAAAATTACAATTTCATACTAAAAATGTAACATTTTCAATATATATTGAAAAAAGGGCCGATATGTCGTAAGATTGAAAAAAAGTTGTTTCGAGTAAATTAGTCAAAGTTAGCTAATATTTACATCAAATAATATACCAATATTTACGAAGGTAAGTTTTTTTCTAGAACAACTCTCCAAAATTTTTAGTCATTGAGCATATAATTAAATAATTAAAGACAAGCTTATAATCTATGATCATGTCCTCCTTCGATGCATTTTATTTGTGTATCGTAGTCATTAAAATTCCACCAACCAACAGCTACACACGCCATAACATTTTATTTTCGCTCATGAAAAGAATCATATAAGAAAAGGTCTTCTGTAATATTTTTATTTCTGTATATAAATTTTGGGTCGGTTCAATTCTTTTTAATTGAATTTGTATTTATTAGATTAAAAATAAAAAATAAAAATATCACCAAAAGTTAGATTTTCCGATAGGGGTGACTTTTGTCTTAGTAACCTCAAAGTTCTATGACTTTGAGTTAGAAAATATGATAAAAGTGACTTTGATGAGAAAAAAATGATAATAATGTGACCATCTATGAAATTTACCCTAATTAAGTGTGTGAATTATCTCACCGTACCCTCTGGTTATATCGTTGTCTTTTAATTGAAAAGTAACATTATGATAATAAATCTACTTTAAATTTTTGATGAAGTAAATATTCCTTCAAAGTTCAAATTAACATGTTCATCTATTAAAAAAATGGTTATTAGCTGCATATGTTACATCATATAGGATATAAAATAAATCATCAAGACCTACAAGGGATTATAAAAAAAGAGAAGACTTGTTGAATCGCCGACGAATAGTGACAATAAACATTTATTATAAAAAGAGAATTTACATATACTATGTATTTTAACTAATTTATTCAAATAATAATGGCACATGGAAAATAAATTATAAAACATGATCTTATGCTCTTGATTTTGATCCCCTCAAAGTCAAATTCACATTTTCTTCTCAAGCTAGCTACGGTAGGAGACTTAGACTTTTTCTAGTTTTTCTTTTGTGTGATATGCGTTAATCGTATAAAATATTTGTAAGCTATATTTATTGATGTAGTTTAATCGATTGTACTGGGTTATTCACCCTCTTTCCCACGTTACCAACAAATATTCAATATAAATAATTATCAATAAGTGTAGGCAGACAGACACGAATTGGATGGCATATGAAAAAAAAAATTGAAGTAAAGTTGAAATTTGAAAATAGTATTTAAAAATTAAAGTTGTGTTCATATATAAAATTTTCGTTGAAGTTTTGCGAGTGAAATTGAAAACAATTTGAAATACTTAAATCTAAGTATTTTTCAAATTTCAAATTTTCATATTTTAAATATGAAGTTGAAATAATTGACCAATTAGATAAACAAATACTTATTTGAAATAATTCAAATATCATTATAAAATTTTGGAACAAAGAGGCCATAAGATAATCTTATAAAGAAAAACTTCTTTACACATATTAAATACTTTTTGTATCCTACCGTAAGTTGATATTATAAATTGATACCTATTGCGAAATTTCTAGATGATACGCAAGTGTACATATCGCAATTTATAATAATTTTAGTAAAATCGAGTATCGTTCACAGAGACTGATTCATCAATTACAAATTAACTAATCTTTAGTTTCTATTTGGCAAACGAATATAAGTGATGATTTCTAAACTAAAGAATTAACAAACTAAAATAGATTGCGGGAATAAAATAGCAGTGAAAACACACGAAGTTTAATTCAGTAATGAAGGTAATTAGGATTTCCAATCTCATCAACAATCCATTCTATCATTCATTAATGCAAGACTAGCGATTCTTCTTCTTATTAAGATAACAGGTTAACTGAGATGTTCTATATCCCGGTTAGGACATATAAAAATTCAACATAAGTGAGAATTTTAGTTCTATGATAAATTCAATCACATAGGAGGATTAAGAACAATAACCTAAAAAGCTACACAGACAATCGTGATACTCTTGTTCAAGATTAACCCTACGTCTAATCAACTATAGCATATTCAAATCTCACTTTTCAGATCTTGATTTAAAATGATATGGGTAATGAAAACTAATGGCCAATTAATTCTCATTCAATAAACATAAGTTGAAGAGATCTTAATAGATGATGAAGAAACACTACCAATGCATTAAATCATAACAGAGATTCAAGTGATTCAACGAAAAACCTAATAAAAATAATTACCTCATAGACATGCTAAGAAGACTAATTAACTTAATATCCATCCTAAACTGAATTAAAGTAAAGAAAAGGAAAAGTGTGGACAATTGATGTCTCTAATTGCTTCTTGCTCTCTTGTTCTTTGCCTCTAATGTGATATCCCCTTTTCTGAGCCAAGCCCCTCCTTTTATAGATACCAAAAACCTTCCCATTGCCCGTTTAGGATTTAGGTAATTGGGCCAGATTCGGATTGCAGCGTCGCGTCTCTTGCTGGGTAGCGTCGCGACTCTACTTTGGCAGAAACCAACTCGACTCTCGGGTGAAGTGGCGCCGCAGCTCTTATGTTTGGCGCCGCGACGCCTCCAACGGTAAATTTCTTTCTGCTCCTGCCAATCAGGCGCCTCGGCTCTTGCTTCCTGCGCTGCGGCGCCTTCGCGTTCTTCGTCCGGAATTTGTTTAAACTTCTTTCCGAGCTTCCCAGGGCTTCTTTGACTTATTTCTTATGACCAGATATGCATTTTTGTCCTCAATAACCGCCTATTTCCTTTGGATTTGCCTTATTCCTTTTTGAATAGCTTAAACCCTGAAAAGACAAAACAACACGCATAATACTGAACAAGACAAACAAAAGACTCTCTAAAACACACTCTATAACAGTACTAAAATCTACCTAACAATACCATTATAGTCGGGTGAATGCGATCTCTCTACCTTTAATTGGAAGTTTCATGTTCAATTTATGAGAATGAAAAAACTCCTGGTAGGAACATTTCTCTTTTATTGAGCCATACACAATGAATCTAGATTAATCGGATTAGTGAACTCCAAATTTCAATAATTATACACAACAAAAAACGTTTTCTTGAAAAGAGAATTTTGAAATTCAAAGTTATATAATTAGAGATTGTTCTATTTCAGTGTGAACAATTAACTAGTCTTGCATGAATGGACAAGTGATATTAGTAGGACTAACTAGTTTACCATACCTAACAAATTCTAAAAAAGCAAGAGATTCAGTACATCCTTTAACATCTGGCTGACCCCTCAACAAAGGTGGAAAAAACAACCAATAACTGGTCAAAATTATAAATCCTAATGGTCCTGAAATAAACCTAGGAACCCAAATTTTGCCATTCAACAATTTCTTGATCATAATTTCAAGACTCAAAGCCACCCCATGAATGATAGAGAAGCATGTGACTTCCCAACTAGGCTTCACTCTTGCAATGTAGTAAAAAATCTGAAAGTATATCTTGTCCCAGAGACAATCTGTATTAGGACAAATATACTTTATACACATTCGTATTATTATTAATGGAGATTAATATTTTGGCATTTGCAATTATTGAATTATTAGTTGATTATTTATGATATTCTATAATATGCATCCCTAGAGGTTACATTGTTATTAATAATGTGAGATATTAATATTATAATATAACTCTTAAAATAGCCTCGACTAATGATCACCGAGAATGGGATATCGATGATATGTGATAAGTCGACATGTGGTTTGCATCACATCCTTAGAGGATGTAGTATGTCTTTCCTGCTACGAGTAATGGCTACTCATGATGGACATATGGATACTTTGGAAGTATTGGTATACCCTGCTGATATACTGTTTGTTATACTTGTATAAAGTATGATCAGCGTGTGGGAGATAGAGGTCCTTAGACTTGAGGTCAATGCGCACCTTGTCTACAAAGTAATATACTTTGATCCTGTCCTAAGCTCAAATGTCTTATAGGTTGAGAAACGGCTTGTATTGGGTACATTACGATGTGGATTAAAGGTGGTAGTTGAGCCAAGATTATGATTCATTCCTCGAATGTATATTCGAGAGAACACTCAGCTTCTCAGTGATATTAGGTTGACTAAGTCATTGGCCAACGCAAAAGCCATATTTAGAATATGGTCTAGTTGTCAACTAATATAGATGAGATACAATGATTAAGCCATTTGAATAGACACTTGACAAATCCTAAGCTTGATCGGGTGTTTCGTGAATGAAAGGATTTTATCTTACCACATAGAGGTTAAGTTTACTGGATTCGTGTAAACGTACTTCACATATTGAGTTCGTCTTGCGGCGCCGTCTAGGAGTTCCGCGTAGACCTTAATTTGATTAATGTCGATATGTGAAGGCATGTAGGGTCACACTATGTCGATTGTCTTTTCGATCTAAGGATGTATTGAGAGAGTATTAAATATTCGATTTAGAATCGAGATATTTAAATGAATGATGATTGTTTTAATTAAGTCAAAATTGGATTTTGGATTTAATAAAGAATGTGTTGAAAATTTTTGGGCCAGGCCCAAGGTCAAACCCTAATCCAATTTGACCTAATTTTTCACCTATAAATACAGACCTACACTTCATTATTCATTACACTTGATTTTCATATCATTATTCTAATCCTTAGAGACTCAGAATCAAAACACTCTCTCGAACCTCTGCCGGATTTTCTAGCTTTCCAAAGGAGGAATACATTGAAACTTGGAGCTTGCAATCGAAAGGGCATTCGCGTGCGCACCCACAGTTGATAAAGATTCCAGATATTGTAAACATGTAAGTAACATTCAAGCTTATGTTTACAATAATTAAACTACCCTACAGTCAAACAGTTCTACGTTTGTTGGGTTTGAAACAAGTTTTCAATATCCGCTGTGTACAACAACTCAATAAAAACCCTACAAAATCAGCTCATGCGTTATCACAAAAAATGTCGTGAGCACGTCATAAAGTGGGGGTCCAATTTCTTGGGATCCGGTCTGCCATCACTGACCTAACGGGGTCATAGACGGTCGGACGAAGTATATTGGTCACCATAAGGTTCCACCTCCTTCTCCAGAAATCCTGAAGCGAGCTGGTCTTGTAAGGCTCATCAAAAGGCGGCTCGAGCTCAACTCGGCTAGCAACTCGAACCATAGTGCTAACCATGGTCAATATGATTTCTAGCACAAAGTAAATGTGGAGGTAATAACAAAAGAGAATGAATTTTGGATGCAAACGGTTTTTATAATTATACACCCTTATCAAAATGGCTAGGAGTGCAATCTTGGTAACAAGATTGAAAGTTGAATTTGTGGTATTTTTTGTGGTTTTAACACCACTGGTTGAATATTTTTGAAATTTTATAGGCAAACAAGCCAAGGGAATAAATGTTGAAAGTGGGGTTGATGACAAGGGGCCTTTACCAAAGGCAAAAAGAAGCGTGTAAAATAGAAATTCTGCTAGCATTAAAATCTATAAAAACTCATACAATATGGTACTTAACCTAGTCCTATAGGAGTGGACATGTGATATTGGTAGGACTAATTAATTTACCATACCTAATAAATTCTAAAAAAGCAAGAGATTCTGTACATGCTTTAATTTCTGCTTTAGTTCTCAATGGTGGAAAAAACAACCAAAAGCTAGTGTAAATTATAAAACTTAGTGCTAATAGGCTAGGAACCCAAATTTTGCCATTTAACAATTTCTTGATCACAATTTCTAGTGTCAAAGCCACCCCATGAATGACAAAAAAGCCCATGACTTCTCCACTAGGCTTCAATCTTCCAATGAAGTAGAAAATCAGCTCATGCATTAGCCCCTAGACGAAGAACGTCGCGAGCATCGAAGAGAGTGGGGCCCACTTCCTCGGGATATGATCCATCACCATCGATCGGATTGGGTCGTAGACAGTCGGACGTAGTATATTGCTTATCATGATGTTCCACCTCTTGCCCAGAAATCCTGGAGGGAGGTAGCTAGGTAAGGCTCGTCGAAATGTGGTTCCAACTCGACTCGGCTTAGAGCCCCGACCGTGGTGCTAACCATGGTCAATATTATCTCTAGCATGAAGTAAATGTGTATGCAATAGAAAAAGAGGATGATTTTTGGATGCAAATAGTCTTTATAGCTATAAACCCTTATCATAATGGCTAGGAGGGTAATCATGGTAACGTGATTCAAAGTAAATTTTTTGGTCTTTTTGGTGATTTCAACATCACTAATTGATGATTTTTGAAACTTTACAGGCAAACAAGCCAAGGGAATGAATGTTGAAAGTGGAGTTGATGACAAAGGGCCTTTACCAAAAGCAAAAAAGAAGGATTTTGAAATTGGATAGCCAAGCTATAAAGAAAGAAGTAGTGCCACCAAGATGAATAGAAGTAAGATAAAGAGGAAGAATGAAAAATAGAAAAACTAGAGGAATAATAGCAACAAATCTTGGTTGGCCTTTGGGAAATAATTTGACAATTGTGTGAGCATACCATAAACTTTCTAAGACTATGGTCCATACCACAATGAAATTGTGAATCTCCCCTTCCATTTTCTTCTTCTTGCAAGATGGATCCAATAAAATTATTAGAGAATCTATGCTATTTATGATAGAACATATTTTGTTGTGGTGTATGTAGGGACATGTGGAATTGGGGATGGGGAGGAAGGAAATTTCCCATATAAGAATTGAATTCATATAAATTTCCAATAGATTTGTGTAATATGATTTTCTTATCACTTACCTTACTTCCAAAAGTTTTCCATCCCATGTTCAAAGCCCGTTTGGAGACCTAATTAATTCAGATTCATGTCAATCACTTTGAGGGTAAACCGTTTTCTATTACAGATGATCTAATTTTCGGAATTTAAACCTAAGAGTCAGAGACCTCTGGTTAAGAACGAAAATATACTTACTATTCCATCACAATCTTTGGTGGTTCACTTACCTTATTTAATACTTACTCCATTCTAAGTTATATGAGACTCTTTACGCTGTGAAATTATCTAAATTGTTTGAAACTATTCCACATTAATCTAAAATTCTGACTGTTTTTAAGAATTCAAACTCATATAACTAGTCAAATTTTAAACCTCTTCATTTTCTTCATGTTATACAAAATTAAAAGCCTATTGCTTATTTGTTATCACTCGTCACCTTGTGCAAGGTCAAAATTGACCATAGATATATTATTCTAAGGAATGACAGACCAATGACTATTTATACTAATTTAACTATAGTGCGTTTTCGATACGATGATATATATCTATAGGGCGTGACTTTTTGGATTCAAATGTTTGACATAAGACCAATAAAATGGAGTTCAAAACCTTGTATTTCACTCAACCATAAACTAATGCTCAATCTTTATACGACTGTTTGATGATTTAAAACTATTGCCAGGTGTGTGCCTGATCCTCTAAAAAGTGAGATAATATTTTTGGAAATTCCGAACAACATAGCTTCATGAAATATTTATAAGAATAGTTCTTTAACTAGTTAGTAGAAGATTATAAGAGATTGCTCATCTAATAAAAGATTATCTACAGTTGGATTTTTAAATAATCTGTTTCATGTCGGTGTAAAGAAAATAGTGTTGGAATATGTAAAGCAACAACGGGAATAGTAAATAACTATTACAGTGATCGAAAGGATAAACAACAATGAGGACAACAACAAGTTGTCAATCTCTTGATCTTGAATTGAAACTTCAAATATAGAACTTGTATTCGGAAATACAAGAACATGAACTGCTACACTTGTGGCTTGTAGATCCGCTGAGAATACGAATGGTTAAAGTCCTTCGCCTGTTAAGTTAACACCTGAAACACTTAGCAACCAATTAAATAAACACAACACCACCGACTAAGTCGAGAGATGATTCTCTGTCTTTAAGACAAGATTGCCCCCGTATATAGGCTTTACGGAAGTGTGGACAATAGTCTCCCAAGATGAAACAACAAACTATCAAGTGTGCAAAGCCTACACAAATGATCTCAGCGAAAAACACGAATAATGAAGATTGCTAAGAGAATGATTGATATCAGGAAAATCTGATCTCTTTGTGGTGTTGTGAACTTGTTTTTCTGTTCATATATGTTCATCTATAGAATTGAGCCAAAGCTTCAATTTATAGGTGTGCAAGATGGCCTCTTCAAGTGCCCCACAATGGCAATCAATTGCCAAGTAATGGATGACATTTAACCCCCAAGTAATGCAGCAACATAATGGTCCAAGTAATGGCCATTATTGGGTGGTTTCAATGCCATTGAAGCCACCTCAACAGCCAAACCTTTGGGATTCCGTCAAGCAAACACTGTCTGGGAAGCGCCGCGGCGCTGCGGCCCAATCCGGGAGGCGCCGCGGCCCTTCTCGGATCCGCGGCCCTTTCCGACCCGTTCCATCTTACACCTCGCATAATCCTTCCTTCGTTTACCAACGTGGAACACTTGTTATTCATCCAATAACCATCCATCATTCTATGTCTCAAACATTTCACTTACGTACCAATATCTCTTTCATTAACGAAATTTACGATACTTGGCACTAAGATTGTCTCGGGTCCACGGGTTCACGGGTCGTGGGTCGTGGGCTGTGGGCCTTCTGATATTATCTTTTTGGGCCAGAAAACTTTATCAGAAGTACAGTTTGATCCCAGAAGTTTCAGATGTGCAGTTTGGACCAGAATTCTTTCAGATGTGCAGTTTGATCCTTGAAATTTCAAGATGTACAGTTTGGTCCCTGAAGTTTCAAGATGTACGCTTGTCCCCTGGTTTTCAGAAGTCGTAATTTCGACGGTCCGTAATTTAGAACGCCTGCCAAAGACTCAATTCAGCCATTTATTTTGGCTGAATTACACCTCCAATAATGGCCAATCTGGGCTATTTTCTCCATTTATTTGGTGGCTTTACTACCTCCATAATGGTCATTATTTGGCCAATAATGGCCGCATATGGAGGCAGTCAAATAGTCCTCTTCCTCCTATATAAACACCCCTTACACCATTGTTGAGGCACACTTCATATACACTAAAATACACAAAGCGTAAAGCAAGCGCTTCTTCCTAATCTTCCAAGAATCATTTCGTTATTCAATATTCTTCACTGTAGCTTTTGAGTTTCCTTTGCTCAATTGTTCCATTGCTGTTTTATCTTTGGGAGACGAATTGTCCTGGGACGATAAAGGATACATACGGGCAATATTGTCTTAAGGACAGAGTGCCACACTGACTCAAAGAAAATCAAAGCAGCTTTCCGGTCTTCTTGTTCAACAAATATTGTAATTTCGCTTTTATTGTTATATTGTAATTTTCGCTTCTAGTTGAATTGTAATTTCAATTTACATAAGCAGTTACTTGTAATTTCCGCTTCTTGCAATCCTTGTAATCCCAACAACTTAAGACAATATTTTGCTTACGGTAATCGCACAATAACATGGCCGAAATATGACCGATGTTGTCGCTGCCGCTCGAGGCAACGTTGTCGCTTTCCCCATCGCCACATCGGGCCAAGGCAGAACCCCGCCGCCATCACTACCGCCGCCGCTATCGCTCAAGGCAAGAACACCGCTGCCTTCCCGATCGCTGAGCTCTCTCTTCTTCACACCACCATGATCGCTCAAGTTCAAGTGGATCGTAATTTAAAAGATGGCAAGAAAGATGCCGTTTACTTAATGCTATGGCATGGCCCGGTTCTCACGGAAGATCCTCCACAAGTCGAGATGAAATGGACTTTCGTCAATAAACGGGTGAAGTGGAGCTCGTATCCATGTCGTTAACTGCATTTAAGATGGTTCGTGATGCGGAATCATAGCGATTTCATATGCAAGAACTATATATCGAATCGCTTGGCGTGACTCTCTCTACACGGTATATTCTACCGCTGGCACCGCCAAAGAGCCTGTGGGAAAATCGCAAGAAGTACAACACACAAGATGCGGTACTAAGAAGTTCATCGCTGGGAAATTTCTAAAATTCCAAAATGGTGGACAAGAAAACAAATGATGTCCTCAAGTCCAGGAATTCCAAATGATTTTACATCACCTGGATTTGGAAGGACTAAAGCCAAACGAGCGCTTTTTGGTTGCATCATCGATTGAAAAGTTACCTCTTCGTGGAATGAGTTTATGAGTTACTTGAAACTCAAGACAAAGGAGATGACCTTGAAGAGCTTGTTATCAAACCGCAAATTCAGGAAGATAATAAGAAGACCTTGCCAAAGGGTAGACAACATTCTCGAGGCAAAGGCAAATCTGGCCGAGGCCAAAGGAAAACAAGCAACAAGCGGAAGTTCCACAAAGACAAGCAGCCCCGCAATGAGACGCTCGTAGGTAATCGCCATCACCGCGGGAAACCTGGTCATAGGATCAAGGACGCCGCAAGCTCAAGATCGAGCAACAAATGTAAAGCCAAGTCGAAAGGCAAGGCCTCGTTAACGCCGCCATGACACGCTCCTCGATGACATGATCGAGTGATCTCTGCCAGGGCGCCAAGCCAACTTGGCTGAGAACTGATGCCGCAGGTGGGTGGACACAGTGCAATAAGACACATCTGTTCCAACAAAGATGCCTTTCTCCACGACACTCCGGCTCCTCGGCAAGAAGCTGTTTCATGGGCAACAACGCCTCTGACGTGCTAGGGGTTGGAAAGGTGGTCCTCAAGATGACTTCCGCAAGCGAACTCACCTGGCGAAGTGATGCACGCCCCAGAGACTAGAAGAAATCTAGCTTCTGGACCTTTATTGGTTAATGTTGGTTTTAGGCTAGTGTTTGAATCAAATAAATTTGTACTCACTAAAAATGGCACATTTGTGGGGAGGGGCTTCTGGCCTGGTGAAGGCTCTTCAAAGTGAATGCCATGTCTCAGACAAGGCCAAGGAAATAAAGTTGAACCTTCTTCTTATTTGCTTGAGTCTTCTAATTTATGGCATCATAGATTAGACACGTTAACTACAAGTCTATTCAAAGGTCGGGTAAAGATGGAGTTGTTGCCGCCTATCAACATAAACCTCAACATAAGTGTGAGGCGTAGAGGCAAAACCATTAAGCTTCCCTTTTCGATCCGTCAAAAGCAACTCGCCTCCTCTAGAACTTATTCACACGTATATATGTGATTTGAAGTTTGCACAATAAACTAGAGGGGGAACAAGCACTTTGTGACATTTATAGATGATAGCACAAGGTATTGTTACCTTTACTTGTTGAAAAGTAAGGATGAAGCCTTTGAAGCGCTTTCGACGTTACAGCGTAGTCGAGAATCAACTTAGCCTACGGATTAAATCCATTCGTGAGCGATAGAGGGGAGAATATGTAGCGCCTTTGAGGAACACTGCGCTCAAGAAGGCATTATTCATCAAACGACGGCTCCATACTCACCTCAATCAAACGTGTGCTGAACGTGAAGAACCGCATACATTAAAGGAAATGATGAATGCCTTGCTTATCAATTCCGGCCTTCCCAAAACACGCTGGGAGGCCGCCCCATCCGCTAATATGATTCTTAACAGAGTCACACATAAGTGGTAAGGACAAACTCCATATGAATCATGGAAGGGAAAGAAACCCACCTACAAATACTTTAAGGGCTGGGGTTGTCCTGGCAAAGGTTGAAGTACCCAAGCCAAAGCAGTCAAGATTGGGCCTAAGATCGTAGATTGCATATTCACTGGATATGCAACAACAAAGAGTGCTTATCGCTTAGTGCATAAGTCGATATTCCAGATATCCACCAGGGTACAATAATGGAATCAAGGAATGCTCTATTCTTTGAAAGTACCTTTCCTAGAAAGGAGAAAGACATAACCTCTTCAAACGGTTATGCACAAAGCTTCCCAAGAACCGGGAGTCCTTGACTGCCCTGGATCTCAATGGTTCGGGATCTAGCGAATCTCGAGGTGGCTGAACATCCGAATCTAGTGTTCCAGATTCTCAGAACTCGAGACTCTGCAGACGGATCTAAGGAGAAGTAAAGGCCAGAAGCGATAAACTTTGGTCCTCGATTTTGTAGCTTATATGGTTAATGATGAACCAAGAGCAATTATGCATAGGCGTTGTCAACTCCGTAAGCACCGCCTGGAAAGAAGCTATCGAGAGTGAAATAAGCTCCATTCTCGCACAACCATACTTGGGAGTTGGCTGATCTTCCTCCGGGAAATAAACTGGGGTGTAAGTGGATACTCAAACGGAAATACAAGGTAGACGGGTCTATAGACAAGTACAAGGCCAGGTTGGTAGTCAAGGGCCATCGAATGCATGTAAGGCTTTGACTACTTTGATACCTACTCCCAGATCCTGATGACATCCATACGGGTATTTATTGCGATCGCAGCTATGACCTTGAGATACACCAGATGGATGTTAAGACACCTTCCTAAATGGCGCATTTGGAAGAAGAAATCTATATGGACCAACCCGTAGGTACGGGTTCAAGGGCAAGAGAAGAAAGTCTGTCGACTTATCAAACCTCTGTACGGGCTGTAACAAGCCCCGAAGCAATGGCACAAAAAATTTGATAGTACTCTACTATCGGGCGGGTTCGCCATTAATGAGGTGATAAATGTGTTTACACGAAAGGCAACTCGACTGCGTTTGTTATGATATGCCTGTATGTAGATGACATGTTAATCACAGGAAGCAAATTCTAGGGTAATCCTAGAGACTAAGAACATGTTGAAACAATGCTTCGACATGAAGGATACGGGTATCGCAGATGTCATCTTAGGGATTAAAATCTCTAAGACGCCCTGACGGGCTGGTCTTATCTCAGCCTCACTACATCGAGGATGTTTTGAGAAAGTTTGAGATGTTAGATGGGCTTCACCGATAAAGTCACCAATGGATACAAATCAAAAGCTTGATAAAATCTTGGTGCACTCAGATACCAGGAGCGATATGCACAGTGATCGATAGTTTGATGTATATAACAAACCGCACTGACCCGATATTGCTTACGCAAATAATAAGTTGGCTAGGTTCACCCGTAATCCGAGTGATAATCACCGGAAGGCGTTGAATCGGGTATTACAATACCGAAATACACGTTAAATTACGGTTACACTATTCGAGATATCCAAATTGCATTTGAGGGGTACAGGATGCAAACCGATATCCGATATAGAGAACACCAAGTCCACCAAAGGGGTATGTATTTACAATCAGCGGTGGTGGGCTGTGGTTCTTAGAAATCCTCTAAGCAACCAGACGCCTCATCCACAATGGAATCGGAGTTTATCGCTTTAGACAAAGCAAAGAGAAGAAGTCGAGTGGCTTCATGACTTCTTAGAGGATGTTCCGTGTCGAACAAACCCGCACTCTTCGTAATGATCCATCGCGATACCAATGGCTCTAGGAAGGGCACTAATGCTATGTACAACGGGCAAGTCTCTGGCTATATTCGACGAGGCATAAGACCGTTAGGGCAATCGATCACCACGGGTATAATATCCATTGATTACATCAAGTCAAAGGATAATATAGCGCACTCCATTGACAAAGCGGCTTACCCAAAGATGGCTTGCCTGTTTGGGAAACGGGCTTAAACCCAAAATATAAGGACCAATACAGCCGTAACCCAACCTTACGAACCGGAGATCCCAGACTTGGTTCAATGGGAAAACGGTTGTAAAGGTTCACTTGATCGCTTCGGTGGAAGTGATGAGCACTTCGGATAGTGATTTCAAAAGAAACTCCAAATCCAAAGCTGCCTCCCGCTGATAGACTTTAAGCGCTATCTCGCAGCGGCTGGGTGTTGTTAAGTCTTCAAACCTCGTAATGCTCCTCAACAACAGGTTAGGTTTGGGAAACTTTTAATGGTTCCTAACACTTGTGAAGTGGGGGTATAGCAGATACCTTGTAGAGATCACCTATTTAAGTGCGAGGATCGGGCCGCCAAAATGAACGCACTTAAGAATCCAAGACGTTGTCCATGGCCAAAACGGACAAAACATTACGAAGAAGAGAGTAAGGGAATTTGTTGTGTTGGTACCATTGACTTGGCTTACACTAAACATCGACGGTTCAAGACATCACGCTCACCGCGCAGTAAAGCAGTAAGTCCGATGGTATTCAACTACAAGGTGTTCAAAGCCGATGCTACCTCTCCTTATGCAACATCGGTCCACAAATATTGCCGGAAATGAAAAAGGCACTATGTGAGTGCGCCAAAATCTCTTTCAAGAGGGGATTGTTGGAAATTAGCCTTTGGCGGAGTTGGCACCGACCAACTTTAACGGCTTAAACACTAGTGTTACGATGTTGGAGAATCCTTTCACACGATGCATGATGTACTAAGTACGAGATAAATCGTAGGGGCCAAGAATCGCCAAATTTCATCGAGAAATGAAAGAGATATTGGTTCACGAAGTGAGGTGTTTGAAGCATGGAAAGTGTGGTGTTGTGTTCAATTCTCTCATCGTAGAAGAAAGAATTGTCAGGTATATAAGACTAAATTCGCTAGTCTGGGACCCTGGGGTATCCCGTGGTGTTTAAAGGAGGGAGGACCTAGATGTGCTTTCGTTCAAGGAAAGACCACACGCCTGGCCGCTCGTCCTGGCTCCGGTTCCTGGTTCACTGGTTCACTGTTCACTGGGCTCACTGCCGGGCCTTCGATATTATCTTTGGGCCGTAAACTTTATCAAGTACAGTTTGATCCTGTGTTTGTGATGCGCTTGGACCGTAATTCTTTTCAGATGTGCAGTTTGATCCTTGAAATTTCAAGATGTACGCTTTGGTCCCCGTTTCAAGATGTACGCCAGTCCTAAGCTTTGTGAAAGTCGAATTTCGACGGTCCGAACAGAAACGCTCAAAGCACTCAATTCAGCCATTTATTTTGGTCAATTACACTCCAATAATGGCCAATCCATGGCTATTTTCTCCATTTATTTGCGGTTTACTACCTCCATAATGGTCATTATTTGGCCAATAATGGCTGTTATGGAGGCAGTCAAACAGTCCCTCTTCCTCCTATATAAACACCCCTTACACCATTGTTGAGGCACACTTCATATACACGAAATTACACAAAGTAGAAAGCAAGCAGTTTCTTCCTAGTCTTCCAAGAATCATTTCGTTATTCAATATTCTTCACGGTAGCTTTTGAGTTTCCTTTGCTCAATTGTTCCATTGCTGTTTTATCTTGGGAGACGAATTGTCCGGGACGTATAAAGGATACATACGGGGCAATATTGTCTTAAGGACAGAGTGCCACACTCGACTCAGCAAAAATCAAAGCAGCTTCCTGGCCTTTCTTGTTCAACAAATATTGTAATTTCAGCTTTTATTGTTATATTGTAATTTTCGTCTAGTTGAATTGTAATTTCAATTTACATAAGCAGTTACTTGTAATTTCCGCTTTTGCAATCCTTGTAATCCCAACAACTTAAGACAATATTTTGCTTACGGTGAATCGCAGTAATAACATGGCTGGAAATATGACCGATGTTGCTGCCATCGCCTGCCGCCTCGAGGCAACGCTGTTGCCTTCCCCACTCGCCGCATCGCCAAGGCAGTAACCCCGCCGCTTTCATCGCTGGCCGCCGCTGCCGATCGCTCAAGGCAAGAACACCGCCGCCTTTCCAGATCGCTGAGCTCCTCCTTCTTCACACCACCATGACGCTCAAAAGTTCGCGGGATCGTGAATTTAAAAGATGGCAAGAAAAGATGCTGTTCTACTTAACATGGCATGGCCCGTTCCTTACTAAGATCCTCCACAAACTCGAGATGAAATGACTCTTCGTCGCCTGAAACGGGTGAAGGGGGCCTTGGTATCCATGTCGTTAACGGCATGAAGATGGTTCGTGATGCGTGGAATCATAGCGATTTCATGTGCAAGAACTATATACTGAACTGCTTGGCAGACCCTCTCTACACGGTATATTCAGTACACGATGTACTGAATTTATTGCTTTCTTAGAATTTGCTAAATATGGTAAGCTAGATAGTCCTACCAATATCACATGCCCCCTATTTTAACACTATTAGTCTTTTTTAAGCTTCAAGAAAACTAAAAATGCTTAGTTCTCAAAAAAGAAAAAAACCTTGATTGGCTTAATCCGTGTATTGTTAATACGTGTATTTTTTATAGATTAAAATTTCGGAGGAGACGTTTAGTCCATTACTAAAAATTATCCCTCAATAATTACAAGATAGATAATAATTACAAGATAGATTCATTTGTAAGTAGTTATGCTATTCTTTTTCACCAACTCAGAAAATTGTAGGACTGACTTTTGGTCATTTCTTAATTAATATCACAAAAAGGGCTTCTCATGATTTATCTATTCATGGTAATACCATGTTTTTAAGTTCATTGTTGTTTGGATTGAAGGACTTGAAAATAAAAAAGGTCAAATATGAACTGAAGAATTTCCTTGTCCTTCTGAATAAACCAATTAGTGGTCTCTATTTTGGTTGTTGGTAGTGAACTATCAACTTCAAACTTTTCTTTTGGACCATTTTACTCTAAATACTTTTCTTTTGGTTTCCTCTAAAGTATATTGCCACAACAGTGTTTCAAATTTTGAATATTTTAAATTATCTTTCATAAATAAGAAATTTCTGAGCGTCAGTGGCGCACAATTCAAAATTTAGTAGATAGTGGCCCACATGTCTGCCCTTCTTTACTAAAGAACTACTAGAATTTTTGTTTGCAGCAGTGTTCGAGCTTATGACGTGCACCTAACTCATACATCAGGTGGTGAGTTCTTCTACCCTTCTCCTCTATACAAGGTTTTTTGTTTGCGACAAGGTTTAATCCCGTGATGTGTGTTAGAAACAGATTGCAGAAAATATAGAAAATCGACTTCACAAGCGAGTACGAACTCTCCCCTTAAGACTATTTCACCCCATAGAGTGCACTGGGAAGGATTGAATGTCTTAGGGATACTAAGAAGTCTAATCAAATATCGTTTGCACTAAAACAACGTTTGATTCCTACTGTATTGAGAATATTTTTGATTTTTGATTGATTTTCTGATGGGAATATCGCAATCTATTTATAAATAGATGGTGCCTTGTCATGGTGCCTCTTGAGATTAAACCAATAGTTATGAATGGTGTCTTTTCATAATTTTCTAAATTAATTAATTAATTCTGTCCAAATATATCTTAACCCATAAAGAAAACTTTCCCTTATAAACACAATAATATAGTGTTTCCTCACCAATGTGAGACATCGCTTAGAAATCTCCAACAATCCCCCATCATTTCCAAGCAATACTTAATAACATGATCTTATGCTTAAATAGAGGTGTCTCGCGATTGAACCACTATATTAGTGAAATGACTTTTAAGTTATTAGGATGGCATAGTAGACTATGCTTTGAACTAGCGATCCTCTCTTATTACTTAATTTCAAGTCACACATAAGATACTTTATTCCCAATACATATAGAAGTTACCGACACTTTTATGACATTTCTGATCCCTAATTGAATTTTAGTGGGTTGATCTGATATGAGAAGTTATGGGAAAGAGTATATTACAACATTTCTAATTCGTGAATTTATAATGATCACCGTGTTCTGCATGCTGGATCTTCTACTATTCTATGTTCTTCCCGAAAGTGTGCTAATCCCTATATTGTGATGTGTCTTGTATCATTTTCATGAGCATTAAGAAATCACGCCTATTTGATTTCCTAAAGCGGCCTCACTTTAAGCTCATATAGGTGAACCTTTCACATACTCCATAATATAGTACACTTGTGGAAATCAATTGAATAATATATATGAGCAACTTTATTCATATACGATCAAATGTACATATTAACCCAGGCAAACCCGGAGAAATATAAAATATATCACACACATCTTTATTGCATAAATATACCACTAAAGGTTCATTAAGAGCAAAAATTTGCTCATCCTACATACACATTATGGAATCAAGCACAACTTGAGATGGTAAGACAAGTGCTTGCAACTACAGAATGATGTACTTGGACTCATTGAACTTAAGACTCGGAGGGTTTTATCGAGTGTTAAGTCGATGTTCCACAATTGGTAGTTAAGAGTATAGGCTTCAAACCCATCCCTTTTGTAGTTTTGGTGACTAAATGCCTCATATGGCCTTTTGTCAAGGGATCTACCAGATTATGATTTGTACGTACAAAGTCCACAGTTATAACACCATCACAAATGAGTTGTTTCACATAACTATGTCGTAAACCAATGTGCCTTGATTTACCATTATAAACTTCATTGTATGTTTTAGCCAATGTAGCCTCATTATCACAATGAATTGAGATAGGTGACGTGGGCTTTTCCCACAGAACCATACAAAAAATTTCTTAGCCACTCGGCTTCCTTGCTTGCAGACGCTAATGCTATAAATTCAGATGCCATAGTTGAATCTGCAATACAAGTCTGTTTTTTTATCCCCATGAAACTGAACCCCCACCAAGTGTGTATATCCACCTACTCGTAGAGGAATGATCACTGTTAGATATCCAAATTGCATCAGAAAATCCTTCTAATACACAAGGAAATCTATCATAATGTATTCCATGGTGAATAGTTCTCCTAAGATACTTAAGTATCCTTCGAATGCCAATGAGCATGACTTGGATTATCAGTAAAACGACTCAGTTTTCCTACAGCAAAAACCAATATCAGGTCTTGTACATGTCATGGCATACATAAGACACCCAATTACCTTAGCATACTCTAATTGTTTCACAAGTTCTCCTGTATTCTTAGATAACACTACATTGTGATCAAGAGGTGTAGATGTAAATTTACAATCAAAGTTGTTAAACTTCTTTAACACCTTTTTAATGTAATGTGACTGAGTCAAGGCCAAACCACTAGTATGTCTAGTAATTTTAATGCCTAAAATCACATCCGCTTCACCCATGTCTTTCGTGGAGAAATTAGCAGATAAAAACTCATTTGTGTCCACCACTTGTTGGAAATCAGTGCCAAATATTAACATGTCATCCACATATAAATAAATGACAACTCCCTTGTTTCCAACAAACTTACTATATACACACTTATCGGCATCATTGATAAGAAATCCATTAGAAAGTACAACTTGATCAAATTTTTGGTGCCATTGTTTGGGAGCTTGCTTAAGCCCATACAATGATTTGATCAACTTACACACTTTGTGTTCTTGACCAGGAACAACAAACCCCTCGGGTTGTTTCATATACACCTCCTCATCTAATTCACTATTTAGAAATGCGGTCTTCACATCCATTTGAAGAATAATGAGATAAAAAATTGAGGCTAATGCAATCAACACCCTTATTGTTGTTGTCCTTGCAACAGGAGCATACGTATCGAAGTAATCAATACCTAACTTTTGAGTGTAACCTTTGACTGCTAAACGAGCCTTTAACTTGTCTATAGTTCCATCTGCTTTCATTTTCCTTTTGAAAATCCACTTACAACCAATGGGTTTACAACCTGGTGGTAGATCAACCAACTTCCAAGTTCTATTACCCATAATTGAATCCATTTCATCATTAATTGCATCATTCCAAAAGGAAGCATCTAGAGACTTCATTGCCTCCTCAAAAGTGACAGGATCAACTTCTAAATTATAACAAAATGGTATGTAAGTGTCAACAAAAGACTGATCCCTACTTCCTTCAACGAGAAACATAAAGAAATCATCTCCGAAATCTTTCGCTTTCCGCGCCCTTTTACTTTTTCTTGGTTCCACAACTTCCTCATTAGTTGAGTTATTATCAACTAAACCATGGTTCTGAGGTATACTAACAATTATGCTCTTGTCGTACGGAGTGCCCTTTCAGCCGTCGCCGTGGTTAGGCATAAGGAATTTTCATGGGCCGTTTTTCGTATTGATCTATGTATAACTGTTGGAATATGCTCAGATTAAAATCCCTAATTATGAACAGTACTATGATCCATCCTGATTGTAGATTTCTTTTGTATTGTTCTATTCTTTATTATTATTCGCAATAATGATCCTTTTCAGACCTAGACTCAAGTCTTACAATGGTATCAGAACCATATTTTCAAAGAGTATTCGCAGACAATATTTTCATTATCATGAATATTTTTAGAAGTTATAAACATAGCATTAAGAATGCTAGATCGGAAGAACATGAACTTCCACAGCAGTTAGATGCTTTAAACAAATGGACTATTCCATTTGTTGCCACTAAGGAAATTTATAATTTCGGTATTTTTGAAACCTTGCGAAATCGTCATGTTATTAAGACTATTGAAGAATCTGTCCAAATGGATAATCAAGAAAAAACTATACAGTTATTTTCTGATACTGATATTGAAAGATATAAAAAATTGCATTATAAATTTTTGCATATTGGATTAGTGCAAATTGCATTTAAACCTTTAACATTAAAAGGTTTACCTGAAAGTTTTATGAATGTTTTAAGAGATGCTAGAAATTTAAATTGGAAGCAATCTCTTTCGGGTGCTATGCAATCCAGTCTGGCTTATGGACCAGTTTATTTTGATGTCAGACCAAATCTTACTCTATCTTTGTCTGATCCAAATATTTTACATGTTTTAACTTTATATGTCAAAGCCCATGGTTATAATTATATGTCTGAAATAGAAGTTATGTGCATCTGTTATCGTATCTATTTCCGTGTGTTAGACACTATGAATCCTAATTGTAAGATTATGGATGATAAGAGAAATAGACAAACGGTTCTTATAGAAACCAACCTAGCCAAAAGGTCTAAGATAACAACTAGAAGACCTATCAGTTGGGATGAAATAAATTATCCCAACGATTGGCTAATTGAGAAAGCTATCCCTGTCCAACCTAGGATAGATACTCGGATTGCTCAAGTAGTTCAAACTACTGATGGAAATATTCATCTCCAATTTGCTACTCAACAACCTAAATTAGGTAAATCGATGTCATCTCCTTATTACCTCTCTCCTCTCGATGACATTCACAGACCTTCTACTGCTAGAGCATCAACCTCTTAGGTTAACGAAGACTTTTATAAGGTTACCACTCCTTCAGAAATCTCTCAGGATGAGAAGATTGATAAAATAAAAATAGGAGATAACTAAATTCCTGTAGGAATTAACACAGATCCTACTCCCAATGAAATGGGATTCACTGATTATTTTAAAAATGGATAGCGACCATATTCATGCTTCCCCTCTGGATTATAGTCCAGGTTCAGCCGTCGCCGTGGTTAGGCATAAGGCATTTTCATGGGCCATTTTTTGTATTGATCTATGTATAACTGTTGGAATATGCTCAGATTAAAATCCCTAATTATGAACAGTACTATGATCCATCCTGGTTGTAGATTTCTTTTGTATTGTTCTATTCTTTAATGTTGTGTCATGAGATCTAGGAACGGTACTAAATCTATTTTCATCAAAAATAGCATCCCTAGACTCAAGTATAGTATTAACAGAATATGAGTCATTAGGTTCAATAACCTTAAATCTATAGGCTTTATTGTTCATAACATAGCCTAGAAAAACACACTCAATTCTTTTCTCCCCAAGTTTCTTTCTTTTGGGATTTGGAACTTTAACAATTACTCTACATCCCCATACTCTAAGATGACTTAGGTTTGATTTTCTCTTGTTCCAGAATTCATATGGGGTAGTCTTACTTCTCTTATTAGGTACTCTGTTAAGAATATAACATGTTGTATGCAAGGTTTCACCCCAATATCCATGTCCTAAACCCGACTTGGATAACATGACATTTACCATTTTTGTTAGGACTCTATTTTTCCTTTCGGCCACACCATTCTGTTGTGGTGTATAAGGTGTTGTAACTTGATGCACATTTCTAGTTGATTCGAAGAATGATGGATTATAATATTCCCCACCTCTATCTGATCTAAGACATTTAATAAAGGTTTCACAATGAATTTCTACATTAGTTTTAAACACTTTAAATTTTTCAAGTGCTTCACTTTTTGAATGTAGCAAATATACATAACAAAGTCTGGAATAGTCATCAATAAAGGTAACAAAATAACATTTTCCGTCTGTTGTCACTCATGTCACATAAATCACTATGAACTAAATCAAGCAATTTCGAATCTCTTTGAACAGAAGGAAATGGTAATCTAGTGATTTTAGTGAGCATACATGTTCTACATTTTACAACATTCTTGTCAATTGAATGAATTAGAGATTGTAGAGCCATATCTTTCAACTTTCTAAAATTTACATGTCCGAAACGATAATGCCATAAAGAAGAAGTATCAAGAGAGTCCAAGACATAAACAGAAACATTCATCACTTTATTAATGTTAACAAGGTTCAATTTAAACATACCACAATATAAATAATCCCTTCATACAAACACCCCACCCTTAGAGAGTACAAAGTTTTCGGCCTCATACACTTGTTTGAATCCATATTGGTTTAAAATACTATCAGACATCAGATTCTTACTAACTTCTGGAGTATGATAAGCATCATTCAAAGATGAACTTTTTCCAGAAGTAAAATCTAATACAACACTTCCTTTGCCTAAAACACTAATAGGAGATTTGTTTTCCATTTAGAGAAAAGTTAAATCTTCCACTGGTTCATAGGTCATGAAGTGAGACTTGTCCTTGCAAACATGTCTTGTAGCACCCGAATCAACCCACCAATCATTGTCATCTTGGACCATGTTGATTTCAGAAATCATGACAGTGAAATTTTCATTGTCATCTGCAGTCTTTCGGTTCTTCTGTCCTGAACTCGAACAGCCAGGATTCTTCTTATTTGGGCAGTCACGTTTCATGTGAGGACCACCACAATTCCAACAAGCGAACTTTTTTTTCTTGTTGATGTCAGTTTTGTTCTTGTTGTTGTTATGCTTGTTTGAATTGAACTATCTTTTCTTGCCTTTTCCCTTACTGGATTGGCCTTCCTCCACAATGTTGATATCCTGATCTTTGTTTTCTTGTTTCCGGAATTCTTCTTCTACCCGAAGATGGTTAGTCAATTCCTCAAGAGTAAGATCATCTTTTTTATCTTTAAGGTTGTGTTTGAATTCCTTCCAAGTTAGGGGCAGTTTGTCTATTATACTAGATACAACAATAGATTCATCCATATTCATGTTATGTTGTTTGAAATTTCCAATGATGAATTCAATCTCATAAAATTGCTCCATTATTGACTTTTTTTCATTCATAGAATAACTGTTAAATTGGGTAACAAGAAATTCTTACTTGTTACATCTTCACGCATGTACCTTGCCTCCAATTGATCACACAATTCCTTTTCATAAGACACGGTCTGGTAAGAATCAAACAAGGCATCAGTCATCCCGTTCAGAATATGGCCTCGACATATGTATTCATCATTCTCCCATTTTGCCCTGGCGCGCGTCTCTGCAATGGTCTTATTCTCCTTTTCTTCTGGTTGTGGAGTAGTCAAAACATAAGCAACGTTCAATGTGGTGAGAAGAAAGTGCATCTTTTTCTGCCATCTTAAAAAATTACCACCATCAAACTTGTCCAGTTTGATAAAGTTTGATGTCATCTCCCTAATACTAGCCATGAAAATAAATAGTCTTAAGATTGTTAGAAACATATTGCAGAAAATGTAGAAAATCGACTTCACAAGCGAGTACGAACTCTCCCCTTAAGACTATTTCATCCCCAGAGAGTGCACCAGGAAGGATTGGATGTCTTAGGGATACTAAGAAGTCTAATCAAATATCGTTTGCACTAAAACAACGTTTGATTCCTACTGTATTGAGAATATTTCTGATTTTTTATTAATTTTCTGATGGAAATATGACAAATCTATTTATAGATAGATGATGTCTTTTCATGGTGCCTCTTGAGATTAAACCAATGGTTATAAATGATGTCTTTTCATGGTGCCTCTTGGATTAAACCAATGGTTAAGAATGATGTATTTTCATAATTTTTTGAATTAATTAATTAATTAATTCTGTCCAAATATATCTTAACCCATAAAGAAAACTTTCCCTTATAAACACAATAATATAGTGTTTCCCCACCAATGTGAGACGTTGCTTAGAAATCTCCAACAATGTGCACCTCTCTAACTCTTTTCTTTTGGTTTCCCCAAAGAGTGTTCTGTCAAAACAGAGTGTTTCAAATTTTGAACATTTAAAACTTTTTTATATCCGAGAAATCTATTAGGGTCAACCATGCACTATTTAAAACTTGGTGAATAATAGGTTTATCATTCTACCCTTCTCCACTTAAATACCGAACCACTTGTGCCTATACCACACATTTCATGTTGGGCTTTTATCACTAGACAAAAGTCCCAGATGTGAACATTTAGAACTCTTAGTCCACATCTTTTAAAGCATTGTCCCACACGACATGTATTTTTAGGTCTACCATACTTTTACCTGAGGCTTATCTCAACAAAAGTAAAGTATAAGCCATACAAGTTTCAATCTTTCATAGGTTCTTACCAAGAAAAATCATGAACAATCATGCCAATGCTTGAATGTAAGTTCAATTATGGGGAAAAAGGTGGGAGAAGTGGTTGAGAAAGCCAAAAAAAAATAACAAAGGACTAAAGTCAAGGGAGAAAAGTAGCTAAAGAACATAACGTTAACAAACTTTGGTTGCAAGGTAAGTAAAAGGAAGCAATATCATAATGAGAAAATGAAAAGAAAAAGAAAAGGAATTTGATGAACAAAATCACTAGATTCTTGAAAATATTTCTTCACATTTTTACAACATTCAAAAAGCACACATATGCACATGAAACTTGATTGGGAGAAGGGAAAAAAAGAGAGGTTTTGATCATATAATCAATTGTAGCAGGTTGTTTTCTCTCTTTTCCCTCTCCTTTTTCTCTTTCCGTAAAACTAGCAGGAAAAAATAACGAGATAATTACGAAGAACGAAAACAAGAATTAGTATGGGGGCAACGATTCATGTCATGGCGTTGTCGTTCATTTTTCCTGCCATTCTTTCTTGATTTCAAATGTATAGTTGATCTCCAAATAGCACTTGTTATCATCATCAAGAAACTGCATACAAAGCAAAAGACACAAGAAAAAAGACTTAATTTGGTTTGCTTAGAAGCTCCGTTCATTTTCACACTGAAGCTTGAACGGAAAAGTCTACAACTACATACCCAATGTAATCACATACAGTGGGATTTGGAGAGGGTAAGTTGTATGCAAACCTTACCTCTACCTTTGTGGGGTGGAGGGGTTATTTCCGATAGACCCTCGGCTCAAAAGAACGTAGTCAATGCAGGAAAAGTCTATTAAGAGAAAATCATGGCTATCTCCCGCAGACTATTCTTTAGATCGTTCCACTCGTTTAAGAATACTCATACAATCTAATAAACTAATAAGCACTTTTTAGCTGTGTTATCTACTAGGAATCAAAAAGATATAAATTTGGAAGCGTCCAGCAACATACAAGTTTCAGCTAGGATGGTTGCTTCAATGCAAATATTGGGTACAAAACTCTAACCAGTCTAATAAATTTGCTTCATTTAGTATTTTAATGTAGTGGTCCTTCAATAGCAGACTTAAAAACTAGCCGAAAACAAAAGATAAAAGATGAATGAAATGAAATGAAACGCGGTCCCTTGTAAAAGATAAAGGAACCATATGCAAAGTACTGCAACCTCACTATCAGTCTATCAGATTGAAGACAATAAGGAGAAGTTTGGCCATGAGAATTATTCACTTTTTTTCCGAAATAATTTTATAAGAATAATTATGGGACAATCTCATAATTTTCCAATCACTACTAATTAGGATGTAATATTATAATTAGGAGTGTAAATCAATTTGTCATCAATTAGTTAGATTAGCATCTTATATTTTAGGTAAACTTAGATTAGTACTACATTGTAATATTGTATATATTTTCTATCATGGGAATGAAATACTCAAGGAATTAATCTTCCTACATGATATCAAGAGTCAAAGATCATTTGTCATAATACATCTCTCCTTCTAACCGATTTCTTCTTCTCCTTAACCCTAAGTATTTCGGCCACCCCTCCTCAAAAACCCTAAACTACTTCCTAAACCCTAGCCGACAACAACCCCCCTCCTCTCGACTAACACATACCCGAAACCCTAAGGGTTTTTCACTCTCTAAACATCAACCTCTACTTCTTTTCTTCTCTAGGTTTTGATTTGTTGTGGAACCTATGGCCGAAAAATAAACTTTTCATCCCGCTCTTGCCGTTAATAACGTCAAAAATTTCATCTCTATAATCCTTGAAATGGAGAAATGGCAATATACATCTTGGGCAGAATTGTTCAAAATCCATTGCCATGCCTATGAGGTAATCGACCACATTATACCTTCCGAGTCATCCTCAGACGCCAGTTTGGTGAACAAAAAGTTATGGTCCCAGTTGGATGCTATTGTCCTTCAATGGATTTATGGCACTATATCCAACGACCATTTACATACCATTTTGGAGCCGAATTCTACGGCTCAACAGGCGTGGGAACGTCTACAAAATATATTTCAGGATAACAAAGTTTCTAGAGTCGCTTATCTTGAACACCAGTTTACGAATATTAAACTGAATGATTTTTTCAATATCTCCTCTTATTGTCGGGAATTGAAGATGTTTGCGGACCAATTATCCAACGTCGGTTCGCCCGTGACAAATCAACGGTTGGTCCTACATTTGATTGCATGATTGAATGAACAGTTTGATGAGGTTGCTACGTTCATTCAGCAAAGTAATACATTGCCTCCTTTCTATTAGGCCCGTTCGAGGTTAATTCCCTAAGAAATACGGATGGCAAAACATGCATCTTCTGGAGCATCCACCGCCGGCATTGCTTTCGTCTCTACCAACTCATTTTCCACGGATTCGGAGCCTCAAAATTCTGGTTCGGGGGGCAATAATAATCGTCAAAATAATGGTCAAAATGGAGTTCAAACCGTAACAATAACAAAGGAAAAATAATGGTGGAAATGGACGAGGCCGTGGTGGTGGCCAACCCGGCGGCGGCAACGGGCAGTCCGGGTAGTGGCTTCAAGGCAACGACTGTAATCAATGGGGGCAGTACCCACCGTGGACCTGGGCCCCACAGTGGGCTGCCCCGCCATGTCCGTACCCTACTTCTTCGTAGGCCAGGCCTCCACCTTTAACTCGCCAACCCAAATTTCTAGGGTCTCGTCCCCAACATGCATTTGCGGCTCAGGCACCATCTTCGGTGGGCTATGCGCCCACTAACATCGAACAAGCCATGAACCACATGAATCTAAGTGTTCTAGACGAGTCGTGGTACATGGATATGGGGGCTACGTCACACATGATGGCATCTCAAGGTAATCTCTCATCTTATTTCAATATGAGCAATAATAAAAATATTATTGTCGGCGGTGGTTAGAAAATTCCAATTCGTGGTATTGGTCAGGTAACACTACCTTCTCCACACCCTCCATTATACTAGAAAAATGTCCTACATGCACCAAAATTAATTAAGAACTTGATATATGTTAGACGTTTTACAATTGATAACAATGTTTCTGTGAATTTTGATCCATTTGGCTTTTCTATGAAGGATTTTCAGACAGGGATGTCACTCATGAGATGTAATAGAACGGGGGACCTATATCCCATCACCTATGTTTCCAACAACCGCATATCTAAACCATCCACCTTTGCTGCCATTTCTCATATTGTCTAGCACAATCGGTTGGGTCACCCAGGAGCACCAGTTTTTAATTCTCTTAGGAAGAATAATTTGTTTGCTTGTAACCGAACTTTGAACTCTTTTGTTTGCCAATCTTGTGTGGTTGGTAAACATGTTAAGCTCCCTTTTGCTTCCTCTACTTCTCATATTTTTATGCCATTTGATATTTTGCATTGTGATTTGTGGACATCATCTGTTTTGAGTTCTGCAGGTCATAAGTACTATCTGCTAATTCTAGATGATTATTCGAATTTTTTGTGGACTTTTCCCTTAGGACATAAATCACAAGCCTATACCATTTTTAAATAATTTAGTATTTTTATCAAAACTCAATTTGACAAATCCATTAAATATTTTCAGTGTGACAATGGGGGAAATTCATAAATACCCAATTTAAAGATTTTTATCACCAAAATGGGATGTCTTTGCGTATTTCGTGTCCACATACATCACCACAAAATGAGAAAGCAAAAGGAAATTTCGAACAATTAATAATATGATTCGAACCATCCTTGTGCATTCTTCCACACCACTGAATTTTTGGCACCATGCACTTCAAATGGCAACATATCTTTTAAATATTCTTCCCTGCTCTACAATGTGTCCCCTACACAAACGTTGTATCATCCTCTTCCATCTTTTACACATTTGTGGGTGTTTGTGTTATCCTTTGTTTCCTTCTACTTCCATTCACAAGTTCCAAGCTAGGTCGACTCCTTGCGTGTTTTTGGAATATCCATTAAATCATAGGGGATATAAATGTTATGATATGGTGACGGGAAAAGTTATTATCTCTCGTCACGTAGTTTTTTATGAGTCTAAATTCCCATTTGTTAGGTCTCATGTGGCATCCTCACCTTCATATGATTTTTTGGACAACGGAATACATTCCATTTTACACCCATCTCAATAATCAACCGCCAGTTGACCCGCCACAATCCAATAACCTCATTAACCTCGCCCAACCACTTTACGGGACTGGACCAGTGGTCTCGGCCGAATTAAATCCCCGTAACAATCAGGCCCATGTGGGGGACCCCACTGCTCCCTCACCAATAAATCGAGGCATCCCATTACCCCAACCCAATAACCACTCGGTAAACCACTCCCCCACACCTTTAAACTTGGACTCCACTCCCCCCTAAGATCATTACCATCCAACCAATGACAGTACAGCCTCGGACATTGAAACACGTGCCACGCACGAGATTTTTTTGGCCCAAACGTCATTTTAACTTACTATCTTCGGTTCAACCATCACCATACCAAAAACTCCCAAAGCAACCTTATCAGACCCGAATTGGAAAACTGTCATGTTAGACGAAATTAATGCTCTTATTGAAAATAAGACGTGGGAATTAGTGTCCCGTCCATCTACTGTGAACATTATTAGGTCTATGTTGGTTTTCTGTCACAAAAAGAATTATGATGGCTCTTTTGTAAGATACAAAGCTCATTTTGTTGGTGATGGCAGGTCTCAGCAGGTTGGAGGAGATTGTGGAGAAACTTTTAGGACGGTTCTTAGCCTGGCACTGTCCAAATCATGGACCATTCATCAGTTAGATGTCAAAAATACATTTTTGCATGGCCATCTACGGGAAGCAGTTTACATGCACCAGCCGCTGGGTTTCCGAGACTCTGCACATCCAGATTATGTGTGCCTGCTAAAACAGTCCCTATATGGTTTGAAACAAGCTCCACGAGCTTGATATAACAAGTTTGCAGGTTTTGTATCCACTCTTGGTTTCTCCCACAACAAATCCGATCAATCATTATTCATTTATAAGAATGGCAGTGACATGGCGTATATCCTTCTATATATAGATGACATAATTCTCACTGCATCATCTACCTTCTTTCGCCAGTCTATTATGTCCCTTCTCTCAACAGAATTTGCGATGAAGGATTTAGGTCTTTTAAATTATTTTTTGGGCATTGCTGTCACTCAATATGTAGGTGGTATGTTTCTAAGTCAGAAGAAATACGCCGAGGAGATACTTGAAAAAGTCGGTATGTCATCCTGCAATCCATCGCACACTCTAGTGGATACAAGAGCCAAATTGAGTAACACTGCAAGGAATTCATACAGTGATCCTACACATCAGGGGTGGGCGTATATCGATTTATATCGGTTTTGTATCCGAAAAATATGAACTGAATAAAAATTGGTTTTTTAAAAAAAAATGAATCCGTCTTTTTTAAAAAAAAAAAGATATGTTCAGTTTATATCGCCGAACGTATAGGATTATATCAGTTTTTTCAAGTGGGCCGGGGCGGATCGGGTCAGGGAATTTTTTATTATTTTTTTAAATTGAATTTCCAAAACTGAAATTGACACACCTACACTATCATGAAATTTCGACGTTGAAATCTATTGTGTATCGTCAGATGTTTACTAAAGAAAAAGGAAAATTAGAAATCGATTTGGGGGAAAACACAAATTGATTGGGAAAACGAACGTTTTTCTATGCCAAACCATCTTGTGGCAGTTTGGGCCGCCCTGTCTCGAAAAAATACCCAAAATAAAAAAATGGGTAAAACGGACATCCGAGCGCAGAGTTATGACCATTTAAAGTTTTACCAATTTACAACTACTTTCTCTCCCTACATTTTATGTCAATGCTTCCATGATATGTTAATCAAATTCATGCCGCATTCGACTTTCATAAAAGCTTCATAGATTGGTTTCAATGGCTATGATTCAAGAGATAGTAGTAGCCTAAAATAAAAAATAAGATTAATTACATATTTAATTCGGTTTTTCGGTTCGGTTCGTATCCAAAATTAAAAAACCGAACCGAATCACTAAATTATTTTCAAAAAATCAAATTTTTTTAAAAAAAATGAATAAAAACATAATCGAATTTCGTTTCGGTTTTTTCGATTCTCTGGATTTTTTGCCCACCCCTACTACACACTACCGCAGTCTCGCATGGGCTTTGTAGTACCTCACTTTCGCGAGACATGATATCTCCTATGATGTTCAGCAGGTGTGTTTGCATATGCATGGTCCGAAAGAGGAACATATGGGGACTCTCAAACGGATTCTACGGTACATCCAGGGTACTATTCAGTTTGGATTGCATTTGTATAAATCCTCCATCTCGACTCTATCCTCTTATACCGATGCGGATTGGGGTGGCTGCCCGGACACACGATGTTCAACATCGGGTTATTGTGTGTTTTTGGGAGATAATCTGATTTCATGGTCATCCAAACGCCAGCCAACTTTGTCTCGGTCAAGCGCTGAGGTAGAATACCGGGGGATGGCCAATGTGGTCGTTGAATCATGTTAGCTCTGTAATCTTCTCTTAGAGCTCCATTGTCCGATTGAGAAGGCAACCGTTGTTTATTGTGATAATGTGAGTGCGATATACTTATCCGGTAATCATGTTCAGCATCAACGCACAAAGCATATTGAAATGGATATCTTATTCGCCCGATAAAAGGTTGCCCGTGGACAAGTCCGGATTCTCCACGTACCGTCCCGTTATCAGATTGCAGACATCTTCACGAAAGGTCTTCCGCGCGTACTTTTTGATGATTTCAGGGACAGTTCAGCATCCGAGAACCTCCCGCTAAGACTGCAGGGGACTGTAAGAATAATTATGGGACAATCCCATAATTATTTCCAATCACTACTAATTAATATTGTAATTAGGAGTATAAATCAATTTATCATCAATTAGTTAGATTAGCATATTATATTTTAGGTAAACTTAGATTAGTACTACATTGTAATATTGTATATATTTGCTATCATGAGAATGAAATACTCAAGGAATTATTTTCCTACAAATTTTTCCACTTTATTTCAAAATTAGTGTTTGGTTATAAAATTTCCAAATTTGGAGAAGTGCTCCAAACCTGTTTTCCGACTCCATCTTCATAAATTCGAAATAAAGAGCTCTTTTCTCTCCTTTGCAAAAAGTATAACCAAACACAACATCATCTTCAACTATAACTTCATAAATTTCAAATAAAGTGTAAAATATATGGAATCTATGGCCAATCGCCTACTAAGATTCGCTAAATTCAATGCATGATAGGATTGCAAAATCACTTATAACTAAGCCGTGCATAAGACTAGAAGCATTCATAATTCAATTTCTGGCATTTGTAGGATTTTAGTACTTCTGTTGAATGGTAGATAATGAATATGTTAAGAGCATTAAAGAGAAAAAAGAACAATCACCTTTGTCCTTGCCGAGTAAGATCCTCTTGCAAAAATGCCAGAAGGTGTAGTGTCTTCTGGCATTTCATGTGTATAAGGCTCCAATTGAGGACTAAACGCCCCAATCATCTGTTTCGTACTGTCAACTGAAATAACGTTCGTGAAAAGGGAAAACGTTAATTAAGAACATAGGCCTAAAAAATGACATATTCACATAGAGGTGGAAATGTGAAGGGGCGGTATAGTACCTTTGATACCGGTTTTCCAAACTGTGTTTGTGTATTTAAGGCCTGTCACTATGTTATTGTTAACCTGGAATGTAAATTTTAGGTTGTATTTGCTCCCTTCTTTCAGGACAAACCATGGGCTCTTGGGATTTCCATCCTTAGGGATAGGGAGAACAATATCAGATCTACCGAGGGACTTAATTTCAAGGCTCAAGATCTTTACTTCTGGATCCAGGGATTCTACATTATATATCAATCATAAAAAGTTTCAAGATTCATATCAAACGATTTTGGTTTTCATCAGAAGTAGATATGCTTCTCAAATGTATTTAAAAGCTCAGCAAGATTCTACGACCATAGAATCCTAGTTAGAAGTTCCATATTATGTCACAGAAAATTGAATAAAGAAAATTCTGGAGTTCCTCGTCTTAACAACAACAACAACAACAACAACATACCTAGTATATTCCCACAAGTGGAGTCTGAGAAGCGTAGAATGTACGCAGGCCTTACCCCTACCTTTGTGGGGGTAGAGAGGTTATTTCCGATAGTTACTCGCCTTAACATATCTTGAAAACGAAAACAACACAGACGGAGCTGTTCACTCACCATAATTGAAGTAAAATTTTTGGCTTTGTTTTCTTCAGAAAAGAAGAGTAACGTGAAAAGACATCCAAAAATCCACACCAATTTGTTTTTCACAACAAAAATTCAAAATGCAGTCTGAACTAGTCCATAGAATTTGACAGATAATAAATTTATACCATGTATTCATAAACTAAAAGCATGATTATTACTGGAACATAGGAAAGAACAGCAAAAAGATTTTAAATTTCATGAGGTTATTATAGGAACGCGATGAAAAATCCCCAATAGGAGCAAAACAAAGCTTCAAAATTGTACTCCCTCCGTCCCATAATACTTGTCAAGTTTCTCTTCTCGAGAATCGATTTGATTAATCTTCGTAGTTAAATTGGATTAGATTAATTCAATATTTTAAACTGAAAATATAGATATACGAAAAGTATTATAAGATCCTAAGACGTCATTGGTCAAAATTCATATAGTTTGATTCTCAAGAAGCGAAGTGACAAATATTTTGGTACGAAGGAGTACATGCATATTGCTTTTTCCTCAAAAAAAAGGGAAACATTGGAGCAACGGTAAAGTTGTCTCCGTATGACCTATCGGTAACGGGTTTGAGCCCTTCGAGCGAGGTCCTTCCGCTGGACCGGGCTGCCCTTTCTTACTCTTTCCTCAAAAACCAAAATCAGAAATTTAAGAAGGTTAAAGGAGCAAATCTTGAAGCAAAAACAATTAATATTACCTCCAACAGCATTAATATCCACACTTCCAAGGAGCTGCTCCTTCCACCTTCTCAAACTCTCATCATCCTAAAAGCAAATATTGAATCAAATCAAAACAAACACCACAAAACAAACATTAAAAGGAATAAAGATAACATTTTTTTCCATCTCAAGAAAATAAAAGGGAAGAATGAAAACAAACATCACACAACAAACATTAAAAATGAATAAAGAGAGCATTTTTTTTTTGTTCATTTCAAGAAAATAAAAAGGGAAGAAGCAAAACAAACAGCACATTCAAAGAAACATTTAAGAAGGAACAAAGATGCAATCTTTTTAATCTTTTCAAGAAAACAAAAAGGGGGGAAATCACTAAAACCAAACATTGAATCAAATCAAAACAAACATTAAACATGAATAAAGATAACATTTTTATAATCATTTCAAGAAAACAAAAAAAAAAGGAAGAATCAAAACAAACACCACATGAAAAGAAAATATTAACAAGGAACAAAAATACAATCTTTTTTTTTATCTTTTCAAGAAAACAAAAAAGGGGAAACTCATGAAATATTGTTTTTTTTGGTTTTTCATTCGGTGTCCAATACCCACATTGGGACCGGCCTAAAACACTCTCTGACAAACGCGACTCTATAACCAACAGAGCTCGAACTCGAGAAATGTTAAAAAGAGAACAAAAGGTAGCAATTTCTTTTTGATTTTAAGAAAATAAAAAGGGAAGAATCAAAACAAACAGCACATTCAAAGAAACAATTAAGAAGCAAGAAAGATGCAATCTTTTTAATCTGTTCAAGAAGAAAAAAAAAAGGGGTAAAATCATGAAATGTTTTTTTGGGCTCGACTAAATTCAGATTCGCGACACAATAAGTCCCACATTGTGATAAAAGAGCTACTTAATAAAGACCGACTATGTATCCAGCATGACTCGAACTCGAGAAATATTAAAAAGAGAAAGAACAACACACACCTTATCTTTTTCAAATTGTTCTTTGAGGGTACATTGAGGACCTAACTCAATCTTGTTATTAGCTTCATCATCATCCTCTTCTTGATCAGTAGTATATATTGAACTTTCACTCATTTGCCTATTAACCTTATTATTCTCACCAACAGGTCCACCATTCTCAATCTCAGGATCAGAATGATCAGCCATAATTCCTTTATTACCCTCACATATTGTTACCTTATTTTCATCAAATCCCATGTTGTTGCTACTTTCAGCAACTCCAACAGCCAAGGACATCAATAAGTGCTCTTAACAAAAAAAAAATGAATGAATGAATTAAAGAAATAAAATTAAAAGGCTTTAACCAGTTTTGTTCTAGCTTGATATATTATATGTATGATGCTATGATATGATATATATGACAAGAAATGAAAAGAACAGAACTAGAAAAGCCCAAAAAGAAATAACAACAACATTCAGGAGAGGCTAAAAAGAATCTAATCTCCCTTTATAAATAAACAAGAAATATTTTGAATTATTGTTTAGAAAAAAAAATAAAAAAATGTTCAAAAAAGAATCCCAAGAAGAGAAATGTTATGTAAGTATTATTACTACATAATGGTAAGAAGAAAAAGACACCAAGAAAAAAGAGAGAGAATGAATATTTGAGGTGCAAAAAGGAAATGCTTATGTGGTGATCCAGATATTGTGAGAATTAAAATTGAACATATGATTTTATAATAATAATACTCCCTCCATCTCAATTTATTTGACATTTTTCATTTTTCGAGAGTCAAACGAGTTGTTCTTTGACCGTAATTTTTTCATATGTCTTTTAAATATTGTAAACTATTAATTATAGTGACCTATAATACTTTCTTACGTAGTTTCCGAATATGTGACTTTTATTTCAAAAAATTTAAAAATTCTATGTCCATACACGGTCAAAATTAAGAAGTTTGACTCTAAAAAAAGTGTCAAATAAAATGAGGACAGAGGGATAATGATTAGTATTTTATAATAATAATAATAATAATAATATAATAATAATAATAATAATATAATAATAATAATAGTATTTTACTAATATAAGTATATAAGAATAATAATAAGAAGAAGTGAAGAATGGTGGAGAGATCGTGAAGGTCACTTGGGAGACAGCTTAGGATTGGGTGAAAGAGAGAGATTTTAACTATTATTTGGACCTTGAGAACTACGTGCATCTCTTCCATTAATAATTCATACTCAGAGTTTGAAAACGAGATCTTTCGTTAAGGATGAACATATTATATTCACCTACTACAACCCTTGATAGTCCTTCACCCCGTCATTTTTAAATTTTTTTACCTATTGTTCGTTATTTGAACTAGGGTACTCCTGACTAATTTGAATCGTTTTAAATGATTGCTAACATGATTTTTTTTATATTCGTGCTCAAACCCAAGACATCTAATTAAGGATGACGAGAAATCTTATCTATTCCACCACGTACAACCACTTAGTAGTCCTTCACCCAAACTTTTTTGTTCGTTTTCCACCCTTATTCCGGTATGTGCATTGAGGCATGTGCTCATTAAAGGAAATAACACTTTCTATTAGCATATTTTCATACTCAAGGTTCAAATTGAGATATTTAGTCAAGGGCGAAAGGATTTTATCTGTCCCACCATAACTCTAGAGGATCCTCGCCCCAACCATAACTTTCCTGACATTTATTTTCATTTTTCAGTTTCTTTTGGTATAATCATATATATCCGAAATTCACTTAATCCATATTTGCTTTCTTATTATAGACAAAAATTTATTTTCATGACTCGAACCCCATTGACCCGAAATGATTAAGAGTAAAAGAACTCTTATCATCATTTCACCACATACTTGATAGTCCTGCTACTATTTTCCTGATCACATGAAATGACAGAGTTATATTTGGCTTAGGTATTGTGATTAACATCTAATCCTTAACTTAAATCTTGGCTTAGGCCTAAGGTACAAGTACTCCTAGTGATATTTATTTAATTTGTTCATCTTAAATATTGATAGCTCGTGAGTATGTAATTTTCATCCATTACTTATGTAAATATTATAAATAACTCTATGACCAAAAAAATAAATAAAACGTGTGAAACCCTTTGGTTTTTTTTTTTTCTTAAATTATACTCCGACTTGTTAGTAGGGTAACAGTACATAAAGTCACGTTCGTAAGTTAAGGTTTATAAACTTTTCTTTTTTGTTTTTATTTCTTAAACTTTTTAATGTTCACACTCAATGATTAATGAAGCATTATTCAACAAAAATGATAGTTTGATTTTAATTGTTATTGCAGGAGAAATTTCAAGAAGTAGAAAAAAAGTTTTTAAATTTTTACTTTTAGAAAAAGTTTTTATTGGCAACAAATAGTAAGGTGTATTAATAGGCAATGACAAGGACTCACGACTCAAATGTTATTGTCAATAGATTGAACATTTTTAAAATTTATGACCATGGCTATTTATTTATTTCACGTGACTCAACATAAATGGCTTCAGAAAATTTATTATCGACCCTGACATATGCATCTTAAAGGTGTTATTTCATCTAAACCGACATTTAATTACTATTATTATTGTTGTTATATATTGTCATCGTCACTGTTGTTGTTATATGACAATTACAAACAGCCTCAATTAGCTAGAATAGGTATGAGGTTTTACGACTAACTGAAACTAATGCACATGTTTTAAGTTGTTAACTTATTTACGTAATTGACACTCGAGAATAGGTGCAGAAGCTTTTCTAAAATTTGACTCGAAAGTGTTTAATAGGAACATGCAATCATGTGTTTAATTAGGTGTTCAATCGAAATAGACCTTAGTTTGAGTGTCTAATGTAATTTACTGACAAATTTAAAGGGTAGTATATATTCCACCTTTGATATTCGATATTATCAACTCATATATAATGGATAATTCAAGTGAAATAACTTGTTGAGCAATAACTATACTGTTGTTGCCCAAAAAAAGCACAATACTCATGAGCTTAGTACCGGATAAATGCTGGGGAAAAGTATGATGAACTAATTAGTAGTTGGGTAGATAATTGATTTTTGTAACTTACATCAATAATAATATTAAGAAGATAGGGATGAGGCCTTTTTTTAGGTGCTTGAAATAATTAATGGGGCCTTAGAATTTATTTCGATACACGTTATCATGATTTTCTGGTATATTCCCATCGATATTCATGGTAATTAACATGATTAGTTAAAATCCTAGAGGAATATTAGTAATGATTCATGATTTTTTAATCCTTTGGGAACGAATCACGCCAACATAATTAAGAAATATTGTGGAAACCTTTTCTTTTTCTTTTTTCTTCTTTACTTTTTAATTTCCTCTATTAGAAAAGAAAGTCTAGAAACTTTTTTAAATTTTAGTTTGCACTCAGTGTTCAGTATTTATATTGAGGCTCAATTCATGTCGTGTAAAGTCATTTAGGAGGGAAGTACTTGCTACCGGATCGTTTTTTATTCCCAATACTCGAATTCAAAATTATTAATAAAGGATGAAGGAAATTTATTCGTCAGGTCACCACCTTGATGGTCAACATCTAAGAAACTTTATTTTGCTTTTTATTGTAATGATGGTGGATTTTGTTGTTGGTGGTCAAAGAAGTACCAGACATGACAAGTTTAGAATTATAATGTTGTCGTTAATGGGGATATAATTATTACCTTGAACCGATTCAAATCACGGCTCTTCTTCATCTTGCAAATTCAAAAACTAACAATTACATCTCAATCCTAAATAAATTTTGTTTTCATCTTGCAAATACACCAGTAAAATGAAGTTGGTTGCACGCTCATTAAAATATTTATGGTGTTTATTTATGACTAATTGATTTAATAAGGTGATAATATGTCAATCATCTACGTCTATGTTAGGTGATAGAAATCTACGTGCCAACACAAGTCATGCATCTATTGTTTGGTATAAAAAATGGGTGAGTACTAGTAACTCCACCATGTACACCTCAAAGTAATACAAAATTTTGTATATTTCCATTTCAAATGTTATGAACAAATAAACTTGAAACTAATGAATCAATTTTCACCTATGGATCTCTCAAATTCCCACTCTCCACACTGAATGAAAAAGCAAGCTAACCAAAAGCACTAACAATATTAGAATACAAGGAGAAGAAAAGTAGTTGCTAGTGACAAGCAAATTAATTGCTTCCCCATTTTCTCGCGACGTTGTCTTTGGCAGAAACGCGAGAAGGAACTTCCTCCTGAGAAATGGTACCAAGGCTGTTTTGGCTAGCAGGATATACCTTCCGCATAATCTGTGATGTTACAAAGGTAAACCCGGTCCTTGCTCCTCGCAGCGTGAACAACAGAGGGTTGAATATGACTGCAAGTATCACATCTCCTTTTGTAACTATCAAGTACTGCAATTTTAAACACAAAGTACTGATGAATAAGAGGCAAATGGAAGTGCGGAGTAACCATATTAATCGAAATCTTAATGATACCGAAGAAACTCCTACCCCTCTATTCATTTTATCTGAAAGTGTTTGGGACAAGTAATTCAAGGGGAAAAAAGAAAAACTTTGGCAAGTTTGGATTCATAAACATGCAATGAGTTTATGTGGCTATAAAATCATGTTACTAAGGATAGAATGAGAAGTTAAAGTTAAAATTGTTTTAGACATCATTCTTATATGGAAGAGACTAAAAAGGGAAGTGTGTTACGTAAAATAGGCTAGAGGGAGTATAAAGAAGCTTATGCAAATGTGAATAAGAGACAACTGGAAGTGGGGAATGACCATGTTAAGTGAAATCTTAAAGCAACAGAAGAAACTCCTACCTTCTGACATTTTATGGGAAGGTGTTTGACTAGGACATAGGGACCATGGTTTAGGAAGAAAAAAAGATTTTTGGAACTTTGTAGTCTTGAACATGTCATGACATTTCTTTGGCTATAAAATCATGTTACTAAGGATAGAATGAAAAGTTAAAAGTTTATTTGCCTCCAAATATAGAAAGGTGTCATTCTGTTTGGAAGAGAATAAAAAGGAAAGAGTGTCACGTACAAAAGATTAGATGAAGTATAAAGAAGCTTATGCAAATGATGAATAAGGGAAAACTGGAAGTGGGGAATGACCATATTAATTGAAATCTTAAAGCTATAGAAGAAACTCCGACGCCTCCGGTTCATTTTACGTGAAGATGTTTGACCGGGTACGGAGTGTAAGAAGAAAAAAAACTTTTGGAACTTTGTAGTCTTGAACATGTCATGACATTTCTGTGGCTATAAATCATTATGTTACTAAGGATGGAATCAGAAGTTTAAAGTTATTTGTTTCTAAATACAGAAAGGTATTTTTTTCTGAAAGACTAAAAAGGAATGAGTGTTACGTAAAATAGGCTAGAGGAAGTATAAAGAAGCTTATGCAAATGATGAATAAGAGACAAGTGGAAGTAGGGAATAACCATATTAATTGCACTCTTAAAGCTACTGCTATAAAGAAGCTTATACAATTGCTCACCATGACAATAATACCCAAAATAGCAAGGCTTGCTTGTTGGGCTTCCTGCCAGAAATGGCCATCGTCGCCACAAAACCATCTACGCCAATTAAACCAACCGCCTCCGCCTGAATTGTCTCCTCCACCTGCTTCCTCCCGTCGTTTAATTTCTTTATCCCATTTCTCGTACTCAATTTTCTTTCCTCCCAAAGCACTTTCTAAAGCTTTTCTGGCTTCGTCCTGTTTATATGAAATGGCACAACACAGATAGGTAAATGATCTGACAGAAATTCGAAGGCAAATAAAAGAAGAAAAGGAAACTTCCACTTCACACATTTCACAGTGAGTCACCTTAATTAAATTTTACAACCATGTCCTCAAAATATGACTAAACTAGAATCTACTTCTCTGCTAGGTAGAAACATCAATTAGAAGAAAACTTCTCTGTAGCTCTTGTTTTCGCCAAGATATTGCAAATACGGTTACCAAGGCCATTTTATTCTGTTTGATAAGTCAAAAAGTTATTACTGAGGACTGAGGTACATAATCCAAATGAGATAATGCCTCCTAAAAGTCTGAAGGCGCATGACCTAGAAACTGAGGTAGGTAATCCAAGGTTAAGCGTGGGTGAAGAAACCTCGTAAATATAATCTTGTGGCAAAGCACACTATGAAAGTTGCACTCCTCCGATGAGGGAAAGCTCAATGCCAGGTTCATTTCAAGTGAAATATCTGGAGTTAACTTCAGTACATAAGAGCGCTAATGTGTAGCTATCTTCAACAAAGCTAGATCGTATCGATCAAACAATCTGATGTCCCCCGTTATGACACATATATTAGAAAGATTAGTGAAAATGACAGGTCAACAAAGAAAAACCTAATACTCCCTCCGCTTCAATTTGTTTGTCTTAGTTTGACTCGGCATAGAGTTTAATAAAATAAAGAAAGACTTATAAATCTTGTGGTCTTTATGTGTGTAACGTACCAAAATGCCCTTTGAATGTTGTGGTCTTAAATATGCCATGTCGGATGTTGAGTGTAACGAGTTACTAAATATAAAAAGTGGCATTCTTTTCTAAACAAACTAAAAAGGAGAGTAAAACAAACAAATTGAAACGGAGGGAGTAATTGATTATGATGCTAACAATAATCAAAATCTCATTTAACTCGTGAAAAGGAAAAAAGGATATCGAAATTTAGGTCAAATCAGATCTATTATTTGGAGTCAATTTGAGTTGGAAGACAAGTTATACAAGTTTATTAGTTGGTAGTAATAAAGGTTCTAATATGATACAGAAAGTTGCACCTTAAGATTAACTACATTTATATATATATATATATATATATTAGGTCAAATCAGTTCTATTATTTGGAGTCAATCTGAGCTGGAAGAGAAGTTATACAAGTTTATTAATTGGTAGCAATAAAGGTTCTAATATGATACAGAAAGTTGCACCTTAAGATTAACTACATATATATATATATATATATATATATATCAAATGGGGGAGTTTGACCATGGCTAGTGAGATGGGGGAGAGGTTGACGGCCAAGGGGGCTTAGGGGAGTAGTGGGGACGCGACCAGTATGTGGGACAAAACGGCCAGTTGCATCCGAGAGGTGGCTAGAGAACTGTTAGGGGTTTCGCGGGGTATCCGAGGTGGGCATCGAGGGGACTAGTGGTGGAATGGTAAAGTTTAAGAGAAGGTGGATGCGAAGAAAGTGGCGTATGCGAAATTGGTAGAAAGCAAGGATGAGGTGGAGAAGTGGACGAATAGGGAACTGTATAAGATGGCGAGGAAGGAGGCAAAGCTAGCAGTCACGGCGGTGAAAACAGCGCCTTTTGAACGCCTATACGTGGAATTAGAGAAAAAAGGCGGCGATAAGAAGTTGTACAGACTAGCCAAAGCGAGGGAAAGGAGGGCCTGTGACTTAGATCACGTGATGTACATCAAGGACGAGGACGGTAAAGTACTAGTGGAGGACGCACATATTAGGCAGAGGTGGCAGTCTTACTTCCATAAACTCTTGAACGAAAAAGGAGATAAAGACATTGTGCTGAGAGATCTGGAGCAAGCTGGTAGGTACCGAAATTTTGGATACTGTAGAAGCATTAAGATTGAGGAGGTTGAGGGTGTTGTTCGCAGGATGCGCGGGGACGAGCGACCGGGCCTGATGAGATCCCAGTTAAATTTTGAGAGAGCGCAGGCAGGGCAGGCTTGGAGTGGCTGACTGAGTTGTTGAACGTCATTTTTAAGAAGACGAGAATGCCCGAAGAATGGAGGTGGAGTACAATGGTTCCTTTGTACAAGAACAAATGTGATATCCAGAGTTGCAACAACTATAGAGGTATCAAGATGCTGAGCCACACTATGAAAGTTTGGGAAATGGTCGTGGAGATGAGGGTGAGAAGAGGCGTGTCTATTTCCGAGAACCAGTTTGGATTCATGCCGGGGCGTTCGACTACAGAAGTCATTCATCTTATTAGGAGGTTGGTGGAGCTGTATATGGAGAGTAAGAGAGACTTACATATGATTTTCATCGACCTCGAGAAGACATATGATAAAGTCCCTAGGGAGGTTCTTTGGAGATGTTTGCAGGCTAAAGGAGTACATGTGGCGTACACTAGGGCGATCAAGGATATGTATGATGAAGCCAAGACCAGAGTACGGACAGTGGGAGGAGACTCGGAGCACTTTTCTGTGATGATGGGGCTGCACCAGGGATAGGCTCTTTGCCCATTCTTATTTGCCTTGATGATGGATGGACTGACGCGACAAATCCAAGGGGAAGTACCATGGTGTATATTATTCGCAGACGACATAGTCCTGATTGATAAGACTCGCAGCGGGGTGAACGCTAAACTGGAGGTTTAGAGACAGATTCTGGAGTCTAAAGGGTTCAGGCTGAGTAGGACCAAGACAGAATACTTGGAGTGCAAGTTCAGCAACGGGAGCGACCTTGAGACAGGCGTGGAGGTGAGGCTTGAGACTCAGGTCATTCCGAAGAAAGAAAGCTTCAAGTACCTCGGGTCTATTATCCAAGGAAATATAGAGATTGATGACGATGTCACACATCGTACATCGTATTGGGGCAGGGTGGATGAAATGGAGGCTTGCATCTGGAGTCTTGTGCGATAAAAAGGTGCCACGAAAACTAAAAGGCAAGTTTTATTGGGTGGTGGTTAGACCGACTATGTTGTATGGGGCCGAGTGTTGGTTAGTCAAGACGTCGCACACCCAAAGGATGAGAGTGGTGGAGATGAGAATGCTGAGATGGATGTGTGGGCACACAAGTAGGGATAGGATTAGAAATGATGATATCCGGGGCAGAGTGAAGTGGCCTCGGTGGAGGATAAGATGTGGAAAGCGAGGTTGAGATGGTTTGGACATGTGCAGAGGAGAGACACAAATGACTCAGTGTGGAGGTGTGAGAGGTTGGCTATCGACGGGTTTAGAAGGGGTAGAGGTAGGCCGAAGAAATATTGGGGAGAGGTGATTAGACGTGATATGAAGCAGGTGCAACTTACTGAGTACATGACCTTAGATAGGGGGTTGTGGAGGACACAGATTAAGGTAGAGGGATAGTAGGTAGTCGAGTGTAGTCCTACTTACGCTTACAAACTGATAGTTGTAGTATTATTATTGCAGGTCCGCTTAGCATATCATACGAATAGGTGTAGTATTGCTTTATAGTCTTTTGTAGTTGTATTTCTTCTGTTATGCGTTCTTTAATGTACTTGGTTTATCTCGTTTATCTGTGTTAGTTACTGTTTTTTCCTTCTTTTTCAGGATACGCTATTATGGCGTATTCGCGTTTTCTATTAGCATTTGCATACTGCTTTAAATTTTTAATTTTTTAAATTTTTGACCGGGTCGGATTGTTTTTTTTCTACTTTGCATGTCCTGAGCCGAGGGTCTCTCGGAAACAGCCGCTCTACCTACCAAAGTAGAGGTAAGGTCTGCATACACTCTACCCTCCCCAGATCCATGTTGTGGGATTTCACAGGGTATATATATATATATATATATACACACACACACCTTTCTAAACCGTTTCACAACCTACATGCATGTGTGCTAATGATCAACAAAACTTTGAAACTTCCTCTAGCAATTATAGGCTAGCCTCAATGTCTGCCCTCACTACTTCCACACAATTGTTTGTTCTAAAAGCTCAACCTTTTGTTCAACTTCAACCTTAGTTTCAAATTTTAATTAACAAATCCATGTTTCCTGAACTATCACACGAAAAACACAAAATTAAGAAGCGTTCTAAACTCCACTTTACTAGTAGGACTAATAAGAGTACAACATGCGAAAAAGATTTAGACATAATGCCCTGAGTTAATCTTCCAGTAACCTCAACTCCATGTAAAGCCAAGAATCTAAGTCAACAAACATAATGTAGGATGCAAAGAACTATAAATGTCAGGATATCAGAAGCATCTGAAATTAATGATCTTACCAAAAATTAAAAGTCTACTTTTTCATTTGCTACATGACTACATCTAATAGTTACACTAACAAAATTCAACAGCTTTGTCATTTTTTTGTTAAATGCCTTCTTACTGTGCTACTCCCGTCCCAAGAGGCAGGAAATAGGAAGCGAATGGAAACCAAGTTTAGCTAGTAAAGGAAAAGCCAAAGTTACTAAAGAAGAACAATGCAATCAAAATCATAGAGCAACCATAGTAGAAGCCAAGCTAAAATGCCCGAGTACAGGCTCAGGAAAGACCAGAAACATTTGGGGGGTTTTCTTTTTCTTTTTCTTTTTCTTTATCCTTGACAAGAAGTGGGCTTCCGCTGAGAGATACAAAGAGGGAGAAAGTAGACGTTCGTGGTCCTTTAATATATATGAAACTAAATCAAGTGGAGAACCTTGTTCCCCAAAATTAAAACTTCATATGCATTTTATTTGTGGTATACTCTTTTGGGTCAATCGTTTAGGAGTTTCAGATGGAATTAGAATAGGTACCGTTAAATGCAATAGGAGAGACTCTGTGAATAAGCACTAAAGCATATTGTCATTAAATTGTTTATACACCAAAGAGTTTCTCTTTCTAGCCCAAGCTCACACCAAGAACAAGTGAAAATAATCTGTTCACTCACGCAAGTGCAAACATAAAACCCCTTTGCTATTTTAGTACCCTTTTTTCTTCTAGTCCTCGATTTAATCAGTGGTATATGCAAAATCAAACCAAATGGTACTACTATCCATTGTTCTCCAGAATAGTAAACCAAAACAAATGCAAAATGTAAGACCCCTTTGCTATTTTAGTACCCTTTTTCTTCTAGTCCTCAATTTAATCAGTGGTTTATGCAAAATTAAATCAAATTCTACTATCCATTGTTCTCCAGGATACTCTTAAGTTTAGAAATTTTGTCAATAACCCAACAGATACCCACTTCCTTTCTTTCCAACAGAAAGCAAAAGACCATCAAAACTGGGAATTTTCAACATTAAAGCTAAATTATGAAAAGAAACCTTAAAATTTCGACACTCTTTAAGTTCAGAAACTTACCCCATTGCTATTTTAGTACCCCTTTTTTCTTCTAGTCCTCAATGCAATCAGTGGTATATGCAAAATCAAATCATATACTACTAGCCATTATCCCCCAGGATACTCTTAAGTTTAGAAACTTTCACGATAACTCAAAAGATACCCACTTCTATTATTTCCAAGGGAAAGCAAAAGGACATCAAAACTGGGAATTTCCAACATCAAAGCTAAATTTTGAAACGAAACCTTAAATTTTGACTTTGCTATTTTAGAACCCTTTATCTTCTTCTCCTTAATTTAATCAGCAGTATACACATAATCAAACCAAATGGTACTACTATCCACTGTTCTCCAGGATACTCTTTTAAGTTTAAGAAATTTTCTCAAAAACCCAAATTGAAACCCACTTCTTTTCTTTCCAAGGGAAAGGCAAAAGACCATAAAAGCTGGGACTTTTCAAGATGATAGCTAAATAAGCACTCAAGCAGAATGTCATGAAATGCAAAACATAAAACCCCTTTGCTATTTTAGTACCGCTTTTTCTTCTGGTCCTCAAATTAATCAGTGGTATACGCAAAATCAAATCAAATATTACTACTATTTCTCCATGATACTCTTATGTTAAGAAATTTTCTCAATAACCAAAAAGGTACCCGTTTCTCTTCTTTCCAAAGGAAAAGCTAAAGAGCATCAAAACTGGGAATTTCCAACATCAAAGCTAAATTTTGAAACTTCTCCAATAAAAAGGAGCCTTGGAGTAACTAGTAAAGTTGTTGTCATGTGAGCAGGAGGTCACGGGTTCAAGCCTTGGAAACGCCTCTTGCGCCTCTTGTGAAAATGCAGTGTAAGGTTGTGTACAAATAGATCCTTGTGATCCGGCCCTTTTCCGGATCCCGAGCATAGCGGGAGCTTAGTGCCCTTATCCAATAATAAACTAAAACAAATGAAAAACATAAAAAAAAACCTTTACTCTTTTAGTACCCCTTTTTCTTCTAGTGCTCAATTTAATCAATGGTATTCATAAAATCAATCAAATACTACTATCCACTGTTCTTCAGAATACTCTAGGCGTCGTTTGGTACGCAGGATAAGGTGGGATATCCCGGGATTAAGTTTGGAATAAAATTTATACCTTATTTGGTTGCAAACCTTCAACCAAATAAGGTATAAAATTTATCCCAAACTTAGTCTCGGATAACACATCTTATCCCGTCAAGTTCCATATTATTTTATCCCACCTGAGAGGTGGGATAAATTAGTCGAGGGATTATAATCCTGGAATAACTTAGTATGTCCGCGTACCAAATGACCCCTCAAGTCTAGAAATTTTCTCGATAACCCAAAAGAAACCCACATCTATTCTTTACAAGGGAATGGAAAATACCATCAAAACTAGAAATTTTCAACATTAAAGCTTAAATATTTAGTAGTAGTACCTGTTTTCGGTTGTTAGAGAAGAGGCAAGTGAATCTGCCATTGCAGTTGAGTTTGTGTTGTAAAGAACTAAAGCTATTTCCGGCGATAGAGGAGGGATGGTGGTGCTGTGGTGGTGCACGGTGGTGCTGCGGTGGTGCTGGGGTTGAAACTCGTAGGCTCAACACCTGCGCCATAGATTTTGCCTTTTGCTAGTAACGAGTGAAGTGATAGCCAATTTTAGGCAAATGATCCAAAGAGCTGTCCTTTGCGGCAACTGAAGTGATAGCCAGTTTTAGGACCTCTGTTTAAGGTATAGCCTTAGGTTCATAATTTTTTGCAAAGTAAAGCCGTTTTAAATTAACATCTACAAATGTTAATATCTGAAGCAGTTCCAACTAGGGGTGGTCAGTGGGCCGGGTCGGGACGGAACGGGATTTGGAGAATGGGGTGGGGGGTTAGGACCGGGGATTGGCGGGCCGGGAAGAGGTCCCGTCCCGTCCCACATCCCGCCAGAAGAGGGGACGGGACGATGGGCAGGGGGATTTTAATTTTTTTTAGACACTTAATTTAAAATATATATATATTTAAACACTTAAATAATTGAACAAGATAGTGAATAAAAATATCTCAAGACTGTTTTTTTGCCTCTTATATTATTTAATAGAAATATAATTTATTTTGTAATACAATTTTAAAATTGCAACTTTGTTTCGTAGTTCAAAAGTTAAAAATCACATAGTAAAATTGTCATAAAAAAATTACATAGTCAACCATATTCTTTCTAATTTCCTCACAATCTCTTGAGTATCTTATGTTGGAATTGGAAGTTGTTGGTCAAATTGTTCGACGTGGCTTCCTGCTCCCTCGGATAAGATTTTGTTGTAGTTGTAATCATCTTCTTCGTTGATCTCTACTTGACCGCACCTTCTACGTTCCGCTCTAATCCAATCTCTAAATAAAACTGCAATCTCCAAGTTGTCTCCCGCCAATGAGTGTATGTGCTCTCCTATTTGAAACCTTCCGACATAAAAAATGTTTTTAGAAGCTGTTGATGACGCTTGAATATTTAACACATCTCGGGTCACCTTTGATAGTGTCAAAAATGTTTTCTCATTTTTCCTCCAGTATTTCAGCAAGTCTTCACGTCCATCTTCATTGGCAATTGATTTGTACAGTACAACACCTTGCAAAACATAAACATCAAACTCGCTAATTTGTGAAAAACTTGAACCACTATACATTTTATTTCTAAGGCCTTGAATACTAGAAGCAGAAACATCATGTCTTTTATTAGGTTGTAGTGAAGTAGAAGACGATGGTACGGAAATCAGTTGATTATTTGCACTTTGCTCTTGGTAATATATATATATATATATATATATATATATATATATATATATATATATATATAGTGTGTGTGTGTGTGTATGCTAGACATAAATTCTTCTTTAGTTGGTTCGTTAGTTTGTTCTTTAGTTGGTTCGTTAGTTGGTTCTTCAATTGGGTCTGTTGGAAGTATTTCTAAGCTTTCATAAATCGTTTCAACAAGTATTTTACAACCGTGTACTTTAATAGTATGATTTAATACAACACCAATAAAATAAATAGTGGGAATAGGAAAAAAAATTAAAATTTTATAAACATTTTTTAATAGCTGGCTTGTAAGTTGGTTTTTGCATATATTTATTAAGTAACAAAAGTATTAGAGCTATATAAAATAACATAGATGAAATAGTATGATAATAAATCCCATAAATTTCCTTAGTGGCTAGAAAAAATTTCTCTAAAAATGTGGTAAGTTCCAAAACTTTATCCAAATCATCATCTACAAGCATATCTGTTGAATTTTGATTATGGGCGTTAAATAATAATGTTATAGCTCTTCTATACTCGTGAGAAACAAGTAGTTGTTCATATAAAGAATTCCACCTAGTCGAATTTTCTTCTGGATTTTTCTATAAGGTAATCTACAATCATGACAAGTTTTTTTATACTTTTTGCGTCTTTGTATTTTATTACCTTTAAAAATAAAGTTTATAGCAAATTGTACTCTATCAAGGATGTTTTTAAAAAAATTTAGTTCATCCTTTACAACTAAGCTATAGATATGACATGCACATCTAACATGAAAAATATTGGAAAAAGATTGAGTACATCGAGTTTTTAAAATATTTACAGCATAATCATTATAATCATTATCTAATGAAACAGTCATAATTTTATTAGTAATTCCATAATATTCACAAATTTCATGAATATTTTTTGAAATAAAAGCTCCAGTGTGCCTTTCATCAATATATGTATATGCTAATATACGTTTTGCATAGATCAATTCTGATCTATCCAATGACATGTGACAGTTAAATAATCATTACCGTTAGTACTACGGCATATATCAGAAGTGATAGCCGTTTTGCCATTAAAATGATACAATGCATAACGTAAATACTGTTGATATACATGGGGCAAATTTAAAAACATCTCTTCTAACAATTGATTTAGGAAAATCGTTAAAAACAGGATTATGTAATGAATAAAACCAGGAGAGGAAGGAAATGAAAAAGGCAAACCCTCCACAGCAACTAATTTTGCCAAATTTTTCCTATCTCTGTGTTTATCATATTTCGTACCTATAATTCCCCCTGTCATCAGGTTAATTCGACCATATACTTGGTTGGGGACACTATGTGAACATTGTACCGACTTAGAAGGCATTCACACACCCAATTTTTTAGCCAGGTATTGGTTATACCTTACTTTGTGAGAGTTTTTTACATGTCTCATTAAACTTCCCGTCCCACCTTGACCTTTTTCAGTTTTAAATTTATAAACTTCGCGACAAATTTTACATAAAGCTAGTTGATTATCAATGTCCCTATCAAAAAAATCTCATGCAACTGATTTTAATTTTCGTTGTTTTTGGCCTCGACTCATACTAGGGGGAATATGAGGCATTCCAGTTTCAGTTTCAGACTTTCAGGTTGAGACTTAGTTTGAGCCTGAGGTGGAGTTGCACTAGTGGGTGTGTTATCTAAATTATCTTCTAATTCATTTTCTAAATTAAAGTTTGGTTCGGATGTAGAATAAACCTCATGATCTAATGGTATATTAATATTAACATTAAAAAATTAAGTTTAATCTATATAAGTGAAATTATTGTAATTAGGATTACTATAAGATGCACCCTTACTCATGTTATCTATAGTACCTCTACCAGAAAAACGTCAACTTCGTTCCATTACAATTATGCAAATAAATAATTAAAGATAATAAAATTAAGTACGATAATTAAAATTAAGTAACAATAATAATTTAAAAAAGGAACGAAGGTACCAAACATCGACGTATAATCGAGGTTGAAAATTGAAACTTTGCTCGATGATCCTCAAGCTAGTTGCCAACTTCACTCCCATAAATAGACAATGTAGACTTGTAGAGAGAGATAGAGAAATTAGAGAGATGGTAGGAAGATTTGTGAGAAAAATGAAGAGAAAATGAGGTATTTATAGTTGAGAAATAAAGTTAAAGTGTAAATATACTAACTTAGGGGTTAAAAATAAATATTAAGGGGGTAGGGGGTTTATGGGGTGGGGGGCCAAAGTGGTCGTTATAGCCGTTGCCAACGGCTAAAATTGAAATTGAATCTTGAAAAAAACAACTATTTCTGCAAAGTGGGAGGGAGAAGGGGCGGGATAGGCGGGATCGGAACGGGCGGGATGAGCCCTAGTCCCGTCCCGAGTTCGATCTCCGACACCGTCATTTTTCATCCCATTTTTTTAAGAGGGGTCGGGGTGGGTCGGGTTCGGGCCGACCCGGCCCACTGGACACCCTTAATTCCAACATTAACTTTGGGTGATCTTTAATTTTTGCTCATCAAATTAAAAAAATTTGAGTTCGAACCCAACTTAGTAAAAAAATTATATTATATTAAAAGCACAAAGAGCCTTAGAAATATTGATTGAACTTTTTTGTTTTTCATTAAAAAACTCTATAATAAATAAAATTATCATTTACTATTTTCCTTAAATTATTATTTAACTATTTTTATTATATTTCACCTAACCCAACTCATAGATGCATGTTAAATGTAAAAGTGTGTGATAAACCTTCATGAGTATTTACACCACAGTGTTTGTTCTATAAGGCAAAACTCACTTAGATACATAATTGCAGTCGCATAACGGGGTTGACTTGCTAGACTGTCTTGGCGCTACAATGTCGGACAATTAGAGGGACGCAGATCGATTGTTAGAACATTCGGTCAAACATGAGTTACAAATTGTTTGTAATTGGTTTAGAGACATATCAGGTTGTGCTGTTGAAGTTATCAGCCACACCTAACGCGGAGATAGCATGAACCTGGATCATGGCCCATTATGACCATATTTGATATAAGTATGTATTCTTCCATGGGGTCGAAGAGTATGTTAAAATAGTGGAAGCTAACTATATTAAAAGCCATGTTAATTAGTTAATGAATGTATTCAATAGAAATTATATTAGAGTTTAATTTCAAGTCTATCTATTTCTTCAGACTATATATAGAATGTCAAATCTATCACTGAAAATGTTGGTCGAAACAAACAAGTTGACTGGATCAAATTACCCTGACTGGTTAAGAAATCTGTGATTGGTATTAAGACTAGAAAGAATTGAGTATGTGTTAGACACGGTGTTCCCCACAGTCCCTACTGAAGATTCTGCTGAGTATGCCATGTTTGACAAGGTGGCTTATCAGAAACATCTAGACGATGCTACCTCAGCACAATGTGTAATGTTGTCCTCCATGACCTTGGAGTTACATAGGCAACATGAAAATATGGGCCCCAACGAAATGCTAGAACACTTGAAGAGTCTCTATGACTCAGAGTCTCAGACAATGGAGTATGAATTGTCGAAGGACCTTTTCAAGTGTAAGCTGAATGATGGGGGTCAAGTGTCAGCACATGTTCTGAAGATGATTGGATTGATAGAAAGGTTGGCTTCGATTGGAACGAAGCTTCCTATAAATGTCTCTGTCAACCTGATCCTGAATTCACTTCCTGGTTCATTTGAGAATTTTATTGTGAAATTCAATATGAATGGGACCAAGGCAAGTCTTCCAGAGCTTCACAACATATTGAAGACCTTTGAATCATCTACCTCTAAAGGTAAAGTCGTGATCATGGTGGGCTCTTCTAGCAAGTTCAAACCCAAGGGTAAGAACATGCAGAAGAAGAAGGGTAAGACAGTTGTTGCACCTACAGTTTTGAAGCCTAGAGAAGGTGTTTAGAAGAAGGCAAATGTAGCTTCAGATGTGTGCCTCAACTGCAAGAAGAAGGGGCATTAGAAGAAGAACTGCACAGCTCTAGGAGGAGGCAAAGCACTAGGTGTTTCTAACTCTACTGGACAAGGTATGTTTGTCGTTGAAATAAATATGTCTATAAATAACTCTAACTGTTGGGTATTAGATACCGCTTGTGGCTCACACATTTGTAATAATATGGAGGGTCTGATTAACAGCAGAAAAGGTAGACCTGCGCGTTGGAAATGGAGCACGAGTGGATGCTGAACGCGTAGGAACTTATAGTCTAGATTTACCTTCAGGCTTTTGTTTAGAACTAAATAGTTGTTATTTTGTTCCCTCATTGACGAGGAATATTATTTCTATCCCAGTGTTAGAGATTGAGGGGTTTTCCTCATTTATTGCCAATGACAGTTATGTACTGTTTTTAATGGTTTTGTTTGTGAAAATGCTCCGTTTGTGGATGGTTTGTATATTCTAAATTGTAGTCATGAAATTTTCAATGTACAAAACAAACGAGCTAAGATAAGTAATCCAATAAACCCCACCTACTTATGACACTGTAGACTTGGTCACATAAATGAATCAAGGATAGCAAGATTAAGAAAGTTAAACTACCCGGAACCATTTGACTTGAAGTCCTATGGTAACTATGAATCTTGATTGAGAGGAAAGATGACCAACAAGCCACTTTTTAGGAAAGGGGTGTGAGCCAAAGAGGTACTTGAGTTGGTCCATACTGATGTATGTGGACCATTTTCAACTCAAGCTAAGGGAGGCTTCCCGTACTTCATCACTTTTACAGACGATTTCACAAGGTTTGAGTATGTATCTTATGAAACACAAGTTCGAAGCCTTTGAGAAATTCAATTAGTACAAGTCGAAAGTAGAGAAGCAACTTGAAACAAGTATCAAGACCCTTCGATCAGATTGAGGAGGCGAATACTTAAATAAAGAATTTTTGGACTACTTGAAGCTTCATTGAGTCCAATCACAATGGACACCTCCTGGAATGCCACAAATGAATGGTGCTGTTGAAAGGAGAAATCGAACCCTATTAGATATGGTTAGATCTATGATGAGTTTCTCAGCTCTACCAACATACCTTTGGGGCTATGCATTGCAAAGCTCAACTAATATTCTGAACAAGGTTCCTTCAAAGTCAGTAGAGAAAACTCCATATGAGATGTAGAATGGCAAGAAGCCAGCACTTAAACACATGCGACCTTGGGGGTGCCCTACATATGTAAAGAATATGATTACTGACAAGTTGGAATCTAAAAGTGAGAAATATTATTTTGTGGGGTATCCAAAGGAAACTAAGGGATACTATTTCTCTATTCCTAGAGAACATAAGGTCATTGTTTCCAAAAATGTAATTTTCCTTGAAGAAGACTATGTCTACAAGGAACAGAGTTGCAATAAGATAGAACTTGAAGAAATTCAAGAACCACAAGATAACACAGAAGTTGAACCCTTGTCAAAAGACCTAGACAAGGATTCAGTGAGAGTATTTGGTGAAGATCGGTACTTAGAGTACGCCTTTCAGCCAGTGGGAGTGTTGTGAGAGATAGTGCAAAAATGCAAGGGTCTCATACATCACCAATGGAAGATGATACAATGGTTTTACATCATTCCATCAGGAAATACATGAAAATGACATTCCTGAAAGCTCTCAAGGTGATGGATTGTCCAGCACACAAAGACCTTCTCACAATCAGAATGCAACAAACACCGAAACGTAGAATAATCAACTCCGTAGGACCATTAGGACTCATCGTTCGCCTGAAAGACTTAATCTCCTTGTTGAAACACACAATAAGATAGATATTCCTGATGACGATGAACCTACAACCTACAACGAAGCTATGTTAGACATTGATTCATAGAGATGGCAAGAAGCCATGAAATCTTAGATGGACTCGATGTACATCAATCAAGCTTGAAACTTGGTTGATTTGCCAACAGGGGTTAGACCCATAGGATGTAAATGGTTATCCAGCACCTTCATTATGATGGACTTGGGTAAAACCTGCTACATTATTGGAATTAGGATCTATAGAGATAGACCTAATGGATTGTTGGGGTTGTCTCAGTCCATATACATAGACAAAGTGCTAAGACGATTCTCTATGGAAAACTCCAAGAAAGGAAGTCTTCATATGGGTCAAGACATCAAGTTATCAAAGAAGGATAGTCCTTCTACTGTTGTAGAACTTGAACGCATAAAAAGAATCACATATGCTTCGGCTATAGGATTTATCATGTAATAACCATAACAGAAGAAATTATTGGGTAAGTAAGAACAAAATTTTAAACTTCCATTGTGCCTTATGTGTTTTGAATCCAACAAAATCTTACACTATTAAGGGAAGACAAAAGGGAATTTTGCAATCTCATTATCATCTTTAACATTCAAACATTATTGTTGGTCTCTTGCTTATTCAAAAATGACAAAGTAACCTTTGAATGTTCAAATTCATGATCGGTCACTAAAAATTTACTATAAATATATTATGGCGGACCATCAAGAGTTTATGATAGACAAGTTGTCACAACACCTGGCGAATCACCAAGAGTTTAGTACAAATATCGTAATCGTAACCTTGGAATAAGTTGTTCACAGTTCCTAAAACAAATTTCACCAACACGTCTGAACATTGATTCAAATTCATTAAAATCAACTTGAAATGATTCTAAATTTGATATCCAGCATTTTGTAGTTAGATTTAACTCAAAATTTTAAAAATTAAAACATTAAGTCTTCATTAATTTTTTTTTAAAAAAAAAACTCAACAAATTTATAAGAAGAAAGAGAAGAAAATGATGGAAATAAAAGAGAAAGGAGGAGGAGAACAAGGCCAAGTTATGGCATGTGTATAGCCCCGTTGCTACTATACACAAATTCTTTTAATCGGGTAACAAACTAAACACCAACTTTTACAAAGCATTATTAGGTGAACTTTTCAGTATTTTAACATTTCACAAATTATTTCTTGTTACAAATTTATAAAACTAGAAGGAAAGATTAAAAGATAAACTATAAAAACACTATAGTAAACCTTTTCTATAATAACGTCGTTTGTTCGTATATTTTTTGCTGCTATAAATGAAGTATTGCTATAATTGTGAAGGCCGGGAGGAGGCCGGATGCTAAGACTGGATCTGAAGTCGAGGAATAGATGTCTAGGAAGACCTTTCGTGAAGATATCTGCATACTGATACGAAGAAGACACATGCAACACCTTAACATGACCGATAACAACCTTTTCACGAACAAAGTGTATATCCATCTTAATGTGTTTGGTTCGCTGATGCTGAACCAGATTATGAGATAAATAAATAACACATAAGTTATCACAGTAAAACAAAGAAGCCTTACGCGGGAGACACTGAAGATCCAAAAGAAGGTTTCGGATCCAACAAATCTCAGCAACAACATTTGCAATGCCTCTATATTCTGCTTCTGCACTCGAACGGGATAATGTGGCTTGCCTCTTGGCAGACCAAGATATGTGATTATCCCCTAAGAACACACAATAATCGAAGGTGGAGTGTCAGCATCCGTGTATGATAACAACCTGGTCGGTGTTGAGGGGTATATATGTAATCCATAATCAAGTGTTCCCTTAACTTACCGAATGATACGCTTAAGAGCAGTAAAACGAGGCTCATTGGGGGCATGCATAAATAAGCATACCTACTGAACATCATAAGCAATATCGGGCCTAGTGAAAGTAAGATATTGTAGTGCACATGCAAGACTCCTGTAAAGGGTAGGATCATACATTGGATCGCCATCATCAGCACTAAACTTTGATTTAGAGTCAACTGAAGTGGACATTATCTTGCAGTTCGCCATTTTAGCCATGTATACTATCTCATCTGCATACTTGTACTGACATAAAAACATAGTATTTGTAGACCTAGTCACTGATATCCCCAAAAAGTAACTCAACTTCCCTAAGTCGATCATAGCAAATTCAATTTTTAACAATGCAACGATCTAATTTTTCAACAAATCAGAGGAGGTAATAAACACAATGCCATCCATATATAACAAAAAATAAGCAATGCTACTACCTCTATGAAAAATAAATAGAGAATTATCACACTTGTTGCATACAAACTCAATTTGCATAATGTATTGTGCAAAGCGAGCATACCACGCTCTAGGGGCCTGTTTCAAACTATAAAGTAACTTACGGAGACTGCATACATACTGAGGGGCTGCTGGATGGACAAAGCCAGATGGTTGGTATATGTAAACAGTTTCTTTCAAATCCCCATGTAGAAACACATTTTTCACATCAACTTGATGAATCGGCCAATGCTTATTCATAGCAATACTCAGAACTGTGTGAATGGTAGTTGGTTTAACAACTGGACTGATCGTCTCACCACAATCAATACCCTCATGCTGATTAGTGTCATTAGCCACAAGTCTCGCCTTATATCTCTCTAGATCACCATTGTCTCTGTATTTGTGATGAAAAAGTCACATGCATTGGATCACATTCACCCCTCCGGTCTAAGAACCAAATCCCAAGTGTGCTGGTTCGTCAAAGCATTAAATTCCTCACATATGACCGCATTCCAATTTGGGTCTAGTTTGGCTAATTTTAGGTTTTTTCAGAATTGGGGATGTGGTTTGTGTGGATATGTTAAATTGGACTTCGAGTTTGAAAATCCCATATTGGGCACGAGTTTCCATATGGTGCGAGGGGGCAGGAGCAGTCTGGGTATGTGTACTAGGTGTCGGGTATGTGTCATGATATTGGATCGGGTCCATGTTTTGGTTTGGTGGTGGAGTATGTATTGTGTCGATGGTCGGGAATGGCAGTGGGGTTAAGCCGACGGGGTGTGGGTGTTGACTGGTGGTGTTGGGAAACGGTGAAGAGTCTGGTGGGGTTGGGTGGCCTGTCAGATGTGGCGATGGTGCGGGACTCGAGGTTGGGCCTGGTAAAAAATGGTGTCAAGTTGTTGGTGGTGATGTTGGGGTTGGGTCTCCGGGAATGTGACTGTACTGGTGGGATAGTGATTTTTCTGGGCGGGTTGGTTGACTGGAACTGCAACAGTAGGTGGTGATGCAGAGGACGACGGTAGATGTTGCCGGTGAGTGGAAGATGTGACGGTGGGATATGTTTGAGAGGCAGTGACCGATCGCGGTGATGGCGAGGGCAATCGCGGTGATGGAGCCTGGTCAGCCAGGTGGCGATGGTGGCATTCTTGCGGCGGCAATAACGGTGACTAGAGGATTGTGGTGGTGGCACGATCGAGTTCGATGAGGATGAAGGGGGAAATGTTGGACTCGTCTAGAAATATGTAGTCAGTGTTTAGGAATTTTTTAATATTGGCGAAATGAAAAATTATCTCGTCAAACGTAACGTGATGAGAGACGTGAATTTGACGAGTGGACAAGTCATAGTACAAATAGCCCCTATGATTAGACGGGAAACCTACGAAGACTCATGGAATGATTTTGGGTGCTAATTTATGAGGGGCTGTGGAGGCAAGGTTTGGATAGCAAAGACAACAGAAAATTCGAAGGTGATCATAGGAAGGGATCCGACGGTAGAGAATTTTGATGAGGGTTTTGTTGTGAAGAGCACTGGTGGGTAAAATATTAAGGATATATTTTACCATTTTGACTGCATAGACCCAAAACAATGGGGGAGGCATGGAAAAGAAAGGTACGAACCATGTTATTGATAGTACGGATGATTCGTTTCGGCTTTTCCGTTTTGGGGTGGGGTGTGGGGACAAGAGAAATAAAAGACCATGCCATTATTAGTGCAAAAATTATGAAACGCATAATTATTAAACTCACGACCTATCACGTTGGAATGATTTGATGGATTTTTCAAATTGTGTTTTGATAAAGTTACGAAACTCAATAAACTTGGTAAAAACTTCAGACTTGAATTTTAGAGGGTAAATCCAGATAAAGTGAGAAAAGTCATCTAATAACACAAGATAGAATTTATGACCCAGTGAACTAATAACATGAGATGTCCATAAATCTACATGAACAATATCAAACGGAGAAAATGTAACACTTAAGGAAGACTGAAAAAGGGAGGCGAACGTGTTTGCCTAAAGGGAAAGAAAAACACGGTTGAACAGATTTTCCACTAGGACAACGAATTAAATTATTATTTCGAAAAAAATTAAAAACATGAGCTCCTGGATGTCCAAGTCTATTCTGCCAGGTTGACGGAGAGATTGTTGCTAAAGCGATGGGAGGAGAGACTTGGGCATTTAGAGAGGTGGGAGGGGTGACACTGGCAACAGACGTGGATAGGAAATAATAGAGGTCCCCCTCACTATTGCATCAGGTAAGGATTTTTCTGATACGTAGGCCCGTTATAGAAATCACAAACAGGTCAAAGTTAATTGATACATAATTATTTGTGGTAAATTTTTTAACGGAGATTAGGTTCTTGATAATGTGTGGGGCATAGAGGATGTTATTTAGGGAGAAGTGGGGATGCGGTGATGGGGTTAAAGTGTGGCCAAAACCCTGAATTGGAATGTGATGATCGTTTCCAATCAGAATAGATTGCGGAGTAATTAAATTACGCATTTGAGAAAGATTACCAGAATTGTTGATGAGGTGAGATGTGGCGCCCGTATCCATATACCACGCATTATCGGGCTTTTGAGGAGTCAATGTGCAGAAAGCCTGGCCCAAACTAGATTGAGGAAGGCCCGGAGTAGAGAAGTGGGCTCCATGAAATTGGGCCTGACTTCTGTGGGCCATTGGAAATGATTCTAGACTGCTGGGTCATTGCTGGGCTGCAGGATGGTGGACCGGATGGCAGTGTCCCAACATCTGGTCTGGGGTGAGTTGCATTGTTGCTGGAACTTGGGCCGCATCTTCTAGGTTGTCTAGTGGCCACAGCTGCTGGGCTCTGTCTAGGGGCTGCTGGGCCCAAGCTGAAAGCCTAGTTCCCAGCTCGACCCCTGCGGCCACCCCTGCGCCTCTGTCCACAACCATATCAGTGGTGGTTTCCGACCATGGTGGCTGCCGGAGATTGGATAGGAGAGAGAAAATAGTAAGAGAGGGGGGTTGGGCATATACGAAGCGTATATGAGGCAGAAACAACCATATACGAGATGTATAACGACTTAGAGAGGCTGTATACGGGTAGTATACAGTGGCAGTGATGGTATATCAGTCGTATATAGAGTGTATATCGGCGTGAATAGGCTGTATACAAGGGGTATACGACTTGTTAGAGAGATAGAGAAGAAGGGTGGACTGTATATCAACAGTATACCAGGGGTATACAGGGCTATTAGAAGAATTTGGGGGCTGGGCAGCTGTATATTAGCGTATATCGAAGGTATACCGGCGGTAAACGGTCGGTTCGGCGCCGGAAAAAGAGGGGAATGTGCGGCTAAAATTAGGTTTTGGGTTGGGAAGGATTGTTGGCTTCTGATACCATGTAGAATTGTATTAATCTCCTTTGGGGAGTCTTTCTCATTAATACAATAAATAGTGTGTACAATGTGGAATCCTAGTACAATGTGAATTCTATTTCTACCATAATTATACAACACTAAATATTACAAAATATATGGAGTATATTATTAGTAATATACGTTAATAATAGTGAATATAAGTAGATACTTACATGCACATGGTGATTACATCAAACCAATGTAACTTACTCTGGTTAAGTAATTACTGAAGTGAATATATATATTAATTAACCATTATTAAGTTATGTTATTATATATTAATACACATGACATGCATTCACTGATTTTGTGTAAACACCTGATGTAGATATTTTTTATCGAAATATAATATAATATAATATAAAATTGATTCTATAAACCCTTAATCATTATAGTGAAATATTGTTATGGAACATAGTGTTATAGAGAGGTTCGATAGCATATTGTAAAGAATTATTTGAAAAATAACTAGTTGTCGTAGGCATTAATACATGAATGTGATTTTATAATGAAAATCTTGTTTCTCATTGCAAAGATCGTGAGCTTCATTAAGTTGTTGACCAAACCCAATCTTAATCCAAGGGCATATAGCTGTGACACGCAATCACTCGTTATTTCCCAAAAGAACCTCACTTTTCCATTATAGAATATTATAGATACATGGTTCCATGGGGCATATAAGTAAACTTACTCGAAAAAAGAGTAAAAGATAATTCAAAATCTGTTGGGAAAGACAAGACAGTTCTAGTTTCAGCCCAACCTCTTTTGGCCCCACAACTTTATCTTTATCCTTCAAATCCTTTTTTTTTGTTTTTTATTTTTTGTAAGGCAAAGGTCCCCACTTCAAATAATTACATTTATATCCTTGCTTCTTCTTGATGCTATCAATTGGCATTATTTATGTCTCATTTTACTGGAAGGTGTTTAATTAGATACTAAAAGTATATTGAGATATAAATTAATTATATGTAAATATTAAAATATTTTTATAACTTTTATAATTCTGCTTTGATTTTATTTTTTTAAATTAAAGATTTATTTAAAAAAAATTCTACCTCACAAAAATAAAAGTATGATTTGCATGTGTCTTACTTCTACCCTATCAGACACTACCGGTTAGATACAATGAGTGATATTACTATTATTTTTGTTTATTGCATTTTATATCAAGTGAATCAAAATAAATTGTGTTATTAAGGTCAACATGAATGTCATTACTAAATAATTTTTAAAATAGGATAAATAAGTATTATTTTGGCACAAATTAGAAAATAAGGCGCGTCGCACCCAAATGTATGGTTTAGTGAATAATATAGCGATTTAAGAATCATGATATTTCATGTTTAAATTTTAGCAGAGATAAAAATATTACATGTTCAAGTCTTAGTAGATAAAATTATTAATATTTGTGCTTTTAGAAGATAACTTATACTGTACTCCCTCCGATTCATATTAATTGTCATATTTTTCTTCTCGAAAGTCAATTTAGCTAACTTTAAAAGCTAAATTGGATCAGATAAATTTGATATTTTAAAACTATAATTTAAATGCTTAAAAATTACATCAAAAGTATTATAAGTTACAATTCGTCGCGTATTAATATAGTAAAAATATATATATTTTAAAATGTTGGTTAAAATTAATTTAATTTGATTATCAAAAATAAAATATGACAAGTATTATAGGACAGAGATGGTGTAAAATTAGTTGAAGTGTGTTGATTCGGAATTGAAATTATCCAAAAAAATATATATAATGTATGTCATATTATATGGGTAAGAAATGGGACCCGAGGGAGCATGGAAAAAGTGCAAAAAGTAGTGAACAAACTTTTAAACTAAGCTAAGGGTATATTCGTCATTAACTATATAAAGAGAGAGAGATACAGGCAAAAAGAGAGAACGAAGAAGAAGAAGAACAGAGACTGAGAGTTTAATGCCGTTAAATTTACCGTTACTATATGAAAGCAAAAAAACCATGGTGTCGGACCAAGAAATAGCTAGAGGTGTTGAAACTTTACTCCGTCAATTAGATCCTAACGCCGTTACATCATTAAACGGCGTCGTACAACAACTCGGAGCAAAACTTGGACAAGACCTTTCACACAAAGCAGAGTTCATCAATGATCAGATCAACCTTATCCTATCACAACAACAACAACAACAACATCCTTTTATGGTTAAAGACCATTTTGCCCTCCTAAACCACACACAATTTACTCAACAACAGTTTTATTCCCATTTTGCCCTTCAACAACAACAGCACCTCTACTTTCAGCACCATGTACCACCACCGGTGGCGAGAACAGTTGCTCCTCCAGCTCAGCATGCGTCGTCAGATGTCGCTTCTGCCCCCAAGGAAAGGTATGGTGTATAATTCGGGCGAGGATAAGTTTGTCTTTTTCATCTTTTAATTTAATTTTGTTATAATAAATTTGCATCGAGCAAAATGGTTTTGCTGAAAAATTAAACAAAAACATGAGTTTTGTTTTCTAGTTTATTCTTTATTTTATTTTATTGTTATTCTATTTTTCTTTTTTACCTATTTAAGGGGTGAGAATTTGGTGCTTGTGGTTGAGCAAATATAGGTTGAGTAAAAAGTAGGGCTGTCCAAGGGGCCGGGTTCGGGGCGGGACCTGGCGGGGCTGGGAAAAGGGTCGGGACGGGCGGACCGGCGGGACAGGCCGATGTCCCGTCCCGTCCCACATCCCGCCGGAAAAGGGGACCGGTGTTGGCAGGGCGTGTCGGGGTCGGGTCGGGTCGGGTCCGGGATTTCATGTTTTTTTACACTTAATTTCAAAAAAGCTTTGAATATAAACACTTAAATAATTGAACAAGATAGTGTAATAAAAACATCCAAGGTTGTTTTTGTGCCTCTTATATTATTTAATAGAAATATAATTTTTTTTGTAATACAATTTCAAAATTGCAACTTTGCGGTGTTCAAAAGTTGTAAATCACAAAGTAAAATTGCAATTAAAAAAATTACATAGTTAAAAACACATTTTCTAATTTCTTCACAATGCCTTGTGGTTCTTCGGTTGGAATTGGAAGTTGTTGGTCAAATTGATCGACGTCGCTTTCAGTTCCCTCGGATAAGATTTCGTTGTAGTTTTCGTCGTCTTCTTCGTTGATCTCTAGTCCGCTCGTATTCAATCTCTGAATTGAACTGCAATCTCCAAACCGTCTCCCGCTAATGAGTGTCTGTGCTCTCGTATTTGAAATCTTCCTGCAGAAAAAACGCTTTCAGACGTTGTTGGTGACACTTAAATGTTCAACATATCTCGGGCCATCTTTGCTAGTATCGAAAATATCTTCTCATTTTCGCTCCAGTATTTAAGCAAGTCTTCACGTCCTTCTTCATTGAGAACTGTTTGGTACGCTATAACACCCTCCAAAACAAAAACATCAAACTCGCTAACTTGATTAGCAGTGGAACCACTAAACATTCTATTTCTAAGGCTTTCAATACTAGTCGCAGAAACATCATGTCTTTTATAAGGTTGTATTGAAGAAGAAGAAGATGGTATAAAAGTCAGTTGGTTGATAACACTTTCTTGTTAGTAATGCATATATATTTTTTTGCATTCATCGTGTATGCTAGACAAAAATTCTTCTTTAGTTGGTTTCTTAGGTGGTTGTTCATTTGGGTTTTTTGGAGTTGGAGGTGGAAGTACTGCTATACAATCATAAATCGTTTCAATAAGTTCTTTACAATCGTCTATTTTAATAGTCGGATTTAATACAACACCAATAATATAAATAGTGGGAATATAATTTTTTTTTTAATTTGATAAACATTTTTTAGTAGGTGCCTTATAAGATGGGTTTTCCATATATTCACTAAGTAACAAAAATATTAGAGGTATATAAAATAACATAGTTGAAATAGTAGGATAATATAAACCAGAAAATTCTTTAGTTGCTTGAAAAAATTTCTCTAAAAATCCAATAAGTTCTGAAATTTTTTCCCAATCATCATGTACAAGCATATGAGTTGGATTTCGATTATGGGAGTTAAAAAATAAAGTTATAGATCTTCTACAATCGTAAGCAACAAGTAGTTCATATAGAGAATTCCACCTAGTCGCTACTTTTTCAGGAATTTTTCTAAAACGTAATCCACAATCGTGACAAGTTTTTTTATATTTTTTTTCTTTGTATTTTATTTCTTCTAAAAATAAAGTTTATAGCAAATTATCCCGACTCAGAGCTCATTGACGCACCCGACTTTGTAGCCTCGTATTCATCCCACTTAGCTGTGTGAAAGCCTTGTACATGTCTTAATAAACCTCCCATCCCATCCTGATCTTTTCCGATTTTAAATTGATATACAATTTTACATCTAACTACTTGATTCTCTTTGTTCCTATAAAAAAATAACCATGCAGGTGATTTTAATGGTCGTGTGGGGCCTCGTCTCATACTAGGGGAATATGAGGCATCGCAGTTTCAGGCTGAGACTCAGTCTGAGCCTGAGGTTGAGGTGCACTAGTAGGTGTGTCATCTAGATTATTGTAGAGGTGGCCAGTGGGCCGGGCTCGGGTCTGGCGGGCCGGGTTTGGCGGGGTCGGGGTCGGGGTCGGGGCGGGACGGGCGAAGGGGTCGGGGTCGGGTCTGGTGGGTTCCGGCAGGTTTCCTTTTTTTTTCTTTTTTAAGTAACATGTGTATAAAAAAAATTCAATAAACAAGACAAAAGATAGTGTAATAAAAACATCCCAAGACTGTTTTTGTGCCTCTTATATTATTTAATAGACATATGATTTTTTTGTAATACAAATATAATTGTCTAAAATCTAAATTGCAACTTTGTGGTGTTGTCCAAAAGTTGCAAATTACATAATAAAATTGCAATTAAAAAAATTACATTATCAAAAAAATCTGTTCTAATTGCTTGATAATTTTCTGTGGTTCTTCAGTTGGAATTGATATTTGTTGGTCAAATTGATCCACGTCGCTTCCACCACCTTCGGATAAGATTTCGTTGTAGTTTTCGTCTTCTTCATTGATCTCCGGTTGACAGCACCTTCTCCGCTCCGCTCGTATCCAATCTCTGAATAATACTGCAATTTGCAAGCTGTCTCCGGCTAATGAGTGTCTGTGGTCTCCTATTTGATATCTGCCGGCAGAAAAAGCGCTTTCAGACGCAGTTGATGACGCTTGAATGTTCAAAATATCTCGGGCCATCAATGAAAGTGTCGAAAAGGTCTTCTCATTCCTCCAAAGATTTCAAAGAAGTCTTCATGTCCATCTTTATTGATAACTTCTTGGTACGGTACAGAACCCTGCATAACAAAAATATCTAACTCGCTAATTTGGTTAGTAGTAGAGGTACGGCCGCACATTCTATTTCTGAGGCTTTCAATACTAGCCGCAGAAACATCATGTCTTTTGTGAGGTTGTGTTGAAGATGAAGAAGATGGTATGGAAGCCGGTAAGTTACTAGCATTTTCTTGTTGATAAAACCTATATATTTTTTTGCATTGGTGTTCTACGCTAGACAACACTTCTTCTTTGGTTTGTTCAATAGGTGGTGGGTGATTTAGATTTTTGGGACTTGGAGGTGGTAGTACTTCTATACAATCGTAAATAGCTTCAATTAGTGATTTAGTACCGTCTATTTTAATAGTCGGATTTAATACAGAACCAATAATATAAATAGTAGGAATAAGAATAAAATATTTTTTTAATAGCTGCCATATAAGCTGATTTTTTCATATATTCACTAAGTAATAAAAATATTAGAGTTATATAAAACAACATAGTTGAAATAGTAGGATAATATATACCGGAAAATTCTTTTGTTGCTTGAAAAATTTTCTCTAAAAATACAATAAGTTCGAAAATTTTTACCCAATCACTATCTACAATCATATCAGCTGAATTTTGATTATGAGCGTTAAAAAATAAAGTTATAGGTTTTCTATAGTCATAAACAACAAGTAGTTGCTCGTATAAAGAATTCCACATAGTGGATACTTCTTGTGGAATTTTTCTATAAGATAGTCCATAATCGTGACAAGTTTTTTTATATTATTTTCTTCGTTGTACTTTATTACTTTTAAAAATAAAGTTTATAGCAAATTGTATTTTACTAAAAATGTTTTCAAAAAGTGATAGACCGTCCTTTAAAATTAAGTTATATATATGACACACACATTTTATATGAAAATGATCTGAAAAAGATGGAGTTAAACTATTTTTTAAAATTGTAATTGCGTAATTGTTAGAAGAAGCGTTATCTAATGTAATAGTCATAATTTTATCGGTTATTCCGTAATAATGATACACTTGATAAATATTATCTGCAATAAAAGTACCAGTGTGCCTATCATCTATATATCTATACGCTAAGATACGTTTTGCATAGACCATTTATAATCTATCCAATGACAAGTTACAGTTAAATAATCATGGTCGTTAGTACTACGACCTATATCAGTCGTGATAGATACTTTGCCATTAAAATGATATAATGAATAACGTAAATATTGTTGATATTCATGCGCGAATTTAAATACATCTCTCTTAACAGTTGATCTAGGAAAACCGTTAAAAGCAGGATTATATATATCTCTAATGTAATGAATAAAATCGGGAGATGAAGGAAATGAAAAAGACAAACCCTCCACATCAATTAATTTTGATATTGCTTCCCTATCTCTATGTTTATTGTATTTAGGGCCTACAATTCCCCCCGTCATAGGGTTAATTTGACCCTGTCTTGGTCCGGGACAGTATCAGTATGTGAACCTTGTCCCGATGGAGCGGGCGTTTGCGCACCCGGTTTTGAAGCCTGGTATTGGGCATACCTAGCTGGATGAGCACTTACTACGTGTTTAATTAAACCCCCTGTCCCACCATGACCTTTTCCAGTTTTAAATTTTAAAACATTTTTACAAATTTTACATATAACTACTTGATTCTCTACGTCCCTATAAAAAAATGTCCATGCATCTGATTTTAATGGTCGTTTTGCTGGACCTCGTCTCATACTAGAGGGAATAAGAGGTATTTCAGTTGAAGGTGCACTAGTGGGTGTGTTGTCATCAACATTAGTGGGTGTATCATCTAGATCATCGTCTAAATTAAAGTCTTGAGTTCCAGAAAATAGCTCCTTGTCTAAATCTAATGGTATTGTAGGAAAATGTTGAGTATCAACAAAATCATCCTGTGTAGGAATAAGATGACTAGAAGAAGTACCCTTGCCTTGGTTGCCCCTACTAGAAGAAGCACCCTTACCCTTAAACATACCTCTTAATCCATTCATTTTAATTATGATAATAAAATTAAGTGCGCTAAATAAAATAAACAGACAATAATAATTTAATGAAGGAATGAATGTACCAAACGCCGACGTAACGTCGACGTGTAATCGAGAGGTTGAAAATTGAAACTTTGCGTGATGGAAGATCCTCAAGCTAGTTGCCAACTTCACTCCCAATAGCGTCGGCGTGTAATCGAGAGGTTGAAAATTGAAACTTTGCGTGATGGAAGATCCTCAAGCTAGTTGCCAACTTCACTCCCAATTCCCAAATGGATAAATAAAATTGAATATTTAGTAAATAATGTAGACTTATAGAGAGATATATTGAGAGATTAGAGAGATTGTAGGAAGATTTGTGAGAAAGATGAAGAGAAAATGAGTTATTTATAGTTGGAAATTTGGGTTAAAGTGTAAATATAATAATTTATGGGTTAAAAATAAATATTAAGGGGTAGGGGGGGAGGCCAAAAATGGCCGTTGCCTAACGGCCAAAATCTAAAATGGCCGTTGGTGCAACGGTTATATTTGCAAAGGGGGGCTCTCGGCGGGGTCGGGTTTGGCGGGCCTGGGCGGGGTCGGGTCTGGCGGGACGAGACATTGTCCCGTCCCGAGTTCGAGTCCCGCTACCGTTTTTTTTTTTTTTTACTCGTGGTCTGGGCCGGGGTGGGCTCGGGACGGGGTCGGGCCGTCCCGGCCCACTGGCCAGCCTTAGATTATTGTCTAAATTAAAGTCCGGTTCAGTTGCAGAATATATATCTCATCATCTAATGGTATATCATGAAAAAAATTAGTTTCATCTATATGAGTGTAATCAATTAAATCATCCCGACTAGGAATATGATGACTAGAAGTACCCTTGCCCTTGTTACCCCTACTAGAAGAACCACTCTTGCCCTTGTTACCCCTACTAGAAAAAGCACCCTTACACTTACCCTTAATCATACGTCTAATTCCTTCCATTTTAATTATGCAAATAAATAATTAAAGATAATGAAATTAAGTGCGATAATTAAAATAAAGTAACCATAATAATTTAAAGAAGTAACGAAGGTACCAAACACCGACATAACGTCGACGTGTAATCGAGCTTGAAAATTGTAATTTTGCTCGATGGTTCAGTCCCAATTTTGAACTTTGATACAATTATACAAATGAGCAAATAAAATAAAATATTTAGTAGACAATGTAGACTTGTAGAGAGATAGATAGAGAGATTGTCGGAAGATTTGTGAGAAAAACGAAGAGAAAATGAGGTATTTATAGTCGAAAAATTGGTTTAAAGTGTAAATATACCAACTTAGGGGTTAAAAATAAATATTAAGGTGGTAGGGGGTTTATGGGGGGAATGGCCGTTGGAACCGTTGCACAACGGCCAAAATCTAAATTTGGCCGTTGTTGCAACAGTTAGTTTTGCAAAAGGGGAGGGGGGATTGGGACATGGTCGGGGCGGGGTGGATCGAAGCGGGACGGGCCCTGGCGGGACGAGCCCATTTCCCGTCCCGGTTTCGAATTCCGACACCATAATTGTGTTTTTAGGGGGATCGGGATCGGGATCGGGACGACCCGACCCACTAGACAACCTTAGTAAAAAGCTGTTATTTTTTGTTTCTTAACAAAAAAAGATGTATTATAGCAAGTCTTAGGATCTGAAAATATATTTTTAAAAAAGGATTTATTTTTTCTCACTATAATGTATAAAGGTCTAGTTAATTTTGTCCCATATAGCTAGTTAGCTAACTGGAATTTGCAATTTATATACTTAGTATGTTTTGTTGTTTTAATTAGTTATTTCCCATATTTATGCGTTCAAAGTTGGTTGCAAATTACACATGATATATTAACATGCTGATACTATAGGCTGTTACCTAGCCAAGTCAGGATCTTGTTACAATCTGCAAGTAGACAGCAGTTTAAATTCGTTGTTGGTGTTTAGGCTAATGTTTTTTTTAAAATAATTTTTTGATAACGTGGTGTCTGAGCCAGCTTGCTCGCACCTCGACTATTCTACCGGGTTTTTAGTGTTTTGGCTAAACATACTTTGGCAAAAAGTAAAAGAAAGGTAAAATGGATAAAAATGTTTTTTTGCTTTTCATCCGCTTGATGCTAGTGATGAAATCTACCTGCTTCATAAAAATGGGGATAAAATGGACAAAAATAAAGAGTTAATTCTCAAGTCTTGGTGGATATTATTACCCGGTTGTGCTGGTGAAATTTGCCAAGGTGTAAGCAAGCTAGCCTAGATACCATGACTATTTAAAAAAAAAATGGTCGTGTTTACCTTTCTTATGTAGGTAGCTAAAACCATCTTATACTGTTTTTCACCTTTTACATTTTCTAAAGTGAATTTGAGCTTTGGGGAGTTAGTTCTTTAATTTGACTCTGAGATGTATTTCTACTTAAGAATCAACGATTTTGGGAAATTCTAAATTGAAAATGTCTTGCATCAAACATAATGATGCCGAGGAATGCATTGCACGTTATACCATAAGTGTTCTGCGCCTTTTAGACCAATTTTGTTTCCTAAGCAATGTCTGAGATTCAATAATAAATATATCTGATTCAGTTAAGTAAACTTATTTCCCTAGTATTACTTCACTTGTTTACATGGTTAAACTAGTTAAAGCCTCCTGTATCTGTTTCTATTTTGTCCAGTGCTACTTCTGGAACAAAAAGGAGAGGCGGACCAGGTGGTCTAAACAAAGTCTGCGGTGTTTCACCAGAACTTCAGGCCATTGTTGGTCAACCCGCAATGCCCAGGACAGAGGTATGATTTGTCATATCAAAAGAAGTTAACGAGTTTTAGTCGACTGTTATTATATAGATCATAAGTACATCTATCTTTGCTCGGTCAGATTGTGAAGCAGCTGTGGGTGTACATCAGGAAACACAACTTACAGGATCCCGGTAACAAACGAAAGATTATCTGCAACGATGCTCTGCGAGCACTCTTTGAAACAGACTGCACCGATATGTTCAAGATGAATAAGCTGCTGGCTAAACATATTACAGCACTCGATCCTTCAAGTATGTCAAAAAAGAAAAAACGCTTTCCGTTCGTAATATATCTCTTATTCCCACACTTCCCTAAAGTATATAGAAAATGAATAAAAGGTAAAATTGACAAATAGCTACAGTTTGAAAGGTTTATAACTATTTTTTTAACGACGTTCCCCTGTCCAACCCCTGCAGAACAAGCTGAGCAAGCTAAAAGATTGAAGGTTGAATCTGATTCTGTGGCTGCTAAGGTTGAACAACCTAGCTCATCCACTGTTACGATATCTGACGCGCTCGCCAATTTTTTTGGAAGTGAAGAAAAGCAGATACTCCAAACAGATGCCTTGAAACGTATTTGGGAGTATATAAAGCTTAACCAACTTGAGGTAGATGTGTATAATCTACTTGATTTATTTGGTTATACAGAAGGGATGTGTCGGTGTTTCTCTTCTCTTAGTTCCTTTCTGTTTTCTACCTCCTTTCCATCAGTAATTCCTCACTACTACAAGTGTTAAATATCTCTAAGCAACATCATCACATATCTCTGCATCTTTAGCATATATTTCTGCTTTTCTGCTTGCAGGATCCTGTGAATTCTATGGTGATCATGTGTGACGTAAAGCTTCAAGAACTCCTAGAATGTGGAAGTGTTTCTGTCACGGAAATACCTGACATGCTGGCATGTCGTCATTTTGTCTAGCAATGACTATACATCTACATTACTATGGTAGGTAAATTATCATGCTAAGTTAACTCCTCCATAAGCAGAAAGGCTAGTTTACCATTTTATTATCGAGGGAGATCGTATCAAATCAAGAAATAACTATAACAAATTGCAATAAGCGGTGTAATATTTTAATTTTACAATTCTTATGCAAGAAACCTACAGATAGGGAAGGTTCGCAATAGCGCTAATTTAACTTGAGGGGTAATTAATAGAAAATGTACAGTATACTTTCTGAAGGAAACTGAAATAAAAGGTTTGCTGTTTCATCAAATGCAAGCGAGCTCTTTTCATTTCACGCAATGTTAAGACAAACAGTTCATTAATATTATATAGAACTAGAATAAGCTGACGTCATTTTAGCTCTTGTATGAGCTATGGTACATTTGCCCTTATATTCCGGTCTACAGAGAGTGTTCAGAGCGACGATGACGAAATCGCTGCACCTCAAGTAATCTTCTAATATCTTATACTACAAGATTAAGTTCGACTTGAACCTATAAAAAAAGATTATGTTTGACTTTAACTTCCATCTATTTACGACCTTTTCTGGTTTGATCCACAACCTCCATCTGTGTTTGTTTTGGCAGGTATTTCAGGTCATAGCTGTCTAGTTGGTTGATGACACACTAATGTTTCCGAAGATGTATCTTGGTTTTTAGGTAATTTTAGTTTGTTAACATAGTTAGACTTATGGTATGTAATTAAGAATCTGGATTGATCTGCTCCCGGGCTTATGGCAGAAGGATGTTTATGTAATTATGCCACGGCCTTGTTCTAGGTTCACTAGCCTCCTTTATTGTAAAATCCTGGCCTTAATATATGGATAGTAGGTTCACTAGCCTCCTTTATTGTAAAATCCTGGCCTTAACAGATTCTTAGCTTGTTCGAACACGTTGGAATTAAGATTTACATGTCAGGTCTACAATATAAATTGGAGGGTACATTTCTTTTTCGTCTGTGATGTGAAATTTCCATTACTTACTGCTTTCGTTGCCCCTGTTGAGGAAATGTCCATACAAAGATCTTCTATGTTTTATTTACAACTGACATTTCAAACATCGGAGTTGCATCACCTCCCTAATGCTTGTGTGGCATATCGATTGTAAGTTGCTTCATCTGTGATAATATTCATAGATGGAAGCAAAAATGCTGCTTCTATTACTACAATTTTTGTTACTGAATTACATGAAGTTCCTACTGTTCTTTACAAAGTACAGCAGAGCTGCAAATAGTAGAATATTTATCTTCATTTTGGTGTTCACCTTATTCGTAGTAGTATTAGTTAGTAATCGCGTAATTTCTTTTCTTCGATGTGTATTACTATCTGTTGCCTCATTTACTTTTTATCTTGCTATTTGGTTGTCATATTTTTCTTGATACTGTACTTCGAGTCCTTTTCTTTTCTTTCGAAGCCGGGTGTCTATTGGAAACAACCTTTCTACCCCACAAAGGTAGGGGTAAGGTCTGCGTACATCCTACCCTCCCCAGACCCAACTTGTGGGACTTCACTAGTTATGTTGTTGTATTTGAGGGTATATTTACCTTTCTTCTTTGATGTAAATTTTCAAATTGCTTTGTTTGCCCCTATTGAGGAAATGATCTCTTATAATGACCAGTTTCTTTCGAGCCAAGGGTCTATCGGAAACAGTCTCTCTACCCCATAAAGGTAGGGTAAGGTCTGCTCACTTGGTATATTGTTGTTGTACAATTTGAATAGAAAGAGAATAACCATATACTAAGGTCTCCTCTACTTTATTACCGATCTCCTCTGTAAAGGGTCATATAACTACAATTTTGTTAGTGAATTACATTAAGTTCCTAGAGTTCTTGACAAAGCACAGTAGAGCTGCAATTAGTAGAATAGTAAAGATGCTCATAGCCTTTTTGTTCTTCCCCTTGAAAAGATCTGGACTCGTCTTTTGAATTGCTCTCAAAATGAAGGATGATATTTTCTGTGTGAATTTTGAAGAAAAATAGAAGGAATAATATTAGTACTAGCTAAAATTGTAGGTCATGTATCTATAATTTTGTTGTCATAATGTATTACTATTAGTACTCACCAACATAAGTGGCTCAATATGGAGTGGCTCCATGAATATCTCCACATTCCGGTCATTCAAAGGGAAAAATTGACATATATTGATGGGTTCATTATTCACCGAGCTTCGAATCGTGCTCCACTGATCTTTCTTGGTTATAAAAGAAAATTATTATTTAGCTATTGGATAGGTATATAGACATATATTGTGTTTTTCAGCTTCAAATAATTTTCTTTTTAACTTCAACCGGATAGTGTCCAAATATCTACATAATTTTCTTGAACTGCATTTTTCAATGTTTTTTTATGTTTAGTATTGGCCATATATATATATACACACATATATATCAAATAAGTATAGAGAAATGTTGAAATTAGCATTCTATTTTTTTTCTCTTCACCTTATCATCATCTTGCCCCTGTAAGAATGGCATGTATAGAAGCTAAAACCTTTTCCAAGTGGAATATGAGTTTTATTGCATGCTGCAAAAAAAAAAAAAGACAATTGAAGACAGACTGAACTTTTTACCACATACTAATTAGAAGAGTTTGCATTAATCGGGTCAGTACTAATCAGAAGAATTCAGATTAATCGGGTCAGTGAATTTCGAATATCCGACAATAACAAAAAAAAAGTTTGGAAGAATAAAAGAATAGAACAATGGGCTAACCTAGTTCCCACTTAACCCCAACGTTTGTTCCATCATGTATAGTGGGTTCAATGACAAACTCAAAGTTAGTACTCCGCAGGAACTTTATGATTGAATTGAAGAAATCTATTACTTGCTGCAAGGATAAAAACAAACAAAAAAATATATCATCAAACCTGTTTGTATATAAATCACTAAAAGATCACTATTTTTTCACTGAAATTTCCTACTGCAAAATGATGGAAAAAACTTAAATATTAGTGTCTTTACACGGAAAAATTAGGAAGTGACCCAACGTTTCAATGGAAACATGTTTCCCACCATGCGTTTTCTCAGTGAGGTGGTTCAGTGGGATAAGGTGGAAAAATCATATTTTATAACACAAATTTCTCACTGAATATCGGTGGGAAAAACCTCTATTTCTAGTTGTGATATACTATTAGGATCAAACAAAGGGAAAATTTGTTTAATATATATACTCCATTACAAATGTTACTTTAGGTTATATATTCCTTTTCACAGGACATTAATTAATAAAAAATAACAAATAAGATTTATAAATAAACCACAAGAGATTTTTATAAATGGTCATAAAAGATCATTTCCCCAAAAATATTTGAGCAGTTTACAATCTCAACAAAGCCTTCCCTTCCCTATTATACATGGACCTCAGATCTATAGCATTTGTTTTAAGATTATTTTTTTCACAGTTTTTAAGAAAGAAATTTAATTGCATTAATTATATAAGTATTTGTCTAAACTATATTTTATCTCTCTTATGAACGTCTCACTTTATAATTAACACTCCACTTACCGGAGAGGTAAGTATAAATATTCTCAAAAGAAAAAAAAAAGAAGAATGAATGACATCCTGTTTTTTCTAAAAACGTCTAATATTTTGAATAGAATCAGTTACCAACACGACTAATATTTGTGTGTAAAAGTGATAAATAGAAGTTTAACATGCCTCTTTTCTTTAATATTTCGAAATAAAATCAGTTTGTCAATACGACTAATAGTTGAGATCGGAGAGAATAATAAATAAAAGTTTAACATACCCCCTTGCCATAGAAAGTTTGTGAGGAGGAAACAACATTGCTAATGCATCTACATTCTTCTCCAATTATATCAGTCAATTCATTAAGATTTTTATTTCTAAGTGCATTATAAAGTTTTTGTACTGTTTCCATAGCTCTTTGACTTTCTTCTGGATCATTTTCTGAATTATCTCTAGCATTGCATTTCAAAGGGTATAATAGGCAATTTTTTTGGATACATAACTCAAAGAAGAAACTTGTATTTTTGGTCATGAAGTTGTATTTTTGGATGGAAAGAAAAATATTGGGAATTTTTTTCTTGAAAATTATTGGGAATTTTTTATTAGATATCAAGGTAGAAGGGAAAGTTAGTGAACTCATTTTCAAGAATATTGTATGTGTATGAATGTGAAATGATTTGGCTATATATTTATTTATAAGAAGGATTATATGGTACTTTTTCATAACATGAGTTTCACACATATGAAGAGAATAAAGCATAACATGTTCATTAAGATTTCAAGCATTGCAATTGCAAGATTGAAATATTCTGGTACTGCAAAAGTACTTCTACCATCTAGATGTTGAGTATCATGGCCTATGGAACAGGTATATCTATATAGAACAAGTAAATTATAGAGTTGAAAACTCACCTTTTCCTATATAATTGACGAGGGGGAGAGAGTTTCTGAAATCGGTGGCGGATTCAGATTTTTTATTAAGAAAAATTAAAATATAAAGAAGTAAGCACGTGAAAGGGTATGAATTGACACCTCTTCCGCAAGGGTGACTTCGCCACTATGTGAAACACGAAGTAATAGATAAATGAGTAACAAATGCGGGTATCAAATACAGACGCATATCTGGAGGTCAATTTGTCATCACATATTAGGATTCGTGAATATGGATCGACATATTAGTTTATTGAAAAATAACTTATATATTTAGTCAACAATGTATTTTAACTCGATTTCTATTTAATGAATTATTAAAACATCCAACAATTATTGTGTAATTATGGCTTGATTTTCTATTTTAAATTAATTAAATATCCATGGTTTACTATTACTATTGGACTTCATTGACAGGTGAAATGATACGACTTATATATTTACAAAATCAATATTTGATAAAATTAAAATATTTCGTAACTCAATTAGTTGACTACATGAATTTTCACTTTATTTGTGAGAATTTGATTCTCCACCTTGTAATACCCTCTCATATTCCCTTTCTCATTCCCTCTACCCCTATATAATAAAACTAATTAAAAAAAAGACATTTTGTATATTAGAGAGATATTTGTGAGTTAGATATTTGTGAGTTGTAACAAAGAGAAGTGTTGAGGATGGAATGGGCGGGTTGAGGATTCTTCCTAAGCCCACGCATCTTGAGAATTTCATAGTCCAAAATGATTGGGCTAACTTGTTTCTACTAGGGTTGCGTATCGGGTGGTTCGGTTAGAGTTTGAAAGTTTTCTGTTAAATTTATCGTTTATCGGTTTGTAGACATGTTAAACCGTTAAGATATCAGTTACTGAGTTATTGATTAATCGGCTGTTGATCCTTATCGGTTCGGTTATCGGTTCAACCGTTAAGATTTCGTATAATTTTTTTCAAGAACAAAGAACCCATTTTGAAAACTTCCGAGGTAATGGAAGAATCTATAATACCAATTTAATAACAGTGTGTGTTTCAAGAGCATATAGGCCTGAGAACTGTGTCTTAGGCTCCTACTCCTGCTTTCGTAGTGTAGTACAATACATGTTTCTTCATCCAATGTGCATTTAAATTATTTCTCAAACTTAAATGTATATACAAGCAAGCCTTTAAGTTGGCCTTACCTCAGTCACTCTCCAACAGATGGAACGGAGTTGGAGAAACCGAAGAAGGAAAATAAAAATTAAGGCTTGAAATCGAAGAACGAAAATAAAAATTAAGAAGAAAACTAAAGACTTACCAGAAAATCGAGTTGGAGAAGTCGTCGCTATTGAGAGAGAGAGACTGAGTTTGTGAAGTGAGAATGAAACCTAACCCTAAGTCTAGTCAAGTGACTTTATATAGGGAAAAATATAATTGTAATTAAATAAATGGTTATCGGATTATCGGTTCACCCGTTGACAAAAGTGACAAAATCGAGACCCGAATCAATAACCCAATAACTATATAACACCATCCGATACCCGAGCCAATAACCCATTAACCGAACCATTAACCCAATTATCGATTCGGGTTATTGGTTTAACCATTAATTTGCATAGCCCTAGTTTCTACCCAATCGCAAAGTCCAATAAGCTTCTCTATGTAAACAGGACAACACCTCATAACGACATGTTCAAATGTGATCATTGTAAGGGGCTCGTTTGGTATTAGGAATAATAGAGATTTAATTCCAAGATTAAATTTGAGATGAGTTCATCCCATGTTTGGTTGGGATAAATTTGCGGTATAACTAATTCCGGGATTAGTTATTCCGGGATTGTAGTGTTATTATTAGGAATAAGGGATATTTAATCCCGAATTTAAATTTGAGATGAGTTTATCCCATGTTTGATTGAGATAATGTCGATTTTTTATTCCCGTGGGAGGATGGAATAATTAATTTCGATATAATTAATCCCAGGATAAGTCGTTTCAAACCAAATGACCCCTAATAGTTCTAAATTTTCAACCATGTCAACAGAGTGTCCATGACATCAGTGTACTATACATGAGAAAGCTCATTACCATTGTGAACATAATTCATCTAGCAGATCCATTTTCGAGGCCAGAAACAGTCCAGAATAATTCAAATTTCCCAGCATAATATATGTTGGTACTCCTATTATTTATAAGGAAAATAAAATGGAGCAACCAAACATTGTGGTATTAATTAATGTGGAGATTAGATCTCCTCAAATCTCAACCTTACACTATATAAGCTTATGCAAATTTTTATGTGAGTATTAGCTCCTCTAAAACTCAAACCAAACGATCGGGTACTATTCACAAATTGTTTGTGTGTTTGTCCTTGACTTTAATTGATCTTCACGGCAGACTGGGTGAATTTTACATCTCTAAAAATTTTGGGAAAAATGTTCAAATTCGCCTTTACTTGTCATTTATGATTTAGAATTATTCTCCAATGTACTTTAAATTGGAGCACCATTAGGGTCAAGGAAAATACCAAACAATTTGTTGACGATAAGGATATGAATGACCCAAACTCCAAAGGCTATCGCACGTTGAGGTCTCATGCACACTTTGAGCCTAAAAATTCATCCTCCAAATGATTTGTCTCTCTGAAACCAATGTAGATAGAGGTGGAGCTAGAGTTCTAGCTACGGATTCGACAGAACTCAATAGCTTCCGCTAAAATACTATATTTGTAGTAAGACATCTAATTCATTTAGAATCTAGTAAGCTGCTTTTATAAAATTCAGAATGCATTAAAATTCTGGTCCGCCTTTGATAACGTAGAGTACTATTGGTTGCAACTTTCATGTGATCATTTAGACAATTTCGGAACATCTCTCCACATGATTTTTGGTACCAATCAGTAATCAAAAGCTGTGATAGTTAAAGCATTTCTATGTGATGAATGACATTTCCTTGGAGATACGTTGTTGGATTTGCACGAATGTAATTTAGTTCTGTGTTCATTTTTGTAACAAATTCACAACGTATCATTTCACATATAGGCACCAAAACATGTTAACATGACCACGTTTCTTTTTTTAAACAAGTCCAACGATTTCAGTGTATAATAAAGGTATAATCAAAATATAATGTATACACTGATTAGATACAAACTATACAATGAATACACTGCATATTGGCTACAATTTGTTAAAAGTTAAGGACTATGATTGGTTTTTGTTGTGGCCTTTATTAGTATGATGGGAGCGTAAAATCTCAATAAAATACAAGTGTCGTTATATATGAAAATTAGTGAAAAAATTGACTATTGACATGTGATAAGTAAGTCCTATCTATAAACAGACATCAATTCATCCTTCTTATAGTTATCAGAGAAAACTTTGAGCGTATTCTGTAGGATTTTGTTGGGTTCAAAATAGATAAGTAAAGTGTAGTAGAAGTTTTAAAAATTGTTTTACTTACCCCAACAATTCTTTCTGGTATGGTTATATGATAATCAAACCTGTAAAGTAAACTTGAACATAACACTTACAAGTTACAAAAATTTGGAGTCTTTTACTAAAGGGTGAACACGCGATTGCTCATTCGACTGCAAGCACCTTGCTACGGTGTATTCATCTGTCAAGAAAGCCAGGAAATCTTGGCAGAGGTTTGAGAGTGTTTTATCCTAGACTCTAAGTCTAGAATTGTTTAATAGAATAATTGTTTTGTAATCAATGGGGTAGTGATGTCTATATAGTAAATTTAGGTCAAAATCATATTAGGGTTGGGCTCTAAGCCTGACCCAAAATTCGAGGTGCAGTGGGCCAGTATGACTGAGCCCACTGACGGGTCGGCGGCGCGGCTCAACCTAGTATGCGCCGCGGCGCCTTACGTCCAACAACGCTCCTCGTTTTCGTTAATATATTCAGCACATTTAATTAAATTCAAAATCCAATTTTGACTTAATTAAATAATTTCCATCTAATAGAAATTATTTCATTGTTATCAATTTAAATATCTCGATTCCAAATTGAATATTTAATATTTTCTCAATACACCCTTAGATCGAAGAGACAATCGACATAGTGTGACCCTATAGGCTTTCATATATTGACACTAATCCAAAAAGGTCCATACGGAACTCCTAGACTGTGCCGTACGACGAACTCAATATATGAAGTACGTTTACATGAATCTAGCAAACATAACCTTTATGTGAGATGATAAATTTCTTTCATTCGCGACACACTCGATCAAGCTTAGGATTTTCCATGTGTCTATCCAAATGGCTTGATCATTTTATCTCATCTATATTAGTCGACAACTAGACCATATTCTAAATATGTCTCTTGCATTGGCCAATGACTTGGTCGACCTAATATCACTGAGAAGTTAAGTGCTTTCTAGAAAATCCAATCGAGGAATGAATCATATTCTTGGCTCAACTACCACCTTAGTTTACATCATAATGCACCCAACACAAGCTGTATATTATCCTATAAGGAGTTTAAGCTTAGAACATGGTCAAAGTACATTACTCTGTAGACAATGTGCGTATTGACCTCAAGTCAAAACACATTTATCTCCCACACGCTGATAACACTCTAGACATGTATAACAAATAGTTTATCAACAGAGTATACCAATACTTTCCAAAAATATCCATGTGTCCATCACTAGTAACCATTACTAGTAGCAGGTGAGACATACTACATTCTCCAAGAATGTGATGCAGACCACATGTTGACTTATAACATATCATCGATATCCCATTCTCGATGATCATTAGTCGAGGCTATTTTAGAATTACGCTCTATCATCAATATCTCACTCTATTAATGACAACGTAAGCTCAAGGATGCACATTAATGAATAATTACAAACAATCAAATAATGATCCAATAATTGCAAATGACATAAATATATTAATCTTATTAATAATACGAATGTGTTCAAGTACGTTTTGTCCCTAATAATGATTGTCTCTAGGACATATATTCTTTCATCTGCTACATAACCAAGGAATTGTTGTCTGACGATCCATCTTCTTTCATTTTCTGGCATTGTGAGAACATGATAATCAATAGTAGTGGAGACGCCAACCACTACTGTTGTCGAATCATAGAGTTAAACGGTACGTCTCTAGTTATTCCTTGAGCAAACATGGCGTCCCTAAATGTTTCTAAAATGACACTCTTCGTGATCATCATACACATGAGATTTAATCAGTTAATGAATGAGTTCTTTAATGTTTTTGGGTGGTACCTTGTAGAGTTTAATGCATTAGTTAAATTGCAACATCATTGGGCCATGAGATATGACTGATGAAGACAATAATCCAACCCAAATTTCCAATAGGGCCCCTTCCCTTTTATAAAGACTAGTCCATATGGGCCTTAAATGGCCCACCTGCATACCTTATAAGTTAGGGATGTTAACATTTTTAGCCAGTAAAATTTTGTTTATCCATCAAACCATAACTATAGTTTGTAGCCGTTGTCGATATATACTCAGTTACAACAAGCTATAATCATATTACATTGGTTTTATGTAAATTATACGGTGATTATACATAAGTTATATATTGTATACTAGTTAAATTTTGTAAAATGAAAATTAGGATTATTTTTCGTTTTAGGCATCGTTGGACAAGTCCCTATCATTTATTGAAGTTCTAGCTGTTACAACTCAAAAGTATGAGGGGGGGGGGTGGGGGGGGGGATTCCATAAGATCTAGTTATGCCCTTGAAGTTGATTATTTTTTTATCTTTTAATTGAATGGTATAAGTTTACGTTAGTAGGTGTTGTTTCAGAACAATTCGTTAAACATTAATGAAGTAGTCATTTCAGAGAGTGTTCAACTCAGATGGAGAAAAATAATCGGTGAGGATTTGTGTATCCCGAATTTAACTTATTTGAAATTGAGACGTAATAATTATTATTGCTATAATCATTTCACTAAGTAATGTTATTGTTGAATTTTTTTTGTTGGACTAAAGTGCTTAATTAAGTGACCACCATATATAAATTAATACTAAATCATCTACGTGTATATCGGCATTCTACCTTGCAAATTATACTATTTTCATGTCTAGCATCAGACACTTCTTAATAATCGAGAGATTTTGAAGATCAGTATCCTATAATTAGAAATTAGGCGAAAAATATCAGACTTTTATCTGTGACAACCTAGCATCGGGTACTCTTTTTTGTTGCCTTTGTAATAGATCCAAGTACCTTAAACCATACAATGGGTGTGTGGGGGGGGGGGGATTATTTTTAAATTTCATTAAAAATGAAATGGAATATTATAACATTTTGTGATCTTGCTAAAATGATGTTTCCATATTTCAGGAAATCTCTACATCGAACATTACTGTTTAGACACCTCAACCCATATTAAATGCACATCAATTTTCAATAAAACTTACTTGTATTAGTTAAATAAGAAAGCTAAAATGGTATCTATCTTGAAAACAACTTTATAAAAGAGGAAGGCCCCTATTATTCTCAATAATGTTTTTTTATAGGTAATATTAATCATATGTATTTCTAACACTACCAAAAAAGAGATTTTCGATGTACTTTCCATCGAAAATCCATCATAATATAACTCGTTGGTAACGTTTTCGAAGGAACACAATAATTTTCCGACTGACTCTATCGAAATCATCCCTCTGAAATTCTCATTTTCTTTCTTGGTTGTGTAAAAATTCCCTCATAGTCCATCAATTTTTTCCTATTACAACTCTAAATTTGTTAAACAAGCACTTTGACCCTTTCGAAAACCTAATCATATTGTTTAACAAGGGCAAGGTAAAAGATTCACTCTATCATCATATACCAAAAAAAAAATAACATTAAAATTGAAAGAATTAAGAAATTAAAAATTATAAAGTAGATAAAAATGCTCCAAAATTGTTGACAGACGGTCAAGTCATTGAATTGATGAAAAAATTGCAAATCTAACTGACCAACTTTTAAGGCAGAAACCTAGGATTTTATCTTCCTTGCTTTTTACGATGTTTTGATTGCCAAATAGTTTAGTCTGTTTTATTTTGAGTTATAAGTTTCGTGCGTGGATAGTGTATAAACCAACATTTTATTGATAGAGAAGGGAAGCTTTAGAGTAACGGTAAAATTATTTTCGTATGACTTACAAGTCACAGATTCGAGTCGTGAACTCTATCATTGATGCTTGCGTCAAGGGTAACAAGTTGCCCTACAACACATTATTCCGTTGGGGTACAAATCTTCCTTGGACGACCTCGCGTGAATACAAAATACTTCCTTTATCAAACTGTCCTTTTTATTAGTTAGATTGGCCTACAAAAATTGGTGGAGCTAGGATTAACGTCAAAACTATTCTTTATATATATATATATATCTATAATAATAATAGATGTTAAATTCTCTTATTTTTTTATATTTTGAATCTCCTTAGTGAAAGTTCCGATTTCATCATTATTTACGACAAAAAAGGTATCATACCAAGTTAATAAGAAATTTAATAAATAGAATAATAACTTATTATAACAAATTAAAAAATCTATACAAACTTAAATATGTTATGTGAAATTATCAAATAAACTTTGGAAACTAGACAGGCCTTCCAACATGGACCATATATTTTTGCTAAAGTGAAAAATGACTCCAACATGAATTATTATATTTTAAAGGTGTTTGTTGATCTTTGTCCATAAATCTAGGAAAAAAGGACCCGTCTTTATTATTATGTTGTCTTCAAAATATAACAATCTCCACGAATTTTTTGTGGTCATCATCGTAAGACATATAACTTGAACAATACACAAGTTATAACTAATCGAATATAAAAGACTTACAAAAGTAAGTCGAAATAATCCATCGTTATTGTATTATATCATATGTGGCCTTATGATAAGCTAAGCCCATTCTGATTTTGATAGAATACAATTGATTGGACTCAAACTAAAAATATATTATGGATCCTCTTGATGTAACTATATACATCCATTCGGCATAGAATAATCTTGAATATGATACCGCTAGTTAATAAATGGAAGAAATCTCACATCCATTTTGTAAAGGATATAATTAATGATTAAAAAAGAAAAAAGAAATACGAAAGAATTCAAAAGCAAAAAAGAAGAAAAACACGTCACGTAAGTTGTCACAGAAAAATAAAAGAAACAACGAGGAAAATACGAGTTTGACAGGACTGAAAAACCTTGGATATGGGTCCTTACATTCTTAAAATATTTTTCACCAATGTACTATTTAGGTAAAAAATAAAATAAAAGAGTACTAGGAATATAGTAATAGGAGTAAATAGTTGATTCATGGATCATGGATCATTGATCATTTACTCTTTAATAAAAAAATTAGGGTTTATACTATGAAAAAGGAGAAATTTATGGTAAGAAATACTTCCATTTTAAGTGGATTCTGTACCACATAAATCTGGATTAATCATATTAGTGAGTTTTGAAAGGAAAAAAAGAGCTTCCATAAGTGAAACAAAAAAGAAAGAAGGGGAAATAACAGTTTTGGTCAACGAGTTATTGCTTTAAATCCGATTTTGATCCTTGTATTATTGGACGTAGCGAATCTAATCTTGAATTATGTGAAGGGTGTGATTTTGATCCAATTATTAAGTGAAGCTAACGGAAGTTAAGTTTTATTAAGGGCATTCTGGGGTTTAAAAAAAAAAAGGTCTATTCTTTTGCTGCCTAAGAAAGACTTGTTTCTTAAATTAAAAATAGACAAGTGATGCATAATTTTAATCTTCTGTGGATTTGTAGGTTTTGAAGAAGTCAGATGATAATATTTTGATGCTAATCCATATAAGGGAAGATGATGGCAACATAGCAGCTAATTACAATTGTTAACACTCAAAAATATTTTTAGTGTTTAGCCGAATCAAGTGATAGTCGAAGGTGGAAATGTCAAAATAAATAGGCAACATAATTTTAAGCCGATAACCGAACTGACTCGTAGCCGAATCTATTAGTCTTAGCCCTCAGTTAGAAAAGCTCTATCGGCTATTTCGGAAACCTGGCCAAATCACAAGTCCAAGGAATAACTGAGACCCACACATATTTGGACGCCTCGAAGACCAAGTCAAAGCACCTTCTAGACCCCAAGAAATAGAAACAAACCATCAACAGCTAGAAGGAAGTGCCGTCGGTCGTGCAAGAGAAAAACAAGGAGCAAAAATCGGCACCACCTCCTCATAGTTGGCTAGTGGATTTAGTGGGTAATTTAGTGGCTAACATAGGGGGATCACGTCTTATTTCTTGTAGTATAAATGTAAGATCACTTGTACAGAATAAAAACAACACAATCAATCAAAAAACTAATTTTTACATATCTTCATTCTATCTTTATAGCATTTATTGCACTCTAACTGTATTTATGTTTCTTACCACTTAGTTTACTCAATCATCATCCTAACGCTTTCTGGAGTAATTGGAGAACATATTGCTGGAAGTTAGAGTTCCGCTTCCAGCCCAAATCGCTTAGTTAAGGAATCAATTTGTCATCTGATAAAACAGCAAATATTTCGGACGGAAACAACAATAAATAAGACGAAGAATCGAAATCACATCCAAGTTAAGTTAGCTCCGTTAGTTTCAGTTAGTGATTTGATCAAAATCACACCCTTCACATAATTGAAAGTTAAATTCGCTACGTCCAGTAATTCAAGGATCAAAATCGAAAAATATACTCACATAATACAAATAGCCAACTTAATTACTTATACTCCCTCCATCTCGAATTATCTGTCGCTTTTCATTTTTTGAGCTTCAAGTTATGTGAACTTTGATCAAATCTTTAAAAAATACTTGTTCATTGTATTGACATGAATTGCAATTTATAATACTTTTTATATAAATTTTCAATATATGAATTTTAAGTTTAAAATATTGAGTAGATCTAATCCAATTTAGTTTCGAAGATTAGATAAAGCGACTCACAAAAAAGGAAGAACGACACTTATTTTGAGATGAGTATTAATTATTATAATTTCTACAAATAAATACTTTAATTTTGCTACTAGTGAAACTCAAGTGACTGGCTCATAAATATAATTTTTCTACCTTATAATAGTAGTACATTTCCAGTACTATATATGTCATACTTTACTATAGATCTAGGTGGACAAAAAGTCACGTGTGTGTCCTTTCCAGAAATAGTAACATGTTAATAAAGTATAAATTCAAAATACTTTTTCTTAACATGTATATACATATAATTTAATTTAAGAATTACATTGATGATTGGAAGTATATAACCTTTTTGTGATATAAAAAGTATAGAATATTGAAGCACTGCAATTTACAGATGTGAAATGAAGAAGATAACAATTAAAATTATTATAGTATGGGGTCACAAGGAATCAAAAATATTCCAAGGAAATTAGCCAAACACAAGAGCCATCACACTTCATATCCAATCTTTAAATAATTCACTTGACATATTCCACTTGTTTTGCCACAACAAAGAAACTAAAAGTCCCATAATACATTTGGGTCCCAGTAAATGGATATGAAAAGAAGTAAATAAAGATATTAGTATTAGTTGTTCAACTCCAATATCATAATAGAGACAATATTTAATTATGGTCTTAACTATTCATTTGATTGACTAAATAGATACTAATTGATTCTTGTCACAGTTTAGGCTCATAGTACGTAATGTCCGTTTTGGTATAATAATATTTATGAATTTGTTCTTACGTCATCATCAAACCGTAAAACGTAAGTATTTTGTGAGCTTCTCTTTGTGAAGGGGAAAGTCCCGAAGGCGAAATCCCCCACCTGTACCAGAGGTCTCTTGGCCAGGTGGGATGTAAATCGAGGGATATCTTGAGTGGCTTGACACAGAGGAGAGGACCAACGGGACACGAATCCAGCAACAACCCTTGCAATATTTCAGCAAAGACTGTCACCACACGAATTCGAACCCGCGACGTCGGAGTGGTTGTACCTCAATTACCTTGTCACTTACTAACTCGTCTGTGCGCCTGGGGGCTTTTTTTTTTTTGTGAACTTCTCTTATGACTTATAAAATTATTCATACTCTTCTTCTATTCTGCTATGAGATTTGCCTAAAATATTATGTGCCCTTCTTTACAAAATTTGTTAGCTTAGAAGTTTGTCAATTCTCTCTTTGATCCGTCCTTATTGATCCGCCCGCCCCCTTCATGGACATCATAATTCTTTGGCAATCTAAAGTATGCAAAAGTCTTAAGCAACTTTAGTTGGTAGGGATGAGTCATTAACACTAATTAATATTATTCTTGAATATATGCTTAGTGCCCTCTAATTCCTGATGTATATTCTAATGACGGCTCTTTTCTTGTTTTATTTTCCAATGCTATAGTCCAAAAATTCGAGTTTATTGACTATTGGGATCTTAATAATAATAAAAAAATCTACTTGTATTTTAGTTGTAGAAATGTACTAATGAAGTTCTTTATTTTAAAACTATAATAGCGAGACATTCTACACTAAAATTTAATGTTCATTATTGCATATTCTCTTGGGACATGTATCCATGTCAATTATCGTATTACAACAATATCAAATTGTACTATTCTACTTTTTCTGGTCTGAAATGTGTCAGCATATTTAACATCATTCTAGTAATAACATTGTTTAAAATTTATATTCGTTTAAACTTAATACTATTATGTTATATTTCAATTTATATGACTTTTTTTTTTTGGAGTATATCAAAATATTTGATAACAATATATGCTTTCTCACGCTGCTGCCAAAGCACTGCATTAGTATATGCGAAAATTATTTTTTCTAATCCCTCTAATCAAATATTATGTTATTTTGTGCAAGATCTTATGAAGGAATATTTTTCTCAACAAATTGTTGAAAATATAATAAATTAAATAAATATAAACTTTTTAATAGCTTAAATCTTTGAATGAGATGATTAGTTGATCACGTAATTTAACATAGTATGTATCAGAACCTCTATATCTTGATAGAAACTCGAATAAATCTTTGATAACGGCGATGATTACTTCGGCAACCGGTGTCCCTATCTTCGAAAGACCGTTTCGACCCCGATGCTTTGTATAAAATCGTTCAAGCACCGTTCATCTCTTTGGGGATAATTCATTTTCTCAATATCTTTTTTCACAGCAATAATGATATAAATAAATTAGTCAAATTTATATTTTTAAAGTTTGTTATTTTTTTTGTCAACTACACACAGATGTGGGCATGTGGCAGAGATAAGAGTGGCAAATGACACAAATCCAGCGTGGCAAAAATGCAAGTGGGGCCCAAATAGCACGAGGAGTAGTACCTGGAAAGCATCTAGGCTATGGGCCCACTAGGCCCTAATAAACATATTAAAGTAGGGCCCATTTAAAGAAAGCCCAAATGTATGCGGAGTGAATGGATCAAAAAAGGAGGTGCCACGTCAGAATATGGGGCCCATTTAGTCGTTGATGATCGTGAATTGTGATAGTGGGGCCCAATTTGCACCGGCCCTTCACTATTATTTTGGCATTTACGTTCATATCTATTTGTCCACAAAAAAAGAAAATAAAAAGATGATCAAGTTGGCTATTTATTCAACAAAAAAAAAACATTCTCATTTTGACCACTATGGTAAAAAACATTTTACTATATCTTGTGAAATTTGATGTGATTCACTATGTATTTTTACGGTTAATGAAAGTTGTGGCATGCCGAAATAAAATAGTCATTTGAATCACAATCTCACGAGTTTCAGTAATTTAGTATTCGACTCGTCTGGTCATTTTAATTAAATGACAATAATTTGATTCGGTACGAAGTTCTAAAAATATTTGATTTTTTTATCTTATACACAATATCATATTTTCTTGCTACAAGATATTTGAAAAACGTGATCTTAAACATGTTATAATATTTGTGAAGCTATAAAATATTATAATTAAGGATAAAATGAGAAGTATAAAAATTAAATTATTTTTAAATATAAAAATATATTATTATTTTTAAAATAGATTAATAAAAAAAGTAGTGTTACGTAAAATGAGACAGGAAGAATAATTGTTACCAAGTTGAATCTTTCTTATCTCATGTTAATGTGAAAAAAATAAAATAAAAAAGCTTATTCACAGTATGATGGCCTTAAAATCTAATGTATTTGCATTTTAACTGATAATCCTTTAGTTAAAGTTACTTCTTTTGTGTGCATAAATCTTTAGTGTAATAATTAGTTGTGTAAATAATATGGCCAAAAAGATGGGGGATATCTCAAGCTAATTCTGATTTAAATTGACTTTTAATTTTTTTTAGTTTAAGAAATAATTAGTTTATCTCAAAAAAGTTATAAATGTCGAACTGAATTATATTTACCATAATATAAATGTGAATAAATTTTATACAGAACTTAATGTGAACATAATTAATCAATGGAATATTGCAATTGACTTTCAAAAACTTGAGTATAGGAGCGTATGTATCTTTTGTATCAAAACATTAAAGAAATAGGTGACGGGGGAGAATTTTTGTAGTGTGAATTTAGATTTAATCGGATCTTAATATAAATATTGAGTATCGGTTGAAAAATAAAAAAATATTACTAGATTCATTCCCTTAAACCAAGAGATTTTGTTGTAAAGGAGCTAGAATTAAGAAAAAGTAATTTTAAAAAGAAAAAAATAATATAAAATTAGAAGAACATGAAAGCATGATGGCCTTGGTCACCTACATGCCCTACTGCACAAAACACATAAGAAAAAAGATATCATAGCTGTTATAGGAAATGGCCTCCACCACCATGTGGCTTTGCTATTTCCCAATCAAACAAATGCCTTTAGACAAACTAATAAATGAATTTTAATTAATAATATTACCAAACAAAAAGCCCCTCCCTCATCTTGAAAATCAAGAAGAAAAGAATGTGTTGGCATATTATTTTTCTTATAAGAAATTATTTACGTGAATTTCTTCACATTGCCGGTCTAATGTTCGAATAGACAAACTAATAAATAATATTACCAAAGAAAAAGCTCTGCATCATAAAAATCAGTAAGGAAAGAAAAAAGGAAAATAATGTGTTAGAATACTATTTTTTCTTCTAAAATACTGTTTGTGTGAACTTATTCATATTACCGATCTTAAATTTGAATAGACAAACTTATAAATAAATAGATTAATAATTTTACCAAAGAAAAAGCTCTTCATCTTGAAAATCGAAAAGAAAAGAAAAAGGATAAGAGTGTGTTAGAATATTAGTTTTCTTCTAAGATATTGTTTGCGTAAACTTATTCACATTGTCAGTCTTATGTTCGAATAGAAAGACTAATAAATAAATTAAATCATAATGTTGCCAAAGAAAAAGCTCCTCATCGTGAAAATTAATAACGAAAACTTGAAAAAAAGAAAATTTTCAAATATTAATTGGATGGATGTTGTGTGATAGTTAAAATTCTTACATTTCAAATCATAGGTCTTAGGTTCGAAACATTGAAATAGAAAATTTCCAAATTAAGGAGTGCTTTACATATAAATAACATCCACTATCCACTTTTCGATCACGTCTTTAAAAAATAACCATCGTGATGAAATTTTAAATTCTGAATTTCACTTGAAATTTTTTTAACTTCATAACAGTGGTTCAAAAGTGACTATTTGTGAATTTTACCCGTGCTTTACCCCACTTAATGGACCTCCTTGGTGAGAATCTAAATTAGTCAGGCCTATAAATTTTGAATACATGATGATTAAACTTAAAAAAATAAGTAAGGAAAAAGAAAATATTTTGATGGAATATTAATTTTCTTATTATTATATCTATAAAAGTAAAGTAAAATACATTTACAACTAGACATCCTAATCGTTTGTACACATTTAATTGTCAGTGATTTGAGGTGTCCATTTTGTATATCCCTTAAGATTCTTTTCTTCCATTATTTTAAAATTATACAGTCCATTTTACTTCTCTATATATAGCTCTCTCATTTGATCCTTTTTTCATCACCAATTACAATTACAAACATTTTGGCCACCTTTGCCCCCTTCCATTTCATCATTTATTTTCCTCCGTCCCATCTTCTTATTTTCAACTTTTATTCCAATGGCCAGTGTTGAGGTACTTTTATAATAATGTTTTTGTTCTATTTTTTTTTTATTTCTAGATGAAAAAGCTAAAAACTGATCAAGATCAGTTTGCTAATTAACTTGTTCTTCAATGTTTTTAATATACTGAAATATTATTAGATCATTCTAGTATAAAGTTTTTATAATGATTTATAACCATTTTCTTCAAGTTAAACTTGGAAGAAAGTCACTGATCAGAGCTTTGTTATGATCATATTTGACATCGTGATTTATTACCAATTTAACTTGTTGGTTTAACTCTTCGAAAATGTCTACGGGTGCGTGGGGGTCCTCCAGAAGTAAGTATATTTTTTGAGGATTTGACACGAGTACAACATTTATGAAAAATCTGAGCATCATAGAATTTAACACCAAAATTTTCAGATATTAGCCAAGTGATCTGATAGCTTACTTGCTATAATATATGTTTGATATGTTTTTTTCTTGAAACTAAAAATCAGCATTTGTGAATCTTTTTATTTTATTAAAACCATATGTGATCTTCAATCTTGGACAGATACAGATGATCAATCTCAAAATAGTTGATCATCAATCAAATATATTTTCCAAAATTTTTCTGGCATTTATGAATCTTTCTCACTTTTTGAAAATTTAATTTTTTTTTTGTGAAGGTTGAATCTGCACCAGTAGCAGCAGTAGAGACTGCTCCAGCTGAGGTTGAGGTTACCCCAGCTCCAGAGGCAACAAAGGTAGTGTTTAACTGTGTGACCGTCTCATCTAAAAGTTTAAAATTTTAAAAAGATCGCACTTTTAATTACTTAATCATGTTTCTGAAACATCCTCTTACGTTCAGACTCTTAAGAAATACCACTAAGTGTGTGTCGGATCTCCAAAAGTAGTTTATTTTTGAAGAATCCGACTCGGGTGCAGTAGCATTTCGGAGTAACATAGCTCACATGTTGGCTTGATTCTTTTTCTTGGTCAAAACACGTAGAAATATTTTTTGATAATAGATAGCAGTATGATTTGGATTCAGGACATCAATCCGCTCCAATATTGTGTTGAATTGCATGATCATCTTATTTAAAAGTTTAAATTATATAAAAAAATATATTTTAATTAACTTAATTATGTATTCAACAGGTCGAGGAACCAGCCACAGTTGTAGAAAAGGAAGCCGTGGTCGAATCAGTACCAGCACCAGTAGAGGAGGCTGCTCCTACTCCTGTTGAGGAGGAAGCAGCCCCTGCTGCCGAAGAGCCTGCGGCTGCAGAACCTGCAGTTGAGCCAGTGGCTGCAGTAGAACCTGCAGCAGCCACAGCTGAGGAGCCAGTGGCTGCGGCAGAACCTGTAGCCGCAGCTGAGGAGCCTGTGGCCGCAGAAGAACCTGCAGCCGCACCCGTTGAGGAGGCAGCAGCGGCCGAACCAGAAGCGGCCCCTGTTGCGGAACCGGAAGCCGAGAAAACAGAGGAACCTGTAGCAGCTGTTGAAGAGAAAGCAGTTCCAGTGGAGAAAGCTGAAGAGTAAATTCTAGTGAAGATGGGAAAACAGTTCAATGGTTAATGAATGATGGGGGTCTTGCTTAAAGTTGGTTGTGTTTATTCTGTTTCTTAGTTGAGTATTTGATTTACTACTACTATTACTATTAATATTACTATATTATGCCTAGGTCAAGGTGGTCGGGTGGGATATTTACATAGTTTTTTGAAGCTATGTTTGGTATCTTGTCCAGGGTTCAGTTTACCATGGTTTGATTAAGATGATATGAGATTTGATCTCTAGTTTATGATAATAAAGGGTTATATTTTTTTTGTTGTTTTTTATTAATGAGTTAATACTGTAACACCGTGTACCTTCGGGCGAAGGTTTGAATTGCTAGACGTATGTAAGCAGATCCGAGTGTTGGAAGATTTTTTGTCATGATCACATATGCAAATAAAAAAGCTTAGTATATAATATGATGTGATCCTGAAATAATTTAGGACTTAATAAGTGTAATGACGGGGATTGAAAATAATATTATGGGTGTGATTTATATTATTTGCAAGTATAGTTGAAGATTAAAGGAATTAATTAAGAAGTGATTAGGTGTAATGGTGAGTTCCACGTGTAAGATTAGAAAAGAACACTTAGTGGCTAAGTGTTATGTATTAAATGTGGCATTTTTTTTATAAGGTGTCAATTAGGTCTTTGACACCACTTCATTTAGAATTGATAAGAAGGGGATAGGTGACACATGCAGAGGGAGAGCGCACGACTAGATTGGGACTTCTCCATTTTCCTTACTAAACTATTTATTAAGGGTCCAAAAATGTATTATGACCAAATCTTAATTCATTTCATTACATCCTCTTCCTTTAACGTGAACTTCTAGCAAACCTCTCCAAGTCTGTATCCGGTTTCGAGAGACTTTAAGGTGTGTTGTTCGTAGTAATCTTGGGCAGGGGATGTGTTCTTTCGTCGATCGAGGTATGTTAAGGAAAAGTCCTTCTTTCTTTTGGCATGTTCTATGTACGAAATGTAACCGTAATGTTGTTCCATAAATTGTTCTACTCTTAGTAGTTAATGATGTTCCTGTTATTGATTCATATGTTAAAAGCATGTCTAAATATGTTTCAAAATCCTTATTGAGGTATATGGGAAATGTGTTAATATTCCCAATGTTAGCCGAAGGTACATGTTGATATTTTCAATGTTAGCCGAAGGTACATGTTGATGTTCACAGTATTAGCCGAAGATACAAGGATATTATGTCATCCGATGAGTTCGGAATGTTGTATTGTCATTAGAGATGGCAACGGATCGGATTTGGACCAGATCCTACTAGATTCAGATCCAGATCCATTTTTCATACCTGAATCCAGATCCATCGGGTCTATAAAAATCAGATTCAAATCCGGATCCATCGGATCCACCGGGTCCACGGATCGGATCTGGATCTACATGTAAATTTTTTTGGCTTGAATAATATTCCCACATGTTGAAACTTTTATGACCAAATGAAACGCAATCTGATTGAAAAAAATGATTGAGTTCATTCAATCAACCTACACAAACATGACACAATTCTTCCAAAATACTTAACAAAGTTTTAGCATCACAAGAAAATAAAGATGATTGACTTCATTAGTGATGCTGAACAGGTTGCAACTTTGAGCTAATTTTTGGAGGCTTTAGTGATGCTCCACTTGCAGTTCTACTAATTGACTTCATTAAACAACTTAAAACAATGTTAGTCATATATCAAAAGTCTCAATTTTTTTTTTGATGATCAAACAAATGAGAGAAAGATACTTAAAGCTTACGGCTAGCAGATTCAAGAAAGGAAAATTTAAAGAAGAGTGATAATTTTTTCTTTTTATAGAAATGAAAATATGGGAAACTGCATAGAGCATATTGGTAAAAGAAATGAAACTTCAAAGACAAATTACATGGTTGTGTGACTTGTGCCTTATCCTGGTTCAACCATTTACTCCATACATAAATTATGAAAAAAATTTAAGAAAATACTTATAAAATTACATTCTAGGTTATGAATATATTTAATAAAAATCGGATCCACGGATCGGATTTGGATCAGATACGGATCTCAAATAAAAGATCCAGATCCAGATCCAGATCCAGATCCGATCTGTTAGAAACGGGTCCGATCCGGATTCGTTGGGTCCAAATTTTGAAGATCCATATCCTATAAAATGGATATGGATCCACCGGATCCGGACCGGGTCCAAGATCCATTGCCATCTCTAATTGTCATTCATGCATTTACATTATATTCATGTATTACCCTGGACCCACATGTGTTAAATACACTACTATATGGTATGAATTATATATATGTAGGGGATGAGAAAAATGTAATGACATTATATACAGACACCACATGCAGCTGGTACAGATATCACGAAAAGAAAGATGCCCAATGAGGCCAATATGATAATGATTATGCCCACATAGGCGAAAATGAAATAATGGCCACAGAGACTGTTATGGGAAGGAAGATGCCCTTATGAGGCCAATATTTATATGTATACCGCATTTGCATCATGCATGACATTTAGGCATATTAGGTCCCTCAGAGGCGTTCATTACAGATCGGTTGTTACTATCGGTTGTTTCTGCCTACTGTTTCTGTTTCGATTTATTGTTATATCCCTGTTATGTTGTTGTTCATGCCTGACATACTCGGTACATCAGTCGTACTGACGTCCCTTTTGTCGGGGGACGCTGCGTTTCATACCCGCAAGTTCACGCAGACAGGGCGACGATCCACGTTAGTAGGTTGTTGACTCAGCGGATTTTGGAGAACTCCTCTTGTTTCGGTGTTTCGGTCTAATTTTGGTACGATATATTTTTGCTTGTATATATGGGTATGGCGGGGCCCTGTCCCGACCTTATGATGTTGTGTACTCTCTTAGAGGCTTGTAGACGGTGTCCTGTGTATAGCAGTCAAATATGGCCTTGTCGGCCTTAGTTTGTATATAGGTATGGGTAGAGTTAAGCGGTTTGTAAGATATTACATGGCTTCCTTCTAGTCTATGATTTAATTTTGTTGGCAGGGTACCGGGTGACAGCCCTTATAGACCGTGTTTAATTATGATTAGATGTTGAACATATGCTTTGTAGTACTCGGCAAGTGAGGTCGGGGTGCCCGTCTATCGGATGGTTCAAGGTAGGCGAATCAGAGTTATTTGGGCCTGACTTAGTACACCAAGCCATAGAGAATGTGAAGCCTATCTAAGAACGATTGTTAACCGCTCAGGGTCGTCAGAAGTCGTATTCAGATGTGTGACGGTGAGACTTAGAGTTTCAGGTAAATGATTGGGTCTTCTAAAAGATTTCACCTATGAAGGGGGTAATGAGATTCGGAAAGAAGGGAAAGCTCAACCTAAGGTATATTGGGTCATATCGTATAATTCGAAGAATCGGTCAAGTAGCTTACGAGTTGGACCTACTTTCGGAGTTAGAGTTTGTTCATCCGATTTTCCATGTTTCTATGTTGAGAGCATGTATTGGAGATCCGTCTCGGATTGTACCGATTGGTGATGTGAAGGTTACAGAGGACTTAACATATGAAGAGGTTCCTATTGCTATCGTAGATCGACAAGTCCACAAATTGAGGACTTGAGAAGTAGCCTCTGTGAAAGTTCTGTGGCGAAATAAGAACGTAGAAGAAATGACATGGGAGGCGGAAGAGGAGATGAAACACAAATATCCTTACCTATTTCAGACCAACGCCGAGGTTCCAAGGGAGGCATAAGGTGAGTCCTACTTCGTAGTATTATAATTAATGTCTGCGGACCATGTGATGTCTAATGTAATGATATATGTTATATTACATGGCCCCGTGAAAAGAGGGGGATATGTTTTCAGGCTACATGACGAGGATTAGATATGTCACCCCAACATAAGTGGACTAATGTTTCTAAGGGGGAAATGATGTAATACCCCGTACCTTCGGGCGAAGGTTTGAATTGCTAGACGTATGTAAGCAAACCCGAGTGTTGGAGGATTTTTTGTCATGATCACGTATGCAAATAAAGAAGCTTAGTATATAATAAGATGTGGTCCCGAAATAATTTAGGACTTAATAAGTGTAATAACGGAGATTGAAAATAATATTATGGGTGTGATTTATATTATTTGCAAGTATAGTTGAAGATTAAAGGAATTAATTAAGAAGTGATTAGGTGTGTGAGTTCCACGTGTAAGATTAGAAAAGAACACTTAGTGGCTAAATGTTATGTATTATATGTGGCATTTTTTTTATAAGGTGTCAATTAGATCTTTGACACCACTTCATTTAGAATTGATAAGAAGGGGATATATGACACCTGCAAAGGGAGAGTGAATTACCAGATTGGGACTTCTCCCTTTTCCTTACTAAACTACTTATTAAGGGTCCAAAAATGTATTATGACCAGATCTTAATTCATTTCCTTACATCCTCTTCCTTTAACGTGAACTTCCATCAAACCTCTCCAAGTCTGTAGCCGATTTCGAGAGACTTTAAGGTGTGTTGTTAGTAGTAATCTTGGGCGGGGGATGTGTTCTTTCGTCAATCGAGGTATGTTAAGGCGAAATTCTTTTTTCTTTTGGCATGTTCTATGTACGAAACGTAACCGTAATGTTGTTCCATAAATTGTTCTACTATTAGTAGTTAAGGATGTTCCTGTTATTGATTCCTATGTTAAAAGCATGTCTAAATATGTTCACAAATCCTTATTGAGGTATATGAGAAAGATGTTGATATTGCCAATGTCAGCCGAAGATACATGTTGATATTTCCAATATTAGCCGAAGGTACATGTTAATGTTCACAGTGTTAGCCGAAGGTACATGTTAATGTTCAGAGTGTTAGCCGAAGGTACAAGGATATTATGTCATCCGATGAGTTCGGAATGTTGTATTGTCATTCATGCATTTGCATTATATTCATGTATTACCCTGGACTCATATGTGTTATATACACTACTATATGGTATGAATTATATATATGTAGGGGATGGGAAAAAGGGAATGGCGTTATATACGCACACCACCTGCAGTTGGTACAGATATCACGAAAAGGAAGATGCCCAATGAGGCCAATATGAAAATGATTATGCCCACAGAGGCCGAAATGAAATGATGCCCACAGATGTTGTTATGGGAAGGAAGATGCCCTTATGAGGTCAATATTTATATGTATACCGCATTTGCATCATGCATGACATTTAGGCATATTAGGGCCTTTAGAGGCGTTCATTACAGGTCGGCTGTTGCTATCGATTTTTTTCTGCCGACTGTTTCTGTTTTGGTTTATTGTTATAACCCTGTTATGCTGTTGTTCATGCCTGACATACTCGGTACATCAGTCGTACTGACATCCCTTTTGTCGGGGGACGCTGTGTTTCATACCCGCAGGTTCACGCAGACAGGGCGACGCTCCACGTTAGTAGGTTGCTGACTCAACGGATTTTGGAGTACTCCCCTTGTTTCGGAGTGTGTCTAATCTTGGTACGATATATTTTTGCTTGTATATATGGGTATGGCGGGGCCCTGTCCCGACCTTATGATGTTGTGTACTCTCTTAGAGGTTTGTAGACGGTGTCCTGTGTATAACAATCAAATATGGTCTTGTCGGCCTTAGTTTGTATATAGGTATGGGTAGAGTCCTGCGGTTTGTAAGATATTACATGGCTTCCTTCTAGTCTATGATTTAATTTTGTCGACAGGGTACCGGGTGACAGCCCTTATGGCCCGTGTTTAATTATGATTAGATGTTGAACGTATGCTTAGTGGTAATCAGTAGATGAGGTCCGGGTGCCCGTCATGACCCTTCGGTTTGAGTCGTGACAAATACCTTCATTTTTATCTTTGTGTTAGTTTTCTGATTTGTCAAAATTTGAATTATTTGAATCATTTGAATGTTAAAGCACATATTGAAAAATGGAATCAATTTTATGGTATTGCCACCTAAGGCAAAAACTCAAGTAGGATGTTGCATGGCCAACCACACAGGGGTGAAAAGCATTCATCTTTTTGGAGCGGGCCAATCTTTTCTAACCCTTACTATCTCTTTATAAAAAAGCCTCCGAGAAGTATACAAAAGCCACTAATGTCGCGATGAAAGATAGACCTCATAAAGTCGGCAATGTTAAGGTTTCGTGTGTCATATCATGATCGAGTTAGAACTTATAAGGAATGCCTTCATTGCCCTTTAAAAAAATTTGAACAAAAAGAAAAGAAAGGAGAGCTAAGAGAGGAAGTAAATAGTGTTCAATAAAGTGACTATTTACCTACCGTAGATAAAAGCATGATATTTAAATAGAGAATAATAGAAAGACGACATTATACACCGAGTTTTGAATTGTACGTCACCGGCCCTCGAGATATCTCGGCTATAAAAAATATGGTGGTTGTAAAACACTCCACAAACAATAATTTTACAATCCCTCTATACTGTATATAACCCGGCCCCAATCAAGTCTTCCTTGGAAATGGTACCAAAGATCCATAAAAATAGCTACCAAAAGAAGACATACATTAAGGTCCTACCTTGCAACAACTCTTGACATTTTGAGTCTGATTGGAGAAACATTGGTCCACTAACTTATGATTTTTAACACAAAAAAGATGATGCATTATATGCACAACACAAAAGCTGTCTACAATTGCTCAATGCAAACACATAAATCAACGAGAAAGAAAAGTCAATTGTTCAAATTTTCCCGATCAGATAACTATAACTGCTCGCTACTGAGTTCACGTGAACCCATATGTTACATACTATGTTATGAAGGTATGGCGTATTACAGAGAGTGATATTCAGACACACCACATAAGTGAAATAGATGTCATCTCGCAAGTTTACAACTCTCAGTATTTATATACTGGAATACAAGAATTACATCACATGCCTGCATAAAAAAGGAAAGGTTTAATATGTACATTAGAAAAGTTTAACAAGTATTAAGCACCACTGGCTGCACAAATCCATACATAGGCTTATCTGTAGATATCATTTGAATGACCTCATAGTGTAAAGAGTTATTTACGCTGCATTTGAATGACCTCATAGTGTATAGAGTTGTTTGGCTGACGGTGTACAAAATTTGAACTCTTTTCTATATCAATAGATACTATACCTAAGAGAAATAAGAAGGCTGGAAAGTACATTCAGCCATGTAATTACAATTAATAGGGGGGGGGGGGGGGGGGGAAGAAAAGAAATGAATGAAACTGGCATTGCGTAGAGAAGGCAAAAGGACTTGAACTTCTCTCTTTATAGATAGATACTATACCTCTATAAAAGGTCGATAAGGAAAAAGAAATGACATGCATCAATAAGAACTAAGAAGTAAGCCAAGTTATATTAGCTTTTTCGAGCTTGTCTTAGACTCATCAGTCTGTGATACAATTGAGTTGAAAGTACGACCTTCAGCCATGTAGAGAAGGGGAACCAAAGGAAGGCCATAAAAAAGTAAATTTTCAAATAGGTAGGCATATGCTACTTCATCTAAAAGCTGATTACATATCTCATCTGCAAGTTCAAACCCAAAATTTGCAGATATCACCAGCAGGGGCAGATAATAAGAAGTTTACTAAATATCTGATTGTGAACTCAGTTATAAGAATCCATTAGCTTCAAATCTTGAATCCGCCTCTGGTCATGAGGCACCAAAGCTGCAACCAACATGCTCTTGGGTGATTATGCGGAGTCGATCTTGCATGACAGACATGGATTGATAAGGTGGAAAGGATATTTGGTAGAAGCATGTTTGTGAAGAAGGCAAGTGATCATAAGACTAATTTTGTAGATGTGAAGTCTTGAATCCAAACCACCAAAACCATCTGGAGGCAGATAATTGAAGTCCAGAAGAAAAGGAGCACCTTTCTCTGCTCAGCAGACATTCGCGCAACTATCTGCACGCAAAGAAAGAAAACAAACATTGTCAGCAGAGTTCTATTGCTATTTCATGAGGCAATCCACATCGATGTAATGGAAGTGAAGGACCCACGACAATGACATAATTTCTGAATAGTCGACTTGTTTGCCAAGCAGTCTCACAAAATCATGCTTCAATTGTGTCCTTTTCTAGTTAATGTTATTTTTAGACAAAACAAGTGCTACCAGTAGAGAAGCTGGTAAAGTAAAAAATCAATATGAACATCCCAAACTCCCAAAACAAATGCTTCCCAGTGCAATAACTTTGAAAGAAAAACGGAGGTTGAATACATTGACAGCCCCATAAATTTGCCAGAAAATTTCATTTAGACATTCGAACTATACTTTTTTTTTAACCCCTCCCCTAGGAGGAGCTCCCCCTTTGCTCCCTTGGTGACTCGAACTCGCAACCTTCGGGTTGAAAGTGGAGGGCGCTTACATTCGAACTATGGTTTGTTCCAATTGTGCACCTGAACACATGATAATGTTTTCCTAATAGACACTTTTTTGGCTCATATTTTGGAAAAGTTCCTGCGTGTGTTCTCAAGCGCTCATTACGTAGATAAGTTAATCACATAAAATATGTCTCCTTCTTTAGTTACACACATCAACATCAATTGGAACATGCCTGAAATTTTACGACTTACTGAGGCTAATGTGTATAATTAAATGAGGTGACATATTTAAGCGGTTAACTTTTCTACTTAATGTGTGCTTGAGAGGACGGAAAAGCTTTTCCAAATTTCTGACTCGGAAGTGTCTAATAGGACCACTTTATCATGTGTTCAGATGATCAATCGGAACATGCCGTATTTCGGGTATTCAAATGAAATTTACTGGCAAGTTTAAGGGGTTATCGATGTATTCAGCCAAAAAAAGAAAAGAAAGAAGTTTCCGATTAAGAAATTTACTGCTTTTACAAGTAATGAAGAAAAAAGGGATGAGAGGGTAAAATTGTGAAGATCTAAAATACTTTGAAAACATACTGACTAGCAGAACAAGAATAATGTACCTTCCAGAACCAGGATATTTGAGGATCACATTTTTTGTAGCCATTGTAATCTGTATGTGTTTTCCAATCTTCCACAGAAACATCACTTACACTACCATCAAGCATCAAGTCGAGATCTTCGAGATTTAAACACTGGAAAAATAACTTTTGGAGCTTTGAGGAAGTTATTACATCAGCAAAACCGTTAGCAAAACGTGCTACCTGCTCAGCAATCGATGTGACAAAGCAATGTTGAATAAGAAGATTAACATACTTCTCCCTATTTTTACTATCCACAACAGTATCTTTTCCATTGGGACAAAGCTCGACTGCTTTCCTGGAGCCCAACGTCTCAACTTCACGAACGAACGTCAAGCCTAATGTATCTTGATCCACCATCTCTGGATCCAACTTCAGTATCTTTTTGCAGCTATGGTATAAGAATGGATCTGCATCCCTAACGTCTTCCAATGAAATATCCTCTCCAGCCAATTGCAAAAAGAAAACGCGATCAAATACAACGCCAATTTGTATCTTATGCATTAAAGCCAATGCAATCATCCTACCAGAGAAGCAGAAATACTCAAGGTGTAACGGGTCCACCTTAGATGCTGCAACCGCAATTTGCAGATGAGAGTTATTTACATTCCAATAGTGAAAGCAATTTTAACTTACAAAATAAAGTTCTGCAGCAAAAACACTCTGCTGGAGAAAATTCCCAGTGATCTAACCACATATCTCGATGAGGAGTAAAATGATAACATGACTAAGAATGCAACTTTTCTTCTTTAGCATAAGCCATAAGGTTTACCTCCCATTACAGAATCATAAGCATCTAAACTTTTTTGTTAATATTAACGACCAGATCTATTATAGCTTCTTGCCTGTCCTCGTATACTAAATGCCATTCCCGGTCAAGAAGATGTAAAAACACATTTATCTTTATAAGAAGGGTGCATTTCGAGGTGTGAAGTGAGACAGAAGGTATGTTACATCAGGGTTTCAATTTGTGGAATTGCTCCCTTTCCTTTCAGTTAAGTGACTTTACACCTTTCCTTATTGGAAAAAATTAGTTCTAGAGACATCCATTCATATTGAACCAAATAACAAATATAGAACCAAATAACAAATATAGAACCAAATAAATACTTGCAAAAATCTGGAGACTTATGAGATCAAGTGAGAACAAAATGTCATATAAATATGTGTGCATAAAGAAAACCAAAATGGGACAAATACAAAATAGATGAAAACCTTCTCGGATTACTAAACTGCAATAAAACTTACCTGGATTTGGGAAAAACCTTCTACGGTCATTCAGGCAAGCAACAAAGAGAGCATTCTGAGGGCTGAAGATCGCTTGGCATACCAATAAAAACCACTCTCTCAATACACCAGGCCCAGTAGCTTCTTCATGTTTGAATTCCATAAACAAACCGCCTCGTAGCTGTTCTGGATAGGCATATCCAATGTACAAAAATGATTCTTCAAACAATTGAGACCTGTCAATGAGCATCGCATGTAGATCCCCGTCGTATCTCACTTCTGGAAGCATCAACATTGCCAAATGCCTCCTTACCTCGCAATTTGTTACCTCCTTGTGCTCAAAAACCCACCCGTAATATTCCGATTTTGTTGCAAACCAAATGATTAAAGAGCAGAACGAAGCCTTTACTGGCCTCATCTTCTGCCAGAATACCATCTCCAGGTCTTCATACAGTTTTGATATATTACTTAACTCCTTCAGAATTATAAGATACTGAGACCACCAGAGTACAACTTGTGTGCCTTTTCCTTCCTCTCTTAAACCCAACAGGTCTTCCAATTCCCTTAAAGACAACACGATTTTGTCTACCAAATCATAGAAAATATGACACAAACATTCAATAGACTCTTTGTAATACTTTGCTTCACTAGTATCATGCTCCATCAATGGAAAAGATATTGGAAAGACAAATGGTACGTGCCAACGTATCACATTCCATACCGGAAGCATAAACACGGTAAAATCACGCACGAGGCTAAATGATAACCCCAAAAAATTGTCGAACCCATAGTCAACACTAAGTCAGCTGATAACTCAGTTGCTATCTCATGAACAAACGGAAAAACATCCTGCAACGCTACCAACTTCTTTGTATCAGCCTTGCACCTCGCGATCCCTGTGGACTCTACAATAGCCCCTAAACTACTCCGACAAAATTTATAAAAATGATCATAAATCCCATCAGCCCCTCTCAGAAGCTTACAAAATTCTAACACTATAGGAGCACATCTATTGCATCTCGCTGTAAGGAACTGACTCTTAAATGAATTGATAAATCGATAAATGCATTCATCAGCAATATATTTCTCACCTATATAAAGCGTTACCAGAGCTGTAGGAACTGTTGGGATTACAAGGATTTGCAAGAAACGGAAATTACAAGTAATTGCTAATGTAATAATTGAAAATTACAATTCAACTAGAAAAACTGAAAATTACAATATAACAACAAAACTGAAATTACAATATTTGTTGAACAAGAAGACCGGAAACTGCTTTGATTTTTGCTGAGTCGAGTGTGGCACTCTGTCCTTAAGACAATATTGCCCCGTATGTATCATTTATACGTCCCGGACAATTCGTCTCCCAAGATAAAACAGCAATGGAACAATTGAGCAAAGGAAACTCAAGAGCTACCGTGAAGAATATTGAATAATGAAATGATGCTAGGAAGTTATAGGAAGAACTGATTTTCTGGTTGTATATTTTCGTGTATATCAAGTGTATTTTTTCTGTACCTCAACAATGGTGTAAGGGGTGTTTATATAGGTGAGGGAGGGCTGTTTAACTGCCCCCATAACAGCCATTATTGGCCAAATAATGGCCATTATGGAGGTAGTAAAGCCACCAAAATAAATGGTGAAAGACCAACGGATTTGGCCATTATAGGAGGAGTAATTCAGCCAAAATAAATGGCTGAATTGAGTGTTGGACGTTTACATTCTGTCTGCGAAATTCGAAACTTCAGGGACCAAACTGTACATCTTGAAACTTCAGGGACCGAACTATACATCTGAAAGAATTCTGGTCCAAACTGTACTTCTGGAAAAGTTCTCTGCCCAAAAGATAATATCGAAGGCCCAGCCCGTGACCGGAACCCTGAACCGGGATCGTCAAGGGCGGGCGGCGGCGGCATGTCTTTCCTCGAACCGAAGCACATCTAGGTCCTCCCTCCTTTAAACACATGGGATACCCTTGGGGTCCCAAACCCCATACCAATTTCGAGTCTTATATACACAACAATTCTTTCTTCCTCTACCGATGAGGGAGAATTGAACACAACACCACACTTTCCATGCTTCAAACACCTCACTTCGTGGACCAATATCTCTTTCATTTCTCAATGAAATTTGACGATTCTTGGCCCTACGGTTATCTACGTACTTAGTAGATCATGCATGTGTGAAGAACCGAATTCTCCAACATACGTAACACTAGTGTTTAAGCCGTTAAAGTTGGTCCGTCGCAACTACCGCCAAAGGCAAATTTCCAACAGGAACTGACGAGGAAATAAAAATTTCAAGGTGTTCAAAGGCGAGATCATCGTCATTCGGAATCATCCTCAGAAACTTCGCAAGTACCTTTATTACATGCTTTGTGTCCTGCGGAACCAATTTGCTTTTGCATAAATCCAAAATTTGTGTAGCTAACTCATTGAGGAGCTGCCAGGCCTGAAGATGGCTTGTGCTCCGCATTTGGCCGACGAGTTTCAATTTGGCATCCTTTTCGATTCCACAATCTGATACCGTTTGGTCCAACTGAAGTTGTTTCCCCCTGTTGATTAACCGCTGGTCGGATGTGGGAATTCCGGTGATCAACATGATTTTATCGTGAACTACTTCAACTCTGTCCGTGGTATAGGCTTGAATAACCAGAGTTTTTCCGCCAGAAAACAAACGAACGAAGTAATCTGAGTTGATGATTTTCATTGAATGAGGAGGAAACGGTTGATGAAATTTGGTCTCTCTCATCTTAACAGGGGAATGTGCTAGAATTCAGAGGAGACACTTTGATCCGCGCCGGAGAAATCATCAAGCTTACGCTTGTTGGTAGCGATGTTGTTGCCGTCGTCGGCGCTGGTGCTGCCTTGGTTTAAAGTGGCGAACTGACACATTCCGACGAAATCGGGTGGTAGCTTTTTCGGTTGAATTGGAGAAGAGAGTACAGAAAGTATACAAGCGCCGAAAGAATGAACAGAGAAACGCTGTGGAGTGTGAAAATTGTGAGGGAAAGAAAGTTATTTAAAAGAGGGGGAAGACAAATATGGTAATATAATAAAAATAGGTATATAAGTGGTCAAAGAATGAAGTTTGGAAACAACATAACAAGAACTGTGAAAAAAAAAAGATTTAAATTTCTGGTCAAATCTCAGAAATTGCAACCTTTAAAATCTACTTTAGACGCTATAAATAAATCAAAAATAGTAAAAACTAGACCATACATAAAAAAAATAGACCGAAAATAGTAGAAATTACAAAAACTGCACCTCCAGAATATGATTTTCCATTAGATTATTTTATTTTCATAGTTTTCGTTAAACAAGCAATCATTAAAATAGTTTACGATGAGGGAAAATGCTTGCTTTTGACAAACTTAAAGGACTAAAATTGCTCGAGTATATTCAAGTTATTATTTTTTAACATACCTCAAACATAACAGACCATTTTTGTCATTTACTCAACCAAATATATGTCGAATATTCAAAAGTTGTATTTGCTAATTGTTTTTCCAATTTCAATTGTTTCCGGTATTGTAATCCGTTTTAGTATAAGTTTTAGTGTATTTCTGATTTTATTCTTCATTATTCTCCAGTATTGTAATCCGATCTAGTATAGTGCTTTTTCTGAATTTTTTAAAATTATTTATGGTATTATAATATGATATACTTTCCCTTTTTCCTATTTTGTGATCCAATTTAATATAACTTTTAATCTTTTTTTTATAGGTAAAAGTTTATATTAATATGGTAACAAGATGGTACAGGACCAAGCAAGCCAAAGCTACAACATCTCCACAATCATACTACATTTTCCCCACTAAAAGATCCAAAAAATCCAAATATTGGTCTATCCTAACTAGAGTAATGATATAACACCAAAAAAAAAAAATTTGATACATTTGTTTTTTACTCTAGCAATCTGCAGTCTTTTTTCCCTTCAAATATAACTTTTAATCATTTTCCAGTATTGCAATCCGATCTAGTATGAATTTAACTTCTTTTTCGGATATTGCAATCCAATCTAGTATACATATACTCTTTTAAGTTTTTCCCCTCTATTTTTGTTATTTCTTTAATGGCAACACGATTTAATATAACTTTTATTTTAATGAAAATCGTTTAGCATTTGTCTATATTAATCTTTTTGGAATTTCCTAGATTCAAATACCTTCCACGCTTTGAACTCCTTATATTAATCTTTTTCCAGTATTGTGGTTCGATCTAGTACACATATACTCTTTTAAGTTTTTTCCCTATATTTTTGTTATTTTCGAAACTGCAATGCAATCTAGTGTAACTTTTATTTAAATGAACATCTTTTAGTATTTGTCTATATTAATCTTTTCGGATTTTTCTAGATTCAAAAACCTTCCGCGCTTTTCTTTTGTTATGTTAAAGTTTTTCCGGTATTGTAATTTGTCTAGTATACATATACTAAAGGGCAGCCCGGAGCACTAAGCTCCCGCTATGCGCGGGGTCCGGGGAAGGGCCGGACCACAAGGGTCTACACAACGTGGGGTCTAGGGAGGGTAGAGTGTACGCAGACCTTACATCTACCTTGGTAGATAGAGCGACTGTTTCCGAGAGACCCTCGGCTCAAGACAGAGCATAAGCACAAGAAAAGCAAAAGCAAAACAAAGCAAGAGAAACGGTCAGACCCAGTCAAAACAATTTAAAGCAGTATGAAAATGCTGGTATCAAAAGTGGATAAGCCATAATAGCGCATTCTGAAAAAGTAATCAGTAACTAGCGTAGGTAAATAAGCTAAACAAATTATACTAAAGGACACATAGCAACAAAAATCAAACTACAAGGGACTATAAAGCAATATTGTGCCTATTAGTATGAAGGGCTAAGAGTGCCTACAATAATAACACTACAACTACCAGTTTGCAAGCATAAGTAGGACTACGCTCGACTACCTACTACCCTTCTACCCTAATATGTATCCTCCATAACCCTTCTACCCTAATCCGGGTCCTCCACAACCCTTCTACCCTAATCTGTGTCCTCCACAACCCCCTATCTAAGGTCATGTCCTCGGTAAGTTGCACCAACGCCATATCCCGTCTAATCACCTCTTCTCAATACTTATTCGGTCTATCTCTACCCCTCCTGAACCCGTCCATAGTCAACCTCTCACACCTCCGCACTGGGGCATTTGTATCTCTCCTCTGTACATATCCAAACCATCTCAACCTCGCTTCCCGCATCTTATCCTCCACCGAGGCCACTTCCACTCTGTCTCGGATATCATCATTTCTAATCATATCCTTCTTTGTATGCCCGTACATCCATCTCAGCATCCTCATCTCCGCAACTTTCATCTTTTGGATGTGCGAAGTCTTGACTGGCCAGCACTCCGCCCCATACAACATAGTCGGTCTAACCACCGCCCTATAAAACTTGCCTTTAAGTTTTGGTGGCACCTTTTTGTCGCATAAGACTCCATATACGAGCCTCAATTTCATCCATCCTGCCCCAATACGATGTGTGACATTGTCATCAATCTCTCCATCTCTTTGGATAATAGACCCGAGGTACTTGAAGCTTCCTTTATTTGGAATGACTTGAGTACCAAACCTTACCTCCACGTCTGTCTTAAGGTCGCTCCCGTTACTGAACTTGCACTCCAAGTATTCTGTCTTGGTCCTACTCAGCCTGAACCCTTTAAATTCCAGAGTATGTCTCCAAACCTCCATCTTAGCGTTCACTAGGACTATATCGTCTGCGAATAACATACACCATGGCACCTCCCCTTGAATTTGTCGCGTCAGTCCATCCATCACCAAGGCAAATAAGAATGGGCTAAGAGTTGATCCCTGGTGCAGCCCCATCATCACTGAAAAGTGCACTGAGTCTCCTCCTACTGTATGTACCCTGGTCTTGGCTCCATCATACATATCCTTGATCGCCCTAGTGTACGCCACAGGTACACCTCTAACCTCCAAGCATCTCCATAGAACCTCCCTAGGAACTTTGTCGTATGCCTTCTCGAGGTCGATGAAAACCATATGTAAGTCTCTCTTCCTCTCCCTATATTGCTCCACCAACCGCCTAATAAGATGAATGGCTTCTGTGGTCGAACGCCCCGACATGAATCCAAACTAATTCTCGAAAATAGACACGCCTCTTTTCACTCTCATCTCCACGACCCTTTCCCAAACTTTCATAGTGTGGTTTAGCAGCTTGATACCCTTATAGTTGTTGCAACTCTGGATATCACCTTTGTTCTTGTACAAAGGGATCATTGTACTCCACCTCCATTCTTCGGGCATTCTCGTCGTCTTAAAAATGACGTTAAACAACTTAGTCAGCCACTCCAAACATACCCTACCTACGCTCTTCCAAAATTCAACCGGAATCTCATTAGGCCCGATCGCTCATCCTCTGTGCATCCTGCGAACAACACTCTTAACCTCTTCAACCTTAATGCTTCTACAATACTCAATACCGGTACCTACCAGATTGCTCCAGATCTCCCCGCACAATGTCTCTATCTCCTTTTTCGTTCAAGAGTTTATGAAAGTAAGATTGGCATCTCCGTCTAATATGCGCGTCCTCCACCAGTACTTTGTCGTCCTCGTCCTTGATGCACCTCACGTGATCCAATGCTTGAATGAAGTACAAATCACTTTGATTCAATCATACATCTAATATTCATCAACTTTACTATTTTCCAATTTGTTCTTTCGTCAATGGGCCTAAAATGAAAAATCGGAAAAATAATTCATTCAGATTTCTACGGCTATACTTGGTATAATGATAATGCTGAAAAAGGATAGGAATCATGAATGTGGTACTCCTCTTACATACCATCCCAGATCGAAGTTCTTCCTTGTAAAGTATCCACTGCAGTGACTTGTAGAAATTTTGCATAAAGTGGTTCACCAAGAACTTCGATGTCATTTCTCTGTAATACAAGGAAACACTCTTATGTCAAAAGGGGCAAGTATCACGGTATAGTAAGTCCATCAAAATAACTACATTAGTTAATCAAACGAAGAGATAAGTGTTGGGACAGCATTAGGATTCTTAAACGATCAATCCAAGCAAATAGAAAGGTAGGGTAACTCGACATTTTATATTTTACTATTAGTGTAGCAATTCAGTAGGAGCATCATTTGCGCTGGAAAGAAGCACCACATATATTCACAGAAAATCGGGATTATCAAATAGGCATTACAAAGAGTTCAAAACCCCATTCTCATCATTTTCCTTTTGAAGGGGATAAAGATTGGAGAGGGATCACTATACCAATACTCATTAACACAAAGCATTAACATATATCATCACATTGTAGGAGAGTGTTAACCAATTCAAGAAATAGAGCAAATCCCATCATTTAAACCACTGCAAAATTTGCAAGTACCAACACTTATTTAAGAACCCCATCACACACAACGAAAGAGCAGAACAAAATTTTCTCGCCTCACCTGGGGAAATAGCACATGAGGCTGGTACTTAGAGTCCTGGGTGCAGACCATGAAGGGATCACCTCAATTTCTTCACTCCCGTCTCCCATTTTTCAAGAACTTGATTTTGGATTGTAACTTTGAGAGATGCTACTACCAGTTAAAATTTTCTTGCATTTAGCAGCAACAACATAAATACACCTGGTGCTGAAGAGGACAAGAAAATAGGTTAAATGAAACGACGATTGGAGAATACAAACAACAACAACAACATACCAGTGTAATCCCACAAGTGGGGTCTGGAGAGGTTAGAGTGTACGCAGACCTTACCCCTACCTTGGGAGGTAGGGAGGTTGTTTCCGAAAGACCCTCAGCTCAAGAGAACACATGATAAAAAATGTAAGATAAGAATTGATAAAAGTAAAGAAGTCATGGAAAAATACTATAGAGAAGCTACGATTGTAGAATATAGAACAATTTATTTTAGTGTCTTCAATTAATGTTGTATGTGTAATGTTGCAAAATTTTAATATTACCACCAAACTGTTAAGTGTTAATTTGGCTAAAAAATAACTGCACATTGCAGCAAAGTTTCAGCTGAACACCAAAATGTAAGTGAAAAATTGGATTAAAAATCAGCAATTTTTGTAGTGCAGTTTCAGCAGCCTTTTAGCACACTTTTCAGCACAAATCAATTGCACATTTCACCACACTATACTTGATGAAAAAATGGTAGATTTCAGCACATTTTCTAAGCATTTCAGCACTATAAATATCACATTCTAGCACATATTCCGCACATTCAGCACTCTAAATTTCACTTAAAAGTTCTGGTGTACTCATTTAATATGTCCATAAAAGAAAGATGTTTTGATTTTCACATTGTTTGACTTGAATATGAAATTTATGTTAAAATTAAAAGAGTTTAAAAAGTAAAAAAAAATGAGTATAGGTTCTGGTTTTGGTATTTGCAGCATTTATAGGTTCTATAATTATATTGAAAGTACACTAAGTAATGTAAATATAGATTATACAAGTGGTAGATCAAAACATATTCACTTTCCTTTTTTTCCTGTTAGGATTAAATTAAAAAAAGACACAATACATAGATAGACACTTCAACTTGACATCTACTGGCAACTAAACACTCCAACTTTGAGAATGCACACCTACGCACATCAACTCGTCTCCACTGCGACAGTTGAACACTCCAACTTACAAAATGATTATCTTTGTCACGTCATGCCACAACAACTTCGGATCCACTAGACACAGTGGAGATGAGTTGAGGTATCTAGATGTGCATTCTTAAAGTTTGAGTGTTTTAGTTGCCAGTTGAGGCGTGTCTAATTATTGTATTATGCCAACATGAAATAGTTGTGAAACAAAAACTAGGTTATTGATTTGAAACAACAACAACATACCCAGTGAAATCTGACGTAGAGAGGTTGTTTCCGGTAGAGTTATTGATTTGAAAGTGCCTACACTTTTACATGGGAATTTTTTCAAACACCTTATGAGCATCACAGCTCTTTGCTGGTAACATTGAAGGAGTATTCAAACGTGGGCTGGAATAAACAAATCAAAGTGGCGGTAATTGGAACACAGCTAAATAAAAACGACAATAGAGATTAGCAAATGAATTATAACAAAGGTAAAGTAAAAAAACTGTCGGTAAAAAATAGATAGAGAACCGAACCAGTGTTTTCTTCACGGTGAAAAAATTAGAGACATACTCATGTTAAGTTGAATTAACAACTTTGTTATATAACTTATAGTCAATGCTAAGTTTGTTTCTCATTTTAGTTAAATTCGAAAATTGACTTCCAATCCAAATTTTGTTCATAAACAGAGTAAAAGGGTCATTAACACAACTTCTAAGAAATGCTATAAAATTTATGTAACATAACTTAATTTCTACAGAATTTATGTTAACTAAGGCAAAGTTCAATTTTTAAAGATAAAAATATTATAAAAATTATATTTTACGAAGCAGATCTAAATATTTTTATTAAATAAATAGGATGAGCAAAAATTAAAGATCACTTATAAGGGGGTAAAATTAAAGACCAATGCGTTTGAAGGAAATTCGTACAAAAACAAAATGGTGTGGATCTTACAAATCTTAGGTTGGGCCGGGAACTTTGGTTTACTGGTGTTTGTGGGTTTGTTTCGTTTTGGTTGAAGTGGGCCGTTGAGAGATTGAAAGTGAGGATTGTTTCTCTTGTTGCAACTTGCAACGGATCTATTCGGCGTGTTATCTTTTTTTATTGTTTAAGGTTTTGGGCCTAACTATTTTTTCCGTCCTTTTTAGTGGGAGAAGTGTACAAATAGTCAAATTTGGACCGGAAATGACGTAATGTTTCTTTAAAAGTGTTCGGTCTTGAGATTTTGTCTCCGCTTAATAATTTTTTTAGAAAATAACTTCAATTTGAAGAAATCCGTTGGAAAGAACTTTGTTTGCACACCAGACATAAGTTCTAGCTTATGCTTATAAGGCAAAATTTATGGTCAATTAAGTAAGTTCACTGTCCTGAACTTATGTTTTATAGACAAAACTAATTTATGTCCACAATTTATATTCGATGGGCAACAAAAACTTTGCCTAGCTAATTTTAAGAAAAATATATTTAGCGAGGCCAAAAAAATCAAGACCACCCTTATAGAGGTCGTTTATGAACTTAATCCGATTTTGGACTCCCTATTTAAGACATAGTTAGAATATTTATAAGTTTAACTATTTCAGAATAATTTTAGACGTACATGATTGAAGTTGAAAAAGTGTACATTTGAAGTTTATAATTTTTTGTCTAAAATTGGATATATTGTCTATGCAAACAAATTTCACTTCGATGTACCTCTAGATTTTGTATGGTAGCCCATTCCAAAATTTGTAATTTCCTCATATCTTTTCATGTTTTAACGGGGGATCAACATGACAACTTTTATCCTTTTTAATGTTTTTTCCACAAGCTTCTCTTTAAATTGTCCGTTTAATATGTAGTATTTTGAGTGAAAGAAATAATTCCATTGATTATTTTCATTGATTGAATAGATATATATACAAGTTACATATTTCTATAATAGGAAAATCATTTTCCTATTCTACTTCTAAATCCTTATTTTACCATAATTCTACCTATACAATTATGGTAGGTGTATAACACTAATTAAGGTAATCTTTTATACTACAATATACTATAATATATATACCATATGTACACTTATTTGTTTGGTAAGACTCAGCCGAGAATGGGCTGTTTTGTTTAACACACCCTCGCAGTCATAGCGGGCGGTTTTCGAACGCTGAGACTGTCCCTAAAATCTTCAAAGAGAACCGCTGGTAGACCCTTTGTAAAGATGTCTGCAATTTGATAACGAGACGGGACATGACATACGCGAACTTGACCTTTTGCAACCTTTTCACGGACAAAGTGAATGTCCATTTCGATATGTTTGGTGCGCTGGTGTTGAACTGGGTTACCTGAAAGGTAGACGGCACTAATGTTATCGCAATATACCAAGGTTGCCTTCTGAATGGGACAATGAAGCTCCAAAAGCAAATTACGTAGCCAACATGACTCGGAGACCACATTCGCTACCCCTCGATATTCGTCAGATCCAGACCGAGCGTGATGAGAGTTGCTTGACGCTTTGCCGACCATGAGACCAAGTTGTTGCCAAGGAACATCAAGATGGCAGTCGGCCGTCTGCGGTGTCGGGACAACCACCCCAATCAGCATCCGTGTAAGAGACAAGTGTGGATGTAGATGAAGGATACAAGTGCAAACCATAATCCAGTGTCCCCTGAATATATCGTATGATGCGTTTGATTGCATTCATGTGCTCAACTCTGGGGTCATGCATGAATAAACACACCTGCTGTACTGCATATGTAATAACTGGTCTGCTGAAGGTAAGCTACTGGAGGGTCCCTGCAAGACTGCGATAGCGGGTCGGGTCCTCGTATGGTGCACCTGTTGTGGCACTTAGCTTTGGGTTTGCATCAACTGGCGTGGAAGTGGACTTACAGGATGACATCCCAGGCCTTTCGATGATCTCAACAGCATACTTCCGTTGAGACAGAAACAAGCCATCTGAATGACGTTTGACGGCAATCCCCAAAAAATAACTCAACGGCCCTAAGTCCTTCATAGCAAATTCAGAACTGAGCATGGCCATGATAGACTGACGCAAAGCATCGGAGGAGGCAGTCAAGATGATATCATCCACATATAACAGAATATAGGCCAATGACGAACCACGTCGGTAGATGAACAAAGAATTGTCTGACCTGCTGTGTGTGAACCCAATAGTCTAAACAAAATCAGCAAATCGTGTATATCAGGCACGTGGAGACTGCTTAAGCCCATATAATGACTTCTTCAACAAACAGACATGATGAGGTCGGTTGGGATCCCTGAAACCCAACGGCTGGTCCACTGAAATAGTGGCGTATATCCACCGAAGAACGGTAGCATCAAGTGTAATCCATACCTCAGGATCCTCCGCAGGAAGGGGTCTAGCGGGAGGAATTATGTGATGAAGAACTTGATAAGAGATAGCGTGAATTTTAAACAACTCCGCCCACAACAGATATTGAGCGTTTTCCATCTCAAGGACAATAGGGACACCGAGCTTGATATTGGAAACCGTGAGGCGGGGTGAAAATTGTTCTTAGACATATTTGAAAGAACAAAGAAGGAGGATAAATTTAAGAGAGGTTTTTGAGAGTGGAAGACGAGAGATTTGGAGAGAAAAACCCGAGGGAGGGGGGGGGGGTTCTCGGCCAAAGAGGAGGCAAAAATTTGAGAGAAGAAAACTTTTGTTTAGACCTAGTCTTTGATACCATGAAAGAAATAATCCCCTTGATTATTTTCATTAATTGAATAGATATATATACAAGTTACATATTTCTATAATAGGAAAATCCTTTTCCTATTCTACTTCTAAATCCTTATTTTACCATAATTCTACCTATACAATTATGGTAGGTGTATAACACTAATTAAGGTAACCTTTTATACTACAATATACTATAATATATATACCATATATACACTTATTTGTTTGGTAAGACTCAGCCGAGAATGGGTTGTTTTGTTTAACATTGAGATTAAATTGTAGTTTAGTGTTTTGTAATTTTCACTTTGTATCCAAGTAGTGAAGGTTTAAGTTTACACCGGAAGACCTTCAATAAGTCGCTGAGGATTCTTCGGACCCTAAAATATTTGGAATTGAGGCACAATTATTAATTGTTATCGTCTCTCTATTTACAAAGTTCACATTTCTCTTGAACCTTCTTAACCTCTTCAATTTCTAATATTTCCTATAAAACTATCAATTAATATGGATAATATCTCTGATCACTTTGATGAAATATCGTAACGATGAAATATTGCAACTTCGAGTGATTATGTTGCCATAAAAGGTCATTTTAATTTGGAGGCAAATTTCATGATATTTGAAGGAACAGGAAAAACGAAAACGCAACTTTGCACAATTTAATTATCTGAAAATTTTGAAGTTATTTGTGGTCATACCAAAGAAAGGTCAATTCAGAAAAGTAGAACTATTACAAGTACACATGTCGCATGTAGCTATATTTTGAAAGTCTTATTAATCTGGCCCATAAGTTTCTCTCAAATGCAAATAGACCCCACAACATTGCATAATGCATGGTTTGAATTATTTGACAATGCATCTTCACATATGAAGAACTACGAGCAGGAACATAATATCAAAGTCATTCTCATGGCACTAAACCATGTCGATATTCAAACTCACGGAGTCCACTATTGCAAAAATTAGTTTTGGAGTGTTTTAGAAAATGACTTTCTCGTGAAAAATATTTGTCTAGAAATAACTAATGGCATATATACAGAACACTCTTATAAATAAGCGATTGTATATGTTTTAACTGAAATAAATTTACGATTAAAAGAATTGACGCTCATGACATATAATGAGTCGATGAACACTAGTAAAAAAGAAAGACTAACAGACTTTTAGACCGACAAGTTTTTGAAGAGGTGCGCATGACATCTTCTGGGTGAATGACACTGAAAGAAATAATCCCTTGATTATTTTTATTAATTGAAAGGCTATATATACAAGTTACATAATAGGAGAATCTTATTCTTATTCTATTCCTAAAACCTTATTCTATACATTTATGGTAATACACTAATTATGGTAATACAATACTAATTATATTACAACATTACATAAACTAGGATACTAAATATTTACCATAACTTACACATAATAATCAGCCAATCCGTGAGCATAGCCGAGAATTTTGGGTGCGGGAGATGTCCGAAAAATGCTGAATAATATACGGGGATATTTGTTCATCCAAAAAATTATACGAACTAGGCACGGGAGAATGAATTTTAGCAAATAGAAATTGGGATTCATCAAAAATTACATGGCGATTAATGATGATTTTATTGGAGGATAAATCAAAGTATTTGTAGCCACGATGATTAGAAGGAAAACCCAAAAACACACATGGAGTAGATCTGGCCTAAAGTTTTTAAATTGTGGTGGATGAAAATAACGGATAACATAAACACCCAAAAACCCGAAGATGAGAATAAGAATGAGATTTATTATATAAAATCTGAAGAGGGGAAGAATATGTCAAACCCTTGGAAGGAGTTATGTTAAGTAGATATGTAGCCATTTGAAGAGCGTGATGCCAAAAATATTGGGGTACGGAAGCATGAATTAATAGAGTGCGGATAATGTTATTTATGGAATGAATTTTACGTTCGACTTTCCCATTTTGTGAAGATGTATGGGGACAAGAAAAATGAAAATTTATCCCATTAGTAGCACATAATTCCCGAAACACTCCATTGTCATACTCTTTTCCATTATCACACTGAATATTTTTTATTTCACTGTCGAATTGGGTTCTGATGAATGCTCTAAATTTTAGGAAGATGGAAAAAACTTAAGATTTCTTCGCTATTGGAAATGTCCATAAAAATTTAGAATAATCATCCAAAAAAAGAACATAATACCGATGACTCATAGAACTAGGAACAGGAGACGTCCATAAGTCGCTATGAATAATATCAAATCACATTAAAGTATGAGATTTTGAGTCTACAAATGACAACTTAACAATTTTTCCTAAAGAACAAGATTGACAAATTGGAGTACGACTCGTACCCTTACATGAAGTAAAACTATTTTTATCTAAAGCTGACAAAATAGAGGACCCCTGATGACCAAGACGAGCATACCACAAGGAAGGAGAGATGGCTGCAAAAACTGATGGCAGGGTTTGACTCGATGGACCAGGACTAGGTGTGATAGGATAAAGATCTCCCCTACTATCACACCTCATGAGAGACACCAAATGGATCAAATTCAATAGAAATGAAATTGTCAGTAGTGAATTTATGGACAGAGACTAAGTTTTTAATCAATTTGGGGGCGTGTAGGGTATTTTTCAAAATAAGAGGGGGATGAGGGGGAGACAATGTTTTATGACCATAACCACGAATTGAAACAGAATTGTCATTACCAACAATTATACCGCAAGGATTGCTCAAATTGGAATAAGGTGAGAGAGTACCTGAATCGGATGTCATGTGGGTAGTGGCACCGGTGTCCACATACCATTTCGAGTCCGGTTGAGTCAAACCCAGTGTGTGCATCGCGGCCTCAATATATGTCCGAGTGAGGCCTGCTACGTGATGGGCTTGCGGGGGCCGAGGCCCAAGCACCCCTGCTTGCGGTCTCTGCCTAGACTGTTGTTGGTCAGAATCGACCATGCCGACCGGGCCTGGATCGCCGGGTTGGCTACCGCCATTTGGGAGGTAAACTGGTTGGGCCCAAACTGTTGTTGTGAGGCCCACTGTGGGCCCACTGTGGGCCCTAGAACTGTTGTTGCTGCTGTTGACCACCGCGATGACCCCCACTGCCACCACTATTCTGTCGGGTGCCGTCGTTGTTGCCGCCACAATTTTTGCCATTTTTCTTATTTCCACCATTTTTGCCGCGTTGTTGCGGTTTTGGCTCGAGTTGTTAGAACCAGTAGGATATACCATAGACTCGGTCATCATGACTACGGGACTAGTACCGGTAGCCACTCGTTTCGCTATGCCTGCTTCTTCTAGTGTAAGCATAGAACGTGCCTGATAAAATTGCGGAAGCGGATTGCTTTGCTGAAGAAGCGTTCCCACACCACTATAGGCCTCGGAGAGGCCGGAGACCATTTGGAGGACCAAAGATCGTTCGAAACCGGCGCGCCAATGTTGCAAAGTTGGTCCGCCAATTTCTTTAATCTTTTGCAATAAGCCAAAACATTAGGGAAATCTTCCATATTGACATTGGAGAAATCCTGCTCAAAGGTAACGACTCTAGAATTTTGATTATCTTGGAATATATCGCACAGTCTATCCCAAGTCGCATGTGCCGTAGCGTCAGGCTCAATAATTGTTTGCAAAAGATCGGTAGATATTGTGGAATATATCCACTGAAGGACGGTAGCATTAATAGTCGTCCACAACTTATGATCATCCTCGCATTTTGGCACCTCCATATCCTCAGGAGCCGTGGGGATTATGTGATGGATGACTTGATGCGATAGTGCGTGAATTTTGAACATTTCGGCCCACGTCGCATATTGAACGTTTTCTATTTCAAGAACGAGAGGGATGTTATTCTTGATGTTAGAAACTGTAAGGGCCGAATGAAACATGTTCCGGGATGTAGACATATTGATAGAATAATATGTGATTGAGGGATTAGGGAGAAGATTTTGGGAAGAAAAGAGGTCCCATCGGCACACAAACCGAGAGCAAAACGTCTTGGAAGTGGAGGGAAGTCGACGGAAAATTTAGGAGAGTAGAGAGAGGATTTTAAGACCTAGACTCTTGATACCATGAAAGAAATAATCCCTTGATTATTTTCATTAATTGAAAGGCTATATATACAAGTTACATAATAGGAGAATCATATTCATATTCTATTCCTAAAACCTTATTCTATACATTTATGGTAATACACTAATTATGGTAATACAAGACTAATTATATTACAACATTACATAAACTAGGATACTAAATATTTATCATAAATTACACATAATAATCAGCCAATCCGAGGCCAATCCGTGAGCATAGCCGAGACCTAATATACACATGTATATTGTGTGTATATTGTGTATATTTAACAGGCACATCAGAATGAGAGAAAGAAAAGTGAAAAATTATATAACGCCTAACACAAGCGCATATAATGGCGTGTTTTTTAGCTCGATAATTGCAGAGCCCAAGGAACAAATCTGTAAGGTTTGTTGGATCAAAGCGGACAATGCGTACCCTAACCTTGGATCGTGACGATAATGGTTAACCATTGATTGTGATTAATGAATTTAATTTCAATAAAAACTTGATTAAATTAAATAGGAAATAGTTCAAACTTAAATATACCCAATTGGTATTACTTTTCTGAATTGGCCTGTTTAGCCGTATATGTGGGTCAATAAATACCATCAGCTAAACAATTTCAATGAGATAATTTAGTTAGAGTCAACCAATTAAACATAAAGAACACAAAAACAACAAATGAAACCAAATGAATATAAGATAAATTAGAAAATTACTGAAGAAGTTGAGTTCTACAAGTAAAATAATACAATTCAAAATTACTAATGATAACTATGGATGATGAGTCGGATGGATAACATTGTACGATATCCAACCAACCATCGTTATTTCTTTAAAATAATTAATTATTCTCTCTGTTTCATTTTACTTCACATTATTTCCTTATCAATTCATTAAAAATATATGTATATTATATTAATGAAATTTTATGATATATTTGAGATCATAAATTTCAAAAGTGTTCTCCTAATCCGCGTGATGAGTCACTATGCCAAACAAGTTGAAAAAAGATAGTATGAGAAAATTTCGTGTTTAAAAACAAAGACGTAGTGATTCGATAACTTTAAATTCTAAAACAAATATAATAAGTTAAAATATTAATAATTACGTCTTAATTTTAAACTAGTTGGAATCGATTATATTTTTGATATTCAAGATCCGAACAAATTTTACATTGTATTCAAACGATTTAATTTAAATTATTTTTAGGATGACTATCAGTTATCTTTGCTGACCTTTTTCCTTTATCTAGATTTGAAACCATATTGATTATTGGGTTAGAGAAACAGTGAAATATACCAAATTATTTTTAGTAATAATAATTGTGAAAATGACCTTCCACTTGGCCTTTGGTTTGTGGATAACCATATGAATGAGAAAGTGGCCACTCGTAAAATTCTTCTACAAGTCATACTTGTCAAATTATTTAACCATAATCATGCTCTAATATTGGATCATCAATTGATGAATTTAAAATACGTTTGCAAGGTTTAGCATCATATTTAAAACTCTTTTTTGTTTGAAAAGTACAATAGTTGTATTTATCAAGTTAAGTCATTTTTCGAGAAAAAAAGGAGTTAAATATTCTCCCATTTAATATTTAAAACTCGATGTTTAATAAGGGATCAGATGTGTTATTAACTTATAATAAAGTTATTATTTGTCTTGCAAAATGAATGAAAAGTATTATAAACTCTAGTTTATCACCATCTAATTTAAATATACACACGTCAGATTAATTCTTCTTTTTGTTTGTGAATAATTATCGTGTCCCGATCAACTTGTGTGTACCTCAATTAGTTATACCAAATATCTAATAGTACCTAAAAAGTCTATGTTAGTTGAAACTTTTAACAGGAATCTATAAATAAAAGGTTTACTGAGAAATTATCATCAAAGGGAATTAAGAAATTATCATTATTGATTATGCAATTTTTGCATATATTCTAACATGTATCCGATGTCTAATTGAGCCTTTTATCTTTTTGTGTAGTAGATGAATTTCAAAACAAATAATGTTGTCCATGAGCGAAACTTTTTTTTTAATTTATAATTTGCTGATATTTGATTCCCACTAACTTGATTACTTCGATTAATTTTTGTGTCGATGGATCGCCCTTACGCGGTCAACGAACTCATACTAATGCTAGGACTTGTCGCAAGCTAATTCGGAAATGAAAGAAGTCTACCGAATTCTGAATTCCTTTTTCTCTTTTATAGAGCTGCCCGCATCTTTGATTTTTGGGATCGGCATTTCTACTACGTATATACATATACACTTTTAGTAGAGAGTAGCCATCAGAGATATAAAAATTGGCGTTATTGCAATTTGATGGAGATACGTGGAAAAGTTATTAGAGATTTCTCCATTCTTGGAATCAAAGCAGAGCAGGGGCAAAACTAGGTCTTCAATTATTAGTTCGGTCGAACTCAATAATTTTTATTTAAATTTAATATTTATATTATAAAACTCATTAAATATATATAAATTATAATTATTAATTGAATTGACTAGAATACCAAATTCATAATCTTCAAATCCGACGGAACCTAAGATCTCTCCTGACAA